>JAINUW010000054.1:0-387226 GCA_020205615.1 Panax quinquefolius | reverse complement strand
ATCACTACAGAATTCCTATTGACAGGCAAGTAAAACTCCATTAGGTATTCCTTAGCGAGCCACGCTCAAAGGAACTTATTGTCTAATAAGCACCTACATACTTGCTTTAGTGTTCCACACAAATGATCATGAGATCAATCATCCTCATCCAATGAGCAAGCACGTATGTACCAATCTATCCTGATTCACTAATCCCCAATTTAGTAATCCAACGATTGGGAACTATTTTAGTTTTAAGCTTTCTAAGAATTTAGATCTCATTAGAATGATCATCATCATTATTCTAAAAGCATTGCTTAAAACTATGGGTTTATCACATATTATAAAACAAAGATCATGTAGATAATTAAAAGCCTTTAATAAATTAATACTTTTATTAATAAATGAATAAGATTGTTACAAAGTATATGCTTTATCATCAAACATGATTGGCTTGTGTGCATACTACTTTCATTTCATACGTCACGAGTACATCATTCATCCCAACATATATCATTATATACTGAAATATAACAACATACATTCTCAATTCCCAGGTTCTAAAACCTTATAACCTCTTTCATTACAAATAATGATAATTACATTATTCTTTATATCTTACACGAGTGACTTTTATCTGCCACCAAGGATACATAACTGTTCATTAAACTAGGCTATAGTTTAATTCTACTATTCTACATTACAATTCTTCACTTGATCTTCACATTCATTAATCTAATGAATGACATTTCTCCTGGATACCGATCTGCTTGATCTTTACGGGATCCTTAAGTTCTTCTAACATCGTTCCCTGAAAATGTTTTTCATTTAAAGCAAGTGTGAGCATTCAATTGCTCAGCAAGTCTTAGCAGTTGAACAAACAACTTCAAGAATTCAAATATTCCTATATAACTTCGATAACCGAACAAAGTTTATGAAACATCTCGAATAATAGGATTAATTCTGATTCCTATCATTTGAAATTATTAATCACATTTACTTTAAAATACTTTCATTCTTCTACCTTTTCATACATATTCTGTCCAGCTAGAATCATTAGCACAAACTTAACAATAATGGATCATGTATAAATAGAGCATCCTCTTATTGAAAAGTTCAATCACGGAACAGTTCATCTCATAGACACACCGAAGTGTTCACATTGTGGCACAAGGTCTCATACGTTCTACCACTTTGTACAAATATCACACATTAGCACATAGACATAAGTTCTCAAGTTCAACATCTGAGAAGTTTAAGAAACTATCATTCATTTAAAATATGAATGAAGTTAGGAAACTTTCCTTATGCACAGCTACAGCTTACATTGAACTGCTCATTCCAGTCCTTATAACACATAAGGAAAAACATGTACACCAATTAGTCATGTATATTGGCTTACGCATTGGTTTACTTAACTTTACTTCTTAGGGTTCGCGTTCTTTCAACCTAAGTTTACGCGACTACTTTCATTATCGTTCAACGGCCTCATGACATACAGAGATGTCTTACTCCATACGTTCATCATCTTTGATGATTTACATTCTTATCTTTTTCTTATAACTTTTCTAGGACTCAGCACGCATTGCTTCTCTGCTAGTAGTCCATATGGTACTCTGAGTGGTTTCCCACAAATAACCAACAAACAAGTTCCCATCTCGTCTACACTGCCATCACAGTGAGTTATATCGGTTGCCAGTTTCGTATATACCTTCGCTCTTAGAAGAAATTGTTTAGCCCAACTCCCATATGTCAACCATCAATGGTTACGATTTCACCACAACCTAAACTTATCTTAACTTATCCAAAATATTAACTATAATGTTTGTTAAGTCAATTTCTCATTCCTTATGGCTTTCTGGCAACTAAATGCCATACCATAGGATTCATTCTTTATCATCCAAGTCATACAGTCTTTTGTATACTCAGAATGATCATTCAAGTTAATCATTAACTTGGCTTCGTTACGTTATGCGTACTTATCTTTAATTCAGCTTCTTCACCATTCATGGTTTAATTATTGGACTATATTATCTTACGGTCAAACCATACACGGGGTGTAGGTTCTGCCCGTTTAATATTTGCGTACACTCAACCTTCACATCGGTTAAAGTGTTCAGCGCTTATATTTTATTCTAACATTCTCATCCGTAACACATTCAGCTTTCGTTAATCTTCTTACCTTTAGCTACGACTTTCTTAATACAATTCGCTATTATTCCTTAATGTCGAAGCGATACAGTTCGTTGTATGCTAAGACGATCATTCAATGCAACTGCATTGCGTTCACAGCGTCTATACGCTTCACACTTATCTCTCATTACGATATCATAACATCAAAATGTTATACATCATCCTCGTCACTCAGCGTCGAAGGAATCGCAATCATAGCAATCCCTCACATTTTTTTATTGCGGCTACGGTCCCCGGATATCGGTTTTGTAACCCGCGTTCACATTCTTTGTCTTTTAATATCGTTTAATCTTTCCGTTCAACCTTCATTAAAGGTTTAAAACACTTGATTAAGTGTTACATTCGATGAACTACACGTTCATTAGCTCTCGATACACTTCCCCCAGGTTTTGAGCAGTTAAAAGCTCATCACTGGGCACTTTCTTGCAACGGTGCTGCGGCGCCGGGTCCCTTTATTTCTCTCACGCTGCGGCGCGAGCTAACGTCACCTTCTCCCCCGGTCTGGCGCTGCGGCGCCAAACTCCTCACTGTCTCTCGCACCACGGTGCCACTCAAAGAGAAGAGTGATGGCTTGGCCCTTATCTTCTGCAATAGCCAATCCAAAGGCTTGGTATGGCTGCCAAGCACAAAATTTCCAAAAATTTTCTAAGTCTTGGAAATTGTTTAACACACTTACTTCTCGCTTCCATAACTTATTCGTTATAACTCGGAACGAGGTCATTCCAAAGCCATTCTCTTCCTTATCTTACGTACTTCGATTACCCTAGGACAGAAATTCATTCTGAATCCATTAACATGCCATTCAATTGGCTTAATCTTTGTCCTTCGTTCGTTTTACGTTTTTAACGCTCTTCGTTTGTTCGTCCGTAATTCGGTCATCCAAACTTGGAATTTGTTTGTTCTTGAGTCCACGACTCATGTTTTCTTCATTCTCTTACATTCTTATGAAACCCTACATTCTCAGGTTCATTTACATATTTTCTAATTCTCGTTCGTCTTTTACAAAAAATTTTTCCATAACTTCGTTATAGCTCAGTTTTAATCCGTTCTTCATGAACGTTTCTACCGTTCCTAACCAAGCAATAAACATCTAACTTATACGCGATGGTTTTAAACTGGTCCATTAACAACAATTATCCTACGATGGTTTTAAATTTATCCATCAACAACGTTTTTCGCGTTCTTCGCGTGTTCTTCGTGTTCTTCGTTCGTTCTACATTTTTAATCGATATTTTGATTACGATTTCACTTTTTCTTGGAATTCGATGTTATAAAACATCATTCCTTACTTATTTCACCTAATCGTTCATATGATCCATTCGGATCGCTTCTAATTCATTACTTAATCGTATACACTACTTAAGAAATTTTTAACATAAACTTCAATTTCCTATTTCTTCTTTTATCAATGATTTCAACCATATGAAATTATTCCTAACATTATTTACTTCTTATTCTCATTAAGCTATGTTTTTTGAACATAGAAACTTAAAGAAAAATTATACGAGATAAGGTTTCGGATTACCTTTCTCCTTTAATCTCCTTCCGTTGGACAAAGGTTGCTCACGAGCAAGCTTTTCCGCTTCTTTTTCCTCTTCTTTCTCCCATCCGAACTCTCTCTCTCTCACTCTCAAAGTGTAGGATTTTCAAAATCCCAAAACAATGAATTAAGCTCACCTTTTATAGATTTTCAAGGCTAGGGGCATTTTGGTAATTTGGCCAAACCGCCTTACTATTCCCACCTCCTCAATAGACCTCCTTACTATTCATGAAACTTCCCTTGGAAGTTTTGTGGTTCCGTGTTTCGGGTTTCGTCTGACAGTTTTTAAAAACTGCGATTCTCGGAATCCAAATATTTTTGGATATTTCGTCTTTCCTTTACCGATTAACTTTTACGTATTCTTCGGATCTTCGAAAAACCGAAAAACACTTTTCCACGATAAGCGTTTTCCTTCACGTTTTCCCCTAACGTAGTTAAACGAGTGAAAAATACATAACAATACTTTTCGTCATTTTTATTTCGTCCAGATTTTACGCGTTTTTGAGAAAAACTTTTTATCTACTTATTTAACTTTTCACAAAATATTATCGTCAAATCTTTTGACGGAATGTCATTTTGACATACCGAACTCTCGAAAAGGCTTAGGTTATTCAAACCCTAACCCTTAGGGTTTTGTCTGGTGAATAGTGCCTATTTTGTCTTTATCCCTGGAAATATTTTATTCTTGGAAAAATTTTATTTTTGGCTTGAAAATTCTTACTCGTTCAGTCTAGCTAGTAGCCAAAATCCTCGCGTATTATAATCATCCTAGGTTATAGAACGATTAATAAACACATAACACAGAATATTATTAATAAAAATTCATTTTATAATAACTAATTTTTTAAATCTTAAATTCTGACCAATCTGGATTATCCGGGTTGTTACACATGCACTAAGGGCCAATGATATTCGTTATTATCACCAATGGTCATTATCATACCAACAACTGTCCATCAATGCACTACGAGCTAATGAGGACTTTTACCACATCATTTGTAACATTACAGGTTATGATTATACCAATACATAATTCCTGGTCATAATCATACCAATCAACAGTCCATCTATGCACTACGGGACAAAGATGACTTTCATCACAATATAAGCATGAGGATGATGACAATGATATAAGCATCAATTAAACGAAATTAAGGATAAATATTAAAGATTTTTAATTTATCCAGAGTTCGAAAATGTCCAAATTGTCAACATGATAACTGCTTTGTGGAGTAAAATTCAAGAATAATATTCATCTATCAAAAATAATTTGGATAGAAAAGAAATCAATTTTTATCTTGAATAGTACCCTGGGTGAATAGTACCCGAGTGAATAGTACCTCATGAATAGTACTTCGTGAATAGTATCCCTTGAATAGTACCCCGACATGAAAAGATTAAAATTTAACAAAAATGTTCAGAAAAATATTCCCGTGAAAAGATACTCGATGAAGCGTAAATTTCAAGGATATTCTACTAATTTCAAGGAGTATGGAAGCAATACTTATCAAAATAAGTGTAGAATTAGAAATATGAAATGAAATAATATTACTTACATACTACAGAGTATGGAAGAAAATATTATTTCTTACGAATATTAAACAAAATAATATCCCTTGCATTAAAAGGAGAGTATTTCTGACTGGTATAGCGGGGATATTCTTGAAGAAAACTTACACTATTTTCAACACTCAAAGTTTCCTTAAACTCAAAAGAAATACGCTCAATATTATAAAAGAAGAATTATCTGATTCTGGTGTGATTATCAATTCTAAACTGAGCATCCTATTTATAGAAGAATGTCAGGGTACTATTTAAGAAAAACAATCACGGACGCACAGTAACCATATTCACGGGCACTTCTTCCGTCGAATTTTGATTTACACATGATTTTTACTATGCAGCACTATGTTGCACTATGCAGTACTATGCAAACACTATGCAGTACTATGCAACACTATGTAGTACTATGCAATACAATAAAATATAATATAGTCTATTTTATATAAAAAAACAAATCTTATATAATATATGTATATGTATATATATTACCCACACACACCTTCACACACACGCACACACACACTCACAAACATTATATATATATATATATATATACTCATATATATATATATAAACTTATATATATAAATAATAAAACAAATCTGAGATAACTTTCTATCGATAATTTTGAAAAATGAGTAAGTGAGGGGTCCGTGTAATAAGCCAAATTTATAACAAATACTTTAAAAAAAAACATCTCTATTTATCTCAATTCATTTGGCTTCACTAAACATATTTTTAATAACATTTATTCATCATTAATATTATAACTCACAATATTAACGATAAGGGCTTCTCCTTATTGGCGCGTAATTAGTGACCAAACCCCTTTTCTCGACAAAACTTTCTAGACATCGTCAATAATGCAAATAATAATATGAATAAATTTGTTGTCTCAATTATTGATTTAATAATATAAAATATTCTGCAGATGATATTGTGACAATAACTGAATCAATAATGTTAGATACTATGCAACAACTACTGTTGCAATAATTAAGTAAAATTGAGTGATTTATCACGTAAGCATCAATAATCAAAGATACTCGTATAATACTGTAAAGCTACTATGCAACCAATGACACATCGCATACTTTTATCACCGTGTATTTCAACAGCTTAACGGTAAAAAGTTTTACGCTTTTGTATAAAAAGTTATTTATGTCATTTTCTAACTCACAATAATTTCAAGTTATGGGTCCACTAATGATTGTGTCATTGCATTTAATATTCTCTCGATAAAATGAATATTCCCCACCAAAACGAATATTTTATAACAACTTGCTTACTTTGCAAAATATGTAAATATTACCCACAACTATAACATTATATCAAATCCACACCTTATTATTCAAAAATAATATTTAGAGAAAAATTAAATCTTTATTCATAAAAGTTGAGGTCTTACAACCTCCCCTTCTTATGAAATTTCATCCTCGAAATTGGTGTACGTACCTGGTATGTCGAATAGGTGATGATACCTTGTTTTTATTTCAGATTATAACTCTCATGTCATTTCCTCAATATCGTGGTTTCTCCATAAAACTTTGACTTGAGGTATAACCTTTGAGCATAGAATATATTCCTTCTTATCCAAGATTTTAACAAGTACCTCGTCATACATTAAATCTTCTACTATTTCGTCTGGTTCTAATTCAATAATGTGGTTCGGGTCTTCCACATATTTACGTAACATAGATATTTGAAAAACATTATGAACACGAGATATACTTGGCGGTAAGGCGAGTCTATAGGCCACAGTTCCTACTCGGTCGAAGATTTTAAATGGACCAATGAATTGAGGGTTGAGATTTCCTCTCTTCGTCGTTTATTGATTTTTGAATAACACCTTCTTCTTCATACTTATCAACTCTAGGTCTGTAGCTTGAGCAACTTTAACTTTATCGATTAAAGTTAGTTCTACTCATATATTTGTTATCATCACGATGGTCCCTAGAGTCTTTAACTCTATCTCCATCATTTGTAAGTTATACAAAATGGGTCTTTGTGTTTAAAAATATCGCACTCGTAACCGCATACGATCTTCTACTCAACGCATCAGCTACCACATTCGCTTTTCCAGGATGGTATTGAATGGTATGGTCATAATCTTTCAACAGCTCGAGCCAACGGCTTTGGCGCATGTTACGTTCGTTTTGGGTGAAGAAATATTTGGGGGTTTTGTATCGGGTTCAAGGTCAATACAAAACTCTATTTCACGCTCCGGGGGTAGACCAGGAAGTTCTTGAGAGAATACGTCAGGAAATTTATTAAAAATAGAAATATCATTTAAATATGACGTATTTTTTATATCCGTGACATGGGCTAAGAAATCTTGACATCCATTTTTTAATAAACGAATGACTTTATGGCTTGATATGACAGTGATTGACTTTAGTGGTTTAGTTGCTTGAATTCGCATAACAGGTTGATTAGGAATATGAAAGCTAACAACCTTACGAAAATAATCAATTTTAGCATGATGAGTAGTTAACCAGTCGATTCCTAAAATCACATCAAATGCAAGTATTTTCAAAGAGATGAGATCGACAGATAATGTGAGGGTGCCGATTTGAATCAAACAAGATTTATAAACAGTGGATGTAATAAAGGTTTCTCCCAATGGAGTTTCAATAAATAAGTCAAAGTCTAATTTCTCTGGAGTCAAATTTAAAAGTTGAGCGCAAGTAGGTGAAATAAAAGAATGGGTAGAACCAATATCAAATAAGGTATAGACTTCGCAAGAGTTTATGATTAGCTTACCCGTGATAACTTCGTTCGGGTTCCTTGCTTTTTGGGAGGTCACGAAAAACGCTCTCCCTTGAACTACCGGCTTTGACTTATCTGGGATGGCCTTTGGTGTCTCTATCCCAGCTGGACTTGACTTCACTACACGATAAAATTGGGCTAGGTGACCTTCTCTTCTAAAATTGAAACACTCTTTGGGTTGCTACCTACAGTTTGGAATGATGTGTTCCTCCCTTCAATTTTTGTAGCATACGACCGGTGCTCGTTCTCCTTCCTTGAAAACTGGTGTTGGTGATGTTGTCTTTCCATCATTGTTGAATCTCCTCTTTTTGAAATTTCCACTTCTATTATCTTGGCCAGGATTACCACCGAAGTGGTTACCATTTCTGGCGTGATGACTTCCTCCACGTTTGTTGTCATCGCTTTGATGACTTCTACCACTGGTATTATCATTTTGTCGGCTGCTATCTCTTGGTTGGGTTGACTCATTATCGCGCTCCAATAACTGAACCATATTCACAACATCTGAATACAAGCAAAGTTTATGAAAAATGAGGTATTGACGTATTTCAGATTTCAAACCTCGAAGAAACATTCGTGTCATACGCTCCTCATTATCTACCAAATGGGATGCAAAACAGGATAACTCTGCAAATTTAGCCTCGTATTGCGATACGGTCATATTGTTTTGCTCCAGCTTGATGAATTCTACCTCCTTCATGTGACGAATACTTTCAGGAAAGTACTTGTCATTGAATAATTCTTGGAACTTCTCCCAAGACATCTTTAGTGTGGAAGGTTGAGTACGTTTTACAGATTCCCACCAGTAATCTTCCTCTCATCGCAAGATGAAGGTAGTAAAGGGAACCTTTTGCTCCTTGGAGCATCCCAGGATATCAAATATCTTTGTGATCTGCTTAATCCAAGTCTCTGCCTTAAGTGGCTCTTGCTTTCCCAAAAACTCTGGTGGTCCCAGCTCCTTAAATTGCTTAGCGGCGACTAGCCGAGAGTTACCAGTGTTTCCACCTGCATTTTGAACAGGAGTTTCTCTCGCTTAGTGTTGCATGAATTGCAGAAAGCTCCTAAACACCCCGTCGTTCATCATTTGGTTAGTGTTGTTATTTACCTGAGGATTATTGCCTTCTTGATGCACATTATCCTGGTTATTGGTCGGTGGTGACTCAACGGTCTCATGTGCTTCATTGCTTATCTCAACATTTTCAGATGCCATTTTCAAACACTGTCACAAAACAAGGGTTAATTGACATGCCACATATTATCCATATATTTTGACCGACCAATTAAATAACAAATAAACTTAGGTAGGTCATACTAACGAAGGATTTACTCGTCTCTCCCCTCCTAGTTCTAGCCTCAAATCTCAGCCAGGGATCATATCCCTAAGCGTTGATACCAACTATGACGCCCCCAAAATAGGTATACACAACTCATTCTGAGTCGCCAAATATATGGTACATAATTCAAATACAAACTTACTTATACAAATGATGTAAAATACGACAAAACATAAGCTGAGAGTTTTAACACGAAAATTATCCCGTAGACAATATCCAAACTCAAATGAAGTCCTCATTATATTTATTATCACACTATTTCATAGACTAGTGAGGAATACTATAGCAACCATCTCGAACTCCATTCCCCCACTAGTCCCAGCTATATTCTCATTTCCTGAAGAGAACAATGAAAGAAAAGAGTGAGCTCAACTAGCCCAGTAAATAATATTATGACTAAGATAATGTAGAATAAATTATCCTTAGCCTTCAACCATGTAAAACTGATAGAATACAATAGACAACAAGTTTAACTGCAGTGGAACAAGCAATCCATTAGAAGAGTCAAGTAGAGCATGATATCTACTATCTTCTATGATTTAAAAGTTCATCATCAATATTTTATCGATGTAACACAACTCAATAAATAATCCACATCATCGAATTATCCATTCACTACGGGCCAAGTATATTCGTTAGTAACACATCCACGAATTTTCCATGCACTACAGACCAAGGATATTCATTATTATCACCAATGGTCATGATCATGCCAACAACTGTCTATCAATGCACTACAGGCCAATGAGGACTTTTACCACATCATTTGTAACATTACAGGTCATGATTATACCGATACATAATTCCTGGTTATAATCATACCAATCAACAGTCCATCTATGAACTACGAGCCAAAGATAACTTTCATCACAATATAAGCATGAAGATGATGATAATGATATAAGCATCAATCAAACAAAATCAATGATAAATATTAAAGATTTTTAATTTATCCATATTTTAAAAATGTCCAAATTGTTAACATGATAACTGCTTTGTGGAGTAAAATTCAAGAATAATATTCATGTATCAAAAATAATTTGAACAGAAAAGAAATCAATTTTTGTCGTGAATAGTACCCTTGCTGAATAGTACCTGAGTGAATAGTACCCCATGAATATTACTTCATGAATAGTACCCCGTGAATAGTACCCCGACATCAAAAGATTAAAATTTAACAAGAATGTTCAGAAAAATATTCTCGTGAAAAGATACTCGATGAAGCGCAAATTTCAAAGATATTCTACTAATTTCAAGGAGTATGAAAGCAATACTTATCAAAATAAGTGTAGAATTAGGAATATGAAACGAAATAATATTACTTACATACTACAGAGTATGGAAGAAAATATTATTTCTTACTAATATTGAACAAAATAATATCCTTTACCTTAAAAGAGAGTATTTCTGACTGGTATAGCGGGGATATTCTTGAAGAAAACTTGCACTATTTGCAACACTCAAAGTTTCCTTAAACTCAAAAGAAATACGCTCTATATTATAGAAGAAGAATTCTATGATTCTAGTGTGATTTTCAATTCTAAACTGAGCATCCTATTTATTGGAGAATGGCAGGGTACTATTTAAGAAAAATAATCACGGACGCACAGTAACCATATTCACTGGGTGCTTCTTCGGCCGAATTTTGATTTTCACATGATTTTTACTATGCAACACTATCTTCAAGACTATGCGAAGATTATGCAACACTATGCAAGACTATGCAATACAATAAAATATAATATATTCTATTTTATATAAAAACAAAACTTATATAATATATATATATATATATATATATATTATATATATATATATATATATATATATGTGTGTGTGTGCATGTGTGTGAAGTATTTTTATGAAGTATTTATTATAAATTTGGCTTATTACATGGACCCGCACTTACTCATTTTTCAAAATTATTGGTAGAAAGTTATCTCAATTTTGTTTTATTATATATATATATATATATATATATATATATATATATAACTCATAATATTAACAACTGGATCATTCCTAGAAAGAGGGGGCTTTCCGATAAGGACTTCTCTTTATCAAGCGCAATTAGGCGCACCAAACCTCTTTCCTCGATAGAACTTTCTAGACATCGTCAATAATGCAAATAATAATATGAATAACTTTGTCATCTCAATTATTAATTTAATAATATAAAATATTATGCGATGATAATCGCGACAATAATCAATCAATAATGTGAGATACTATGCAACAACTATCGTTGTAATAATTGAGTAAAATTGAGTGACTTCTCACGTAAGCATCAATAATCAAAGATACTATACAATACTGTGTGCCACTATTCAACCACGCCAGACATCGTACTTTTATCACCGGGTATTTCAACAAGCTTAACGGTAAAAGTTTTGCTGTTATTTTTATAAAAAATTATTTCGTGCTTTTTCTAACTCCGATAATAATTCCGCCATGTGGTCCACTAAGGATTGTCTTGTCATACTGAATATTCCCCGATAAAATGAATATTCCCAGACCAAACAAAAAATTTTATGACAACTTACTTACTTTGCAAAATTTGTAAATATTACCCACAACTATAACATTATATCAAATCCGCACCTAATTATTCAAAAATAATATTTAGAGAAAAATTAAATTTTTATTCATAAAAGTTGGGGTCTTACAATATATATATATATATATATATATATATATATATATATATATATATATATATATAAACACACAAATGAGGAAATAGATTACGTGTCCTAACAAATTTTTATGTGTGCTCTAGTATAATGTAATTTTGATTGATAAAATGGTAAAATATTAAAATAACCTTTAATAAATATGAGGAAATACTAAAATTAATTATTAAAAGTCTCTCAAAATAACAGGATGAACAAAAGCTTAACATTCCGTTTTTTATGACATCTCTTAATTTTTTTTTTCATTGGCTATATTGTAAGCATCTTTTTTTAGATAAAACATAATTTTCTTCTTGAATTTTCTTTCTTTGTCCATAATATGTTAGGTTTTGTCATTTTGTTTTCAGAGCGAGAAGATGAAAGATTTGTCTTTGACTGTTGATGCGCTTGCTTTATTTGATGCTCTCAATCCGGGTGTTGTCACCTCGCCGTATAGTAACATTGGTTTTCCAATTGATGGCCAAGTCTTTGAGGATTCATCAGCAGCATAGTTGGCCCCTTCTCCTTCATCCTTTGTCTCGATGAATTCTATGATGGCTTTTAAAGTGGCTTCCGCAAGAGTTTCCTTCAATCTAAGTAGAGATCTTATTTCTTAGAGAGGTTTCTAGATATCCTCTTCTAGTCAGGAAGTTCTTGAGCGACTCTTAGCTCGATTCCTGCAAATACTTGACCTAATGAATATTAAAGTGGCCTCCGTCCAAACGTTCTTTCTAGATCGACTTGAGAACCTTGTTCTTGAGTTACACAATTTTTCTTTATACTCTTTGCGTAGTAGAGGACATGGAGAGATTTAGTGATGAGGTTGACGACCTTGCGGTCATAGGTTTTTGATATGTCTTCTTTTCGTACAGTTAAATTTGGATTTTCTCAATTCAAATTTTCATATTATTGCACTACATTCGGAGGTCATTACATGCAAATATAAAGATGAGTCCTTTTCAGTACAACTTTCGGATGTTGACAAAGCCGCAATCAAATTGAAGGTCCAATTTCGGGATCTAGAGACAAGAGTCAGGATGTATAGTGTCAACGTTGAAAACTGAAAGTTACAAATCTTAAGATTCGGGATACTACCATTGCTAATTTGGAGGCTTTAGCTATGCCCCACCTTCATTTGATATGTCGTCATGGCCTTTAGATTATGGTTTTTTGTAATTTTTCATTTCTGTATCGAAAACTCATTTCATTTATCAACATAGAGTTTCTTTAGCCTTATTGATTATCTTTAATTTTGATTATCTTTAATTTGAATTATTCCTTAAAACCCAATGTTTAATATTGAATCTCAAGTTGTTCAAATTAATACTCTTAAGGCATCAATAGTGCATTATAAAAAGGCAAACATGCATTTTGTTAAAGAAAACATTTTTTTGATTTTATACAAACCAACACTTGAATCTATACTCTTTTTTATAAGAAATCTAAAATTATTCAAGTATAAGTGAAAGTTTGACATTTTATTGATAATCGATTACTTTTAACGAAAAAGCATAACGCTTTTAGATTTTCATAAAAATAATAAATCTTTCTTTTTGTCGGAGAAAGCATAATGTTCGCCACTTTTTAGAGATAAAGTATAACTTTCTGGGGTTGAGGGTTTATACTCAAAATTGCTCAATCACTTTTAAAGTTGAAAGTGTAACTTGTCGAATCCGAGAATTTATAGTCAAGTGCCTCGATTACTTTTGAAGTTGAAAGTATAACTTTTTTAGTCCGAGAACTTATAATCAGGTGTTTCGATTACTTTTGAAGTTAAAATTATACCTTTGTTGGTCCGAAGACTTATAGGTAGGTTCCATGATTACTTTTGAAGTTGAAATTATAACTTTTTTCTGATGATCATCTCATGTGTAATATTTCTTTACCCATTTCAAGTTTAATGGGCCTGAGAAAGCATCTGATCCCACACGAGATATCTTGTGGTACCCGCTTTCGGAGATCTCTCGTACCCTATACGGGCCTTCCCATTTGGGGTAAAATTTGGTGTTCCTCTCATGACTTGATTCATTGTCTTGAACACCAGGTCCCCCACCAGAATTTGTCGTAGTACTACTATGGTATTATATTGTCATCCCAGTCTTTCATGATACCGTTCCAGTTTTTCTCTAGCTTTATCTTGGAAATCAACGAAGGCCTCTAGGGTAGCTGGTTAGTTCTCTTCCTCAACTAAGCTTCGAAGTCTCATCTTAGCAGAAGGGATTTCTATTTCGGCGGGCAAGGTAGCTTCTTTACCATAGACCAAAGTGTATGGAGTTTCACCCCGTAGGCTTTCTTTTTGAAGTTCGATATGCCCATAATGCTATTCGTAATTACTCTACCCATGTTTTCAAATGATCGTTTAGGGTTTTTGATAAAAATTTGATCAACATTTTGTTTGTGGCCTCTACTTGTTCATTGCCTTTCAGGTAGTAAGGTGATGTTTTGTAGTGTTTCACCCTATATCTTTCCATCAGATTTTTTATGCCCCTATTGATGAAGGGAGTTCCATTATTTGTCAAAATAATCTTCGGGATCCCAAAATGACAAATGATGTGTTCCTTAATGAAATTTGTCACTGCCGGCCCTGTAACCCTTTTCAAAGGGATTACGTCTACCAATTTTGTTTACATCTCAATGGCGGTAAAGATCCATATGTTGCCTTTGAAATTTTGATGAATGGACCTATAAGATCCATTCCCCATGTATGGAAAGGCCATGGTGTTGCTAAAGTTTGCAAGTCTATAACTGAAGCATGAATCAAGTTCCCGTGGATTTGGAAAATGTGACATTCTTAACAAATTCTAAGCAATCTCCTTCCATTTTCAACCAGTAATAAATGTGATTAATAAGTTGTTTGTACAACTTGTCCCCCCCTTGGTGTTCATCTTTTTACATTTGATAGACCAAATTTTTGTCTTTACCAAACTCCAAACACGTAAGGGCTTGCCATTGAACCCTCTTCTAAATAATTCTCCATTTTGTAAGAAGAATCGTTGTGATTTCCTCTTTATTATAACTGTGTCCTTTTCAACAGAAAGACTGCCACTTTGTAAAAACTCCACATAAAGGATTCATTAATCCGTTATGTCATCAATGAAGGCATATTCATCCTCCTAGTGTATTCTTGGCACGAGACATATTATCGTTGTAGTATATTTGCTTCCTTCTTCATTTCAGGCCAATAATACCATTGACGCTGTAACCTACGATACAGGCCAATGACTACCAATCTGTAGTTCCCGCCATACACCTGATACAAGACTCTATTCGCTTCCTGCTTCACTAAACATCGTGTCAATACACCATTAGCTTCTTTGTGATATAATACACCCTTGATAATGTTTTACTTCTAAAGTTTCACTCGTGATATTGCTTCCTCCTTTTTTTTGCAATTGATGGGAGATGTCATATCTCCAACAATCTGTCATGTCTTTAGGGAACAATTCTAGCACCGTGGTTGGAAGGGTTATCTTCATTACCTTCACATCCAAGTCTTCTCCTTGGATATACACTCTAAATGCTACTGTTGCTAATGCATCAGGTTGTCTATTTTGTCCTTTGGCACATACTCAATCACCACCTTCCTGAAGGTCTCCGTTATTTTTTGTGCTACTGATTCGATATAGTGCCAAGATAGGTTCATTCACTACAAATTGGCCTCTTATTTGTTGTACTATCAAATTTGAATCTTCCCTTACTTTAAGGCATTTCGCTTCCTAACTCTTGAGCCACCAATAATCCTAATATAAATGTATGCCTCATATTCTGCTTCATTATTCATGCAAGGGAAATCTAATTTGTATGATAAGGCCACTTCCTTCCCTTCTTTGGTGGTCAATACAACTCCTTCTCCTTTTGCTTCTGTGGACGACCCGTCGAAGGCCAAACTTCACTATTCCAAGTCTTCATCCACTAAATCAGTTGCTTCCACCTCTCATCTTGGAAGATCCTTGGAGAGAGGCTCATATTCTCCATTTGGAAATTGAGCTACCAAGTCTTTTAAAACTTGACATCTGGTTACCTTCGGTGTCACACACTTGATATCATATTCTGAAAGAATCATCATCCATCTGGGAGGTCTTCCTACCAATGTTAGCCTAGTTAACAGGTATCTGATCGGGTCAGTTCTTGTCGCAAGCTTTACTTCGTGTGCCAAAAAGTAATGTCGCATTTTTTGTGAAATGAACACCAATGCTAGGCAATGCCTCTCCACTTGTGAATATCGGGTTTCTGGTCCTTTGATTATCTGGTTAATGTAATACACTGGTTTTTCTTTGTCATTTACCTCTTATTTGATCAATCCTTCTATAGACTATTTGGTAGATGTGATGTACAATTGCAACAGTATTCCTCTCATGGTACTACCATCGTTTATGCTGAAGCAAAAATTCCTTTTACCTTCTCGAAAGCCTGTTGTTGGTCTTGCCCTCAGTCCCATTCTGTCTTTCCTTTTAGCAATTTCTCGAAAGGTTTTGTGACTTCTGCCAATGCTGGCATGAATCTTCTCAGATAGGAAACCTTCCCTAAAAAGCTCTTCAACTATTTCTACATTTTTGGTGGGGGCATTTCTGTAATAGATTTTTCCTTGTTGGGTCTACCTCCAAACCTCTGTTGTGCACTAAGAAACCCAAGAATTTTCCTACCGTCATCCCAAAGGCGTATTTCTTCGAATTCATTTTCAACTTGTACCTTTGACATCTCTCAAATACCTTTCTCAGGTCCTCTATGTGGGTTGCTAACTTTTTAGACTTTACCACTATGTCATCCATGTAATCCTCCACTATATCATAAATCATGTCATGAAAGATAGCGTGCATTGCCCCTGTAGTAAGTTGCTCCTGCATTCTTCAACCCAAATGACATTACCACATAGTAAAAATTTCCAAACGGGGTACGAAAAGTTGTCATTTCTGCATCTTTCATGGACATCTTTATCTGATTGTAACCCACAAACCCATCCATGAAAGACATCATCTCATGATTGACATTATCTCATGATTTGTCATTGCATCTACCGAAGTGTCTATGTTGGGTAGCGAGTACATGTCCTTTGGGCATTGATAAGTGGGTTTTATACCTACTTAATGGATATTAATTCATGAGAACTGTGCCCATCTCAAGTACATTTTAGTGTGTTTTTAGTTACATTTTGTTTTATTTTGCATTGCATGTATTGAGAACTCCTTTGGTGCAAAAGTACAGGAAATGGCATGAGCTTAGCGTTGGTTGGTGGCAGTGAAGCTAATGGAGGTATGAGGATCGAGTGGAGAAAAGAAACCAAGAATTGGTGGACAATTGACTTAGAGCAAGATGATGAGGATGAAGCAAGATGACGTAATCGAAGCGCAGCGAGAACTAGAATCTAAACTCGAGAAGTCACATGCACCAGCAGCCTACATAAAGCCAATACTTTCGCGCCCGCGCGATCACCCAGATTGGACAGACTTTACACGCGTGCGCCCAAGCGAGGAATATAAAGGGGAAGCGCGTGCCCGCGCGCGACATCTGAGGCTACTGATCTGTTTTATTTTAATTTTTAAATTTTAAGAGTTTGGGTTGGTTAAAATAATTCTGGTTGGTACCAGATGTATTATTCATGAGTTTTACGTGTTTTTTCATATTGAGAACTAGGGTTTACACTTTGAGAGAATTCCAACGTAGAACCAAACATAATCTCCATATTATCTACTTCTTCTTTTGGATTTCAATCACTGTGGATAAACTATTGTTATCTTGCTGGATTTTAGTGTGGATTTGAACGTTACATCTGGATTGTAATCAGCAATTGGGTTTGATCGATTCTATCTTCTCTCTTTTAATTGTTTGTTTATTATCCATGCATTGCTTTGATCCCATAATGGCTTTTGGTTCAGTCATGAACTAAACTCCATTTTGGGATTCTAACGAATTTTAATACGTAGTCTAACTTATGGCTTGATTGCTGGACAATTTTGCGTATCATAAGGAATTTCTATCATGGTTGATTTGCATGCATGAATGATTGATCACCATTCGTTTTAGGTGCTTATATAGAATTGAAAAATAACATGTGAGTACGGATTGTAATCATGCTAGCATACGTATATGGGGCTATTTTGCTCAGCTTTGTATTTCGTGAATCAGATAGACATATACTGTTTCACCGTATGAGTTATATAAGGGCTTGTGCTTAAATTCAATATTACTGCAATTTCACATAGACATATAGTGATTTTGGTTATATTGATGATTACATGGTATCTATTGCATGTGGATGTTTTGTAAGTAGGTCATAATACATTAAAAAATGGTTATGTCTACGTTAGTGCTCTTGGCTAATTTCCTGTGATATGTGAAAATTCTTACATGATGGTGATAGTTAGATGAACTATTAAATGAAGTTAGGATCCCATTATATCCAGATTTGATTTATTACATTTTTATTCATCTTTTAGTTGTTATTTGATTTTAGAGTAAATTAAAATCATAATTATTAGTTTAAGCATATAAACATAGTGATTTAGTTGATGCATAATAATTTAATTTAGCAACTTTCTCCGTGGATCGATACTCGACTTACTCTGTATTGCGTGTTGACACATGTATACTTTCATGAGTTAGAGCTCTTTTGTTTGAACTAAAAAAGAGGCAACAAGTTTTTGGCGTCGTTGCCGGGGAAAGGCGTTTAAATTTAAATAATTATCATCAATTTTAAGCTATATTGTATAACTTAGACAAATCTAATCGTTTTTCATTTCTATTTTTATTTTTGTTTTGGTTTCAGGCACTTGTATAATTTTTATGCACACACGATCATCCAACTCAGAATTGATACCAGCACAGGATAATATTAACGGAAGAGGTTGGAAAGCGAGCGTGCGGAGAAATTTGCAAGCACAGTTAGAGGGTACTACATCTAGTATGGCAGAAGAATAAAGAGTAGAGCAAAGAGAATAGCACCGGGCTCTAAGAGACTATTCAATGCCAAAATTTAATGGACTTCAGTCTAGCATAGTCAGACCGGTAATAGCAGCAAATACTTTCGAGATTAAACCAGGCACTATTCAGATGGTGTAGAATTCGGTACAGTTTGGGGGTGCTGCTACAGATGATCCGAATGAACACTTGTTGAGCTTTATTGAGATTTGTGATACATTCGGATCTGACTTGGGTGACGGAGGATGCCATCGAGGCGTGAAACTATTTCCATTCTCTTTGAGGATAAGCGAGAAATTGGCTTCATTCTTTGCCTTCAGGATCAATTACTACATGGGAGGACCTAGCACAGAAATTCTTAGCCAAGTTTTTCCCAATGGCTAAGACTATGAAGATGAGGACAACTATCTCTCAGTTTGAGCAACAACATGGTGAATCTTTATACGAAGCTTGGGAGAGATATAAAGAGATGCTAAGGAAGTGTCCGCACCATGGTATGCCAGATTGGATGGTGATCAACATGTTTTACAATGGATTGGGATGGTAGTCGAGACCTATTATAGATGCAGCTGCAGGAGGGGCATTATGGGCAAAGAGCTATGACGAGGCCTATAACCTCATTGAAACAATGGAAGGAAACGATTTTCAGAATCCTACAGCTAGAATGCCACAGCCCAAGGTTGCAGGTTTGTTAGAAGTGGATCCTATTACTCAGTTGTTGGCACAGATGGCAGCTATGGCGAAGAAAATAGATTCATTGGCAGAGAGCAAAGCGAAAACAGTTGCCTTCGTATGTGAAATTTATGCGGGGTCACACTCTACGGATCAATGTGCTATCAGCTCAGAGTCGGTACAGTATGTGAGCAATTACAGGAAAGACCAAGGACAATTTCATAACACATATAACCCCAACAACTACAATCATCCAAACTTCAGTTGGTCAAATAACCAAGGGAATCAGCAGAATCAGTTTCATCCGAATCAACAATTTTAGTCACAGCCATCTCAACCACAGTTTACACCAAAACCACGGTTTCCATCGGGATTTTCTCAACAACAACAACATCATACTCCATCTGCACCTCAGCAAGAAAAGAAATCAGAAATGGAGGAGATGATGTTGAAGTACATGGCAAACACGGAGGTTATGATCAAAAGCCAAACAGTGGCTATTAAAAATCTAGAAACTCAGATGGGGCAAATGGCGAACATGCTTAACAACAGGCCCTAGGGTTCATTTCCAAGTAATACGGAAGCAAATCCACGAAGAGACGGGAAGAAACAGTGTCAAGCGATCACATTGAGGTCAGGGAAAAATATTGTAGGAACTGAGCATCGCGCGCCCACGCCTTGTTGTATTGAGGAGGCCGCGCAGCCGCGCGAGGTAGAAACAGGACCTGAATAGAAAAGAAAATCTGGAAAATTCTGAGGTATAGCATGAAGAGAATGATAATGCAGGTTCAATGGAAAAACCCATGAGCACAGTACCACTAGTTCACCCTCCGGTTCCGTATCCGCAGAGATTGAATAAGCAGAGGGAGGACAAGCAGTTCAGCAAGTTTTTGGAGGTATTTAAAAAGCTGCAGATCAACACACCTTTTATTGAGGCATTGGAACAGATGCTAAGTTATGCAAAGTTCATGAAGGGTATATTGTCAAGGAAGAGGAGATTAGACGAATTTGAGACAGTGGCCTTGATAGAGGAATGCGGTCAAAGGCTTGAAACAGAACTACCTCCAAAGCTGAAAGATCCGGGCAGTTTCACAATTCCATGCACGATCGGAAAGATGAACTTTGATAAATGTTTGTGTGATCTTGGGGCAAGTATCAATCTGATGCCCTTGTCAGTGTTTAATCAGCTAGGGTTGCCAGCTCCGAGGCCGACAAACATTTCTTTGCAGCTAGCTGACAGATCCATCACGTATCCACGGGGAATTGTTGAAGATGTATTGGTGAAAGTGGACAAATTTATCTTTCCGACTGACTTCATCATCTTAGATTATGAGGAAGATAAGAGTATACCAATCATACTGGGGAGACCATTCTTAGCTACAGGAAGGACTTTGATAGACGTGCGAGCGAAGGGGAACTCACTATGCGTGTACATGATCGTGAAGTTACCTTTAACGTCTTCAAAGGCAATGAAGTTCCCAATGTAGGGTTTTGACATAGAAACACACAATGAAATAGAATAATTTAAAGCAATTTCCAAAACCCTAAACAGGATCCATACAAAAATAATTAATTCAATCGGTTAGAAATTATACCGAATATGAAAATGCTTACAAATTGATGCGCTTGAATCTCCAACGCAATCCAAACGAATCACGCCTCTACGGTATCCACACGAATTCATGCATGAACTGTCAGACATGCTGCGATAAAATGGAACTCTGCAGTACTAGCCACCAAAAGGAATGGATTTTAGAATCTGCTTTCTCTCTAGTCTCTCTCTAAGAGCTGGTAGGGGTTATGATGTTATGATATTACCCTAAGTGGCTACTATATCATATATATAGTAGTTAAAAAGGATTAATCAAAAAGTATTTTAATAAAATCCGAATTTATATATATATATATATATATCTTAATTAAGTCTTCTTGAATTAATATACATATATACAAATTATCCTTTTTAATTTAAATTCGTGATTTAAATACTATTAATTATATTAATATATTTAAATCCTTGAAATTTAAATTAATTCCATTTTAAATTATGTTCTATGTGTGTGACCCCATAGGTTATTATTACGTTGGCAATAATTTTAAAATCATATTATAAAATTATAAACAGTGAGCGGCATCTAGTAATGCATCACTGCTACCCAAGAAATAATAAGATCGATGATTCGATACAACCTTTTCGTGACCAATGTTTCAATGTAATTTAATCCTTTTAACCTTAATATCCTAGATTAAACTCGAGTCATGGAATGTGTCATACTCTTCATAATTTAATCTGAGTTTTCTTGATCAATGAGCAGACTATATGAAACAAATCACTATTTGAGCATGGCCATGCATTTCATAGTCCTACTCAATCAAGAGGCACATGGATATCATCCCTAATATATTGGAGGGTTAAATTCCATATAGATCACTCATATTCCTCACACGATTCATGATATACCCAATAATCACCTTTATAGTCCACCCTATTAAAGGTGACATTTGATGATATCAAAGTACATAAATTTCCGTGTAATAATATAATGATTTCAGGTCGGAGGACCATTACATCATTATCACTATGAGAATTTCTAACTTCACATAATGCTCCACATAGAATTCTCATGGTGGGTATGTCCAGTACATTGTTCTCTAACATGTACCTATGCATTGACTTAATATCTTATATATTTATAACCAATGAGATTTGGTCATCAGTCAATCCACAAACTAGTCTCAATGCATCAATGTTGTCCCATCAACAATGATACTCGACTAGGGACATTTAAGAACAATGATACTAATTGTAATTATATAATCTCATGTTCAAGTCACATACTTGAAACTATATAATTTGTATCACTATTCTAAGGAATTTTATTATGTTAACAATTATATAACGCAATAAATAAAACCATAATAAAATCATTCATTTATTCAATCAAATATAATAGCAAAAACGTTAAGCAAATATATCAAATAATTGGCCTCTGGGCATAAACTCTAACATCCTCCCGGATGAAGAAGAATGCTTTCGGGTTGATTTGGTGGATCGGGTTCTAAATGATGAAGTCACAGAGTCTAGTGGATTATGAACCATTGAGGAGTATCATTCTTTGAAAATTCGAGTGGAGGATGAGGAGTTTGATGAACTTGTGCAATATCTGGATACCACTCCACAATTCAAAAATTCGAACACTTGTCGAGCCATTAACGAAAGCTAGAGAGACATCGGTAAAATTAAAGCCATCTCTTGAGACACCTCCAGAACTTGAATTAAAACCACTTCCAGAACATCTCAAGTATGCATTTTTAAATAAAGATTCAAAGTTACCTGTGATTGTTTCTTCTGCACTAACATCTTTTCAGAAAGAAAAACTGCTAAGAGTGCTTAGAGAGTTTAAATCAGCTATTGGATGGACCATAGTAGATATCAAAGGGATCAACCCTTCGTTTTGCATGCATAAGATCTTACTGGAAGATGGTAGTAAGCCATCACCGAAAGCAACAAAGAAGGCTTAATCTAATAATGAAAGAAGTGGTCAAGAAAGAGGTACTGAAATGGCTGGATGCATGCATAATCTATCCAATTTCAGATAGCTCATGGGTGAGCCCGGTGCAAGGTGTAATCGAAAAAGGGGGCATGGCCCGTCGTGACTAATGAGAATAATGAGTTAATTCCAACATGAACAGTGATTCGGGTGGAGAGTCTACATGGACTCTGCGCAGCTCAACAAAGCTACAAGGAAAGATCATTTCCCACTACCATTCATTGATCAGATGTTAGACAGATTAGCAGGTCATGAGTATTATTGCCTTCTGGATGGGTATTCAGGCTACAATCAAATTATGATAGCTCCAGAATACCAGGAAAAGACTACCTTCACATGTCCATATGGCACTTTTGCTTTTAGAAGGATGTCTTTTGGGTTGTGCAATGCTCCAGCCACCTTTCAGAGATGCATGATGGCTATATTTTCAGATATGGTAAAGCAGAATGTGGAGGTATTTATGGACGATTTCTCAGTCTTCGGGGACTCATTTGATTTATGTCTTGAGAATTTGATTATGGGTTTGAAGAGGTGTGTTGAGCCAAACTTAGTGCTGAATTAGGAAAAGTGCCATTTCATGGTACAAGAAGGAATTATACTGGGACACAAAGTTTCAAAGAAGGGAGTCGAGTTGGATAGGGCGAAGCTGGAAACTATTGAGAACTTTCCACCACCTACTTCAGTAAAAGGTGTTCGCAGTTTTCTTGGACATGCAGGTTTCTACCACAAATTCATCATGGACTTCTCCAAGATAATTAAACCACTATGAAGTTTATTGGAGAAGGATGTACAATTTAATTTTGATGACGCTTGCGTGTCAGCATTTGAGCATTTAAAGAGGAAACTAACTTCAACACCGGTTCTTTTACTTTTGATTGGGATTTTCCATTTGAAGTTATGTGTGATGCCAATGATTATCTTTGTAAGGGCTATTTTAGGGCGAAGGAAGGAGAAGATGTTTCATATGATTTGTTATGCCAAAGAAGACCCTTTACGGATGCACAGTTGAGCTACACCACCACAGAGAAAGAGTTATTAACAGTGGTGTATGCCTTTGACAAATTTTGAGCATATCTGATTGGCATAAAGGTGATAGTGTACATGGATCACGCGGCAATTCATCATTTAGTGGAAAAGAAGAATGCAAAGCCCCAGTTGATCAGATGGATTTTATTACTGCAGGAATTTGATTTAGAGATCAAGGACAGAAAGGGCACTGAAAACCAAGTGGCGGACCACTTATCTTGACTAGACAATCCAGAAAGAGAAGCAGACGATAATGTGGTTATCAATGAATCCTTTCCAGATGAGCAGTTGTTTGTGGTGAAAGAGGAAGTGCCATGGTTTGCAGACTACGCGAACTATTTGGTGAGTAAGATGGTACCTTCTGACTTGGTGGGTCATTAAAAGAAGAAATTTTTGCATGATGTCAAATTGTATATCAGGGATGAGCCTTATTTGTTTAAACAATGTGTCTGATCAAATGATAAGAAAGTGTATCCCGTATAGCGAGACCGGGGGGATTTTGCAGGATTGTCATTCTTCAATGTATAGAGGTCACTATGGTGGAGAAAGAACAGCGGCTAGAGTACTACAAGCAGGATTCTACTGGCCGACAATTTTCAAGGATGCATACAGTTTTGTCCAGCGGTGTGATAGATGTCAGAGAGTTGGCAACATCTCGAAAAGAAACGAAATGCCATTAAATACTATCCTCGAAGTAGAAATTTTTGATGTGTGGGGAATTGATTTAATGGGACCTTTTGTTTCTTCATGCGGAAACCTCTACATCTTGTTCGCAGTGGATTATGTGTCGAAATGGGTAGAAGTGGCAGCTCTTCTGACAAATGATGCCAAGGTAGTCCTCAGTTTTTTACACAGAAGTATATTCACGAGGTTTGGGACTCCAAGGGCTATCATCGATGATGAAGGCAGTCATTTCTGCAACAAGCAGTTTACAGCTTTGTTGGCTAAGTATGGGGTGAACCATTGCATTGCTATAGCTTATCACCCACAAATGAATGGCCAAGCTGAGGTGTCAAATCGAGAAATCAAAAGAATCCTTGAAAAGGTTGTGAATCCCACGAGGAAGGAATGGTCGTTAAAGTTGGATGATGCAGTATAGGCCTATAGGACTGCATACAAAACTCCGTTGGGCATGTCACCTTTTTAGCTCGTGTATGGAAAAGCCTGTCACCTTCCTATGGAGCTAGAGCATAAGGCATATTGGGCAATTCGAAAGCTCAATTTTGATTTAAAAGCTGCAGGGGAGAAATGCCTACTCCAACTCAATGAGTTGGATGAATTCAGATTACAGACATATGAGAATTCAAAGTTGTACAAGGAGAAGGTGAAGAAATGGCATGACCAAAAGATCAAAGAGATGACATTTGAACCAAGATAAAGGGTTTTGCTTTATAACTCTAGACTTAAACTTTTTCCCGGGAAGCTGAAATCGAGATGGTCGTGGGCCATTTACAATGAAGACCGTCTTTTCGCGTGGTGTGAATTGAAGTATTTGATCGGGCCGACAAGCCTTTTAAGGTGAATGGACGATGATTGAAGCATTACTTTGGTGGCGAGGTGAATGACGTAAAGTCACCTCAATTTTGTCTTCAACATGAGATTCGAGAGACAATCAAGCTAATTGATTATAAATTAGCACTTGATGCGAGGCAACCCATTATTTCTATCTCTATTTTCTTTTTATTTATTCGCTTTAGGTTGCTTTTGCTAGTTAAACACATTTTTTATTTTTATTGTGATTGTAGATTAGCTCTGCATGAAAATCTTAGTTGCTGAATCTGGATATGTGTACGTTTGTGCATAGCATTAGAATTATGGTCTGAAGTTAGACATTGATGCTTACTCAGTACTTCATGCGTTGACAGTGTGTATTGATGTCTATGTAGGTATCTTGGACTAAATTCATCAAAGATTTGAAGTACTGGAAACGAAAGTTAGTAGTGCAGGTACTAAAATCGCGCATCCGCGCAATGATTACAACACAAAACCACGCGCCCGCGCGGTATGCCTGCTAGACCACAATTGCCACTCGCGCGCCTGCACCCCATGCCCATTCAAACATCTCGCGGCCGCGCACTGTGAGACCCCATATTTTATGAATAAAGATTTAAATTTCTTGAAATATTTTTTTGAATATTATGGTGTGGATTTGTTATAATGTTTTAGTTGTGGGTAGTATTTATAAATTCTGCAAAGTATGCAAGTTGTTATATTATATTCGATTGGTCGGGGAATATTCTTTATGTTGGGAAATATCTGTACGACGGTAAAATCATTGGTGAATCCACAACGGAAGTATTATCGTAGTAAGAAAACGAAAAAATTATCATTTTATAAAATAACGGTGGAAGTTTTACCGTTAATACTGTTGAACTACTCGGTAGTAAAAGTACAGTAATATGCGTGGTTGCATAGTGGCACACGGTATTGGTTATTGATGCTTACGTGATAAGTCACTCAGTTATACTCAATTATTGCTACAATGAATCGCCGCATCATATCTCTCATATTATTGATTCGATTATTGTCACAAGATTATCATCCGCATTATATGATATATTATTAAATCAATATTTGAGACGAAAAAAGTATTCATATTATTAAATTGCAATATTTACAATGTCTAGAAGTTCTGCCAAGGAGAGGTTTGGTCACCTAATTGCGCGCCAATAGGGAGAAATCCTTATTGGAAAGCCCCCTCTTTCTTGGGAACGACCTGGTTGTTAAATATTATGAGTTATAATATTAATGATGAATAAGTTCGTGTTGATTAAAGATGAATTTGATAGTTCCATTGTGTTGGGATTATTAGTGTTAGTGGAAATCGACATCTATTTCGATGATAATTGATGTCTAAGGGTTATATTGATAAATCAAGGAATTTATCAGATAAATGAGCAATTAATTACTACTAATTCACATGATTATAACTATTTATTCACATGTGTGTACTATTGATTCACATTCTTGTTACTATTAGGGGAGTTGGTGCAAGATTGATAATACTTGCATGACTAAGTTAAAAATGGAGGTGTAGATGGAGGTACTATACTGTAATTCGTATATTCACATGTTTAGAACTATTTGTTCACATAATTTACTATTGAATCACATTATGTAATATTAGGGGAGGTGGTGTAAGTTTGATAATACTTGCAGGACTAAATTAAAAATGAAAAAAAAGTTGGAGGTATTGTACTGTAATTTTTCAAGCCCCAAAACGTGCAATTATCGAAACTATATTTTTCTATAAATAGAAGCTCATTCTTCCTTCATTTCTCACCAATTCACCAAAGCTATAGAGCCATTATTATAGAGAGAAATATATAGAGAAAAAGAAGAAGAGAAGTCCTGCTACCTCATTATTCCAGTATCCAATCTTCTTTTGAGGTAAGGGGTATTATTTTTTTCATATTCATGAAGAGGACTTCTGTTATTCCATTCTTTATTATTCTGTTGGAATAACCTGTATACATGGTCTACCCTATACTTGGTGAAATTCTTTTGTTATTCCATTATTTATTATTCTGCTGGAATAACCTGTCTATGCGAAGTACCGCATACATGGTGAAATTTTGTTGTTATTCCATTCTTTATTATTCTGTTGGAATATCACGTCTGCATGCGTTTCTGTGGGACTTCGGTTTCGCTTTTTTATTATTCTGTTGGAATATCCTGTCTGTGTATTTTACGCCGGACCTGGTTCCGTTATTTATTATTCTGTTGGAATAACATGTCTATGCAAAGTACCGCATGCATGGTGATTTTTGTTGTTATTCCATTCTTTATTATTCTGTTGGAATATCTTGTCGGTGCGTGTTATGCTTGACCTGGTTCCGTTATTTATTATTCTATTGGGATAACCTGTCTATGCGAAGTACAGCATGCCTGGTGATTTCTTTTGTTATTCAATTCTTTATTATACTCAGTTGGTTAAAGTTTTGACTTCTATTCTCGTCATGAAATATCATTTTAATTGGTATTTTCTGTTATGAGTTACTATTCATGGGTTACTATTTACCCAGTTACTATTCACTCTAGTATTATTCACTCGAGTATTCAGGGCACTTTTTATGCCGGAATACTATTCACGAGTTATTATTCACGGGTTACTATTCACTGAAATTACTATTCACCCAAATATTATTCACTTGGGTATTTGGAGTACTTTTTATGTCGGGGTACTATTCACGAGGTACTATTCCCGAAGTACTATTCACGGGGTACTATTCACGATGAAAAATTGATTCTTTTCTATCCAAATTATTTTTGGTGCATAAATATTATTCTTGAATTTTACTCTACAAAGAAGTATCATGTTGACAATTTGGACGTTATTAATTCCTGGATAAATTAATTCTTGAACTTATTTTATTGAATTATCATGTCATTGTCATCATCCTCATGTTTATATTATGTTGAAAGTCATCTGTGGCCTATAGTGCATAGATGGACTTGGTATGATTATGGCCGGGGATTATTCGGTATAATCATGACCGTAATGTTATAAATGATGTGGAAAAAGTCCTCATTGGCCCGTAGTGCATTGATGGATAGTTTTTGGTATGATTATGGCTAAGGATTCTCTTCGGCCAAGGGAGCGAAGATGAATTGTTTTATGGCATGATCAGGACCGTTGATGAAAACACAATTATCTTTGGCCCATAGTGCATGGATAATTCATGATCGTGATACTAAAAGAATATCCTTGGCCTGTAGTGCAAGGATGATTTGATGATGTGAATTATTTATTAAGCTGAGTCTCAGCGATAAAAGCGATGAAAAACTTTTTAAATCATAAAAGATAGTAGATTTTATTCTCTACTTGACTCTTTTAATCGATTGTTTGTTCCGCTACTGTTAAACTTGATGTCTATTATATTTTATCAGTTTAACATTGTTGAAGACTAATGATAATTTATTCTGCATTATCTTAGTCATAATATTTCTTAATGGGCTAGTTGAGCTCACCCTTTCCTTCATTGTTCTCTTCAGGAAATGAGAATATAGCTGGGACGAGTCTGGGAACAGAGTGACGGTCCAGATGATAGCATTAGTAGTCCTCACTATTCTGTTAAATAGTGTGATAATAAATGTAATGAGGACTAAATTTGAGTTTGTATACTGTCTATGAGGACTCCATTGAGAGTGGATATTATCTAGAAGGCAATATTCTTGTTTAAACTCTCAGCTTATGTTTTGTCGTATGTTACACGACAGTTGTATTATTAAGTTGTATTTTATATTTTTGTACCATGTATTTGGTGACTCAAGATGGGTGATGTATACCTATTTTGGGGGCGTCACAGTTGGTATCAAAGCTTAGGGATATGATCCCTGGCTGAGATATGAGACAAGAACTAGGAGGGGAGAGACGGAGAATTCCTTCGCTAGTATGACCTACCTAAGTTTATTTGGTATTTAATTGGTCGGCCAGAGTATAGGGATAATATGTGATATGTCAATTAACCCTTGTTTTGTGACAAAGTGTTTAAAATGGCATATAAAAATGTTGAGATAAGCAATGGAGCAAAATAATATGGCCGTGATCGCAAAGACGAGGCTAAGTTCATGAGTTATCCCGTTTGTATCCCATTTGGTCGATAATGAGGAGCGAATGACGCGAATGTTTCTAAGAGGTTTGAAACCCGATATACGTCAATACCTCATTTCTCATAAACTTTGTTTATATTCAGATGTTATGAATAAGGCTAAGTTATTGGAGCGCGATAATGAGATAGCACAACCAAAAGGAAACAAGCAACAACACGATAATAATCATACCGGTGGCAACGGTTATCGGAACAATGATAACCATCACGGGGAAAATTATCATGCCAAGAATGGTAACCACTTTGGTGGTAATCATGGCCAAGATAATAGAAGTGGAAATTTCAAGAAGAGAAGGTCATTTAGCTCGATTTTATCATATAGTGAAGTCAAGTCCAGCTGGGACGGTGGCACCAAAGGCGATACGGACAAAATCAAAGTCGATGGTTTCAGGAAGAGCGTTTTTTGTGACTTCTCAAAAAGCGAGTAACCCGAACGAAGTTAGCACAGGTTAGTTAATTATAAATTTTTGCGAAGTTTATACCTTATCAGATACCGGTTCTACCAATTCTTTTATTTCTCTTGCTTGCGTTCAACGTTTAAATTTGACTCCGGAGAAGTTAGACTTTGACTTATCTGTTAAAACTCTGTTAGGAGAAACCTTCATTATATGTGTTATCCAAGTCTTGGATGAGAGTCACAGTTTTGAATGATATTTCTATTGTTAATAAAATTCCTGACGTATTCTTGAAGACTTCTTGGCCTACCCCAGAACGTGAAATCAAATTTTGTATTGACCCCAATACAAAACCCATTTCTTAAACCCTCAAATATTTTCTTCACCCAAAACGAACGTAACATGCACCAAAGATGTTGGCTCGAGCTGTTGAAGACTACGATCGAACCATTCAATATCATTGTGGAAGAGCGAACGTGGTAGCTGACGCTTTGAGTAGAAGATCATATGTGTTTACGAGTGCGATGTTGTTAACATAAAGACCCATTTTGTATAAATGATGAAGATAGAGTTAAAGACTCTAGGGACCCACGTGAAGATAACGAATATACGAGTAGAATCAACTTTAATCGATAAAGTTAAAGCTACTCAAGCTACAGACCCGGAGCTAATGAATATGAAGAAGAAGGTTCAAGAGGGCGTTATTTTAGAAATAAGAATCGATGAAGATAGGAAATCTCAACTCTCAATTTTATTGGCCCATTTGAAATCCTTGATCGAGTAGGAACTGTGGCTTATAGACTCGTTTTACCGCCAAGTATGTCACGTGTTCATAACATTTTTCACGTATCGATGTTACGATGACCCGAACCATGTTATTAAATTAGAACTAGACGAGATAGCAGAAGATTTAACGTATGCGGAGATACGTGTTAAAATCTTGGATAAGAAGGATCGTATTTGTAAGACCCCGAAATTTTTTTAAATAAAAAGGAATTTCCTTTATTTATTATTTTGAAATAGTAAGGGTTGATTTGATTAATGTGGATAGTTAAGGGTTAAATACGCAAATATTTCAAAATAAACAAGTGGTTATAAAATATTCATTTTGTCGGGAATATTCGTTTGGTCGCGGAATATTAAATGCTTTGTCGGGAATATTAAATGCGACGAAGCGCGCACCATGTGTGGGCCCCATAACTTGAAGCGATTGGATGAAGAAAACGACAAATATAAGTTGGTTAAAAATAACGGCGTAGTTATTCTCAAGTTAAGACCGTTGGAATACCCTGTGGTTAAAATACGATGTCTACGCTGGTTGCACAAAGAGCACACCAGTATTGCATGTATTGTTGAATTATTGATCCTTACGTAAGAAGGCACTACTCAATAATTTTCACAAGTAATTACTTATTCAATATTTTATTTTATTGATTCAATAATTCTTTGCGTTGATATTTTATATTATTCATTGTTCAATAATTGTCACTGCACATTATCTCCATTATCGGATCAATAATTCATATTATTTGAATAATATTATTAGATAGCATTATTGGCAATGTCTAGAAAGTTCTGCTCGAGGAGAGGTTTGGTCACCTAATTGCGGCTACCAAGAAGGAGAAATCCTTATCGAAAAGCCCCTCTTTCTGAGGAACGGCACGGTTGTCATAATTGTGATTACGTAATATTATTTGTGAATAATTAATTATTGATTCATATGATAAAGAAATATTTATTTTATGTGGATATAAATGATGGATTTATTTATGTGGTTATAAATGAAGAAATTATTGTTGAGGTGTTTTATCGGTATTTTACCGGATTGGAGGTATTAAAAATTAAATCGGGGTTTTTGAGATATATTATGGGATTATAATTTTTAATCCGACCGCTGGATTGTGGTAATTTTTGGATATGTTATACATATATAAGTTGAGTATATGTCCACAAATTTTGAACCGTTAAAATGTACGAATGATTTGTTATGAATTTTAAGAGGTGTTTGATTCTTAAATTAGGGTTATAATTGATTTTGGTGGAAAATTCTAGAATTGAGTGGGCCCCACTTGTGGTTGGTGAAGAAATGTGCTGAATTTTATTTCAAATGTGGTGGGTGGCAATAGTAGCGAGGTAAAGCCATCGGTGCTTGAGTCAAGTCCGCTTTGGCGGGGCTAACATTTTCCTATAAATAGAGGGCTAAGTTAGAATTGAAAATCACACCGTAAACAAAGTTTTCTCTCTTCTCTCTATATTATTGAGCGTATTTTGTGAGTATTTAGATACTTTGAGAGTTCTTTGTTCAAGAAAGTTTCATTCAAGATCACTTCCCACCTTTCCTTCCGAAATCTTGATTCTTTGAGGTAAGGGATATTATTTTTTTTTAAGAATGATATTATTTCTTCAATATCATTATGTTGAAATGTTGATCCGATGTTTTATCAAATTTCGAACTTTTTCATGTCGGGGTTACTATTCATGAGTTACTATTCACGAGTTACTATTCATGAGTTACTATTCACGAGTTACTATTCACGAGTACTATTCATGAAGCGTGAAGATGTTTTGTGGAATTTCTATCTTTTGGTGTCGGATTTACTATTCATGTATACTTGGTCTTATTCACGATATCGACACTATTCACGATATCAGCACTATTCACGTGTCGGCACTATTCACCAAAAATAAAAATAAAATTTCTTCTTTTTGTCCAAAACATCTATTTTGGATACTAGCTTTGATTGTATCCATGTTTTGATCATTCTTGAATTTTACACCACCGTGATTATTTTTGGGGTATTGTTGGACATGGATAAAACAAAGTACTGAATCCTTAATCCTTAATCCTTGTCATTTTGTTTCACTTTGGATTCGTTCTTTAAAAATATTTTTCATCATCCTCGATTCTTAAATGATGATATTATTGAATATCTTTGGCCCAGTAGTGCAAAGATGAATGATTTCTCAAGAATATCTTTGGCTGTGTAGTGCAAAGATGAATGATTTCTGAAGAATATCTTTGGCTTTAGAGTGCAAAGATGAACAGTGTTTAAATGAACACGACCAATCGATGAATATCTTTGGCACAGTAGTGCAAAGATGAATATTTGATTCGAGATGTATATTGATTGTTATTACAGGGGATAAAGATAGAGCGATGAACTTTTAAATTCATACATGTAAGATAGTAGTTTGCATTCTCTACTTAACTCTTCTAATGAATTATTATTTCATTGCGAATATTGATTGAAAATTTGTTGTCTATTGATTCTATTAAATTTTTCCTGTTGAAGACTAACGATAATTTGTTGTGTATTATCTTAGTCATAATATTCTTTATCGAGCTAGTTGAGCTCACCCTTTTCCTTTTTGTTCCATTCTTCTCGTGGAGGCGAGAATATAAGCGAGTACAATTAGCCTGGTATGGAATGAAGGTTTTAGAAAGGATTGTTTAGTAGTCCTCACCATTTTGTAAAATAATGTATCAATAAATGCGATGAGGATTTATGTGAGTATAAATATTGTCTAGAAGATAATATTTGTATTTAAACTCACGCTTTCTTCGTTGTAATAATAAAGTTGTAGTTGTTTCGTACCATGTATTGACAACTCGGAATGGGTGATGTATACCTATTTTGGGGGCGTCATGGTTGGTATCGAGCTTAGGGATATGATCTCTGGCGGAGATCGGGGAATAGAACTAGGAGGGAGAGACGAAGTAAATCCTTCGCTAGTGTGTCCTACCTAAGCTTATTTGTTAGTTGGTCAAGATATAGGGATATTATGTGATATATTGATTTCCTTAATTAACCCTTGTTTTATGACAAGATTTTGAGAATGTCGAATCGAGAATATTAACATGGAGTAAATGAGACCATGGAGATGCTCAGTACTTACCAACGAGGAGAACGTGGTAACAGTGGGCAATGTTCCTCTGCATGAACAACACCGGCTGAAAGCGAGATGATGAACGAGGGGATGTTTAGAAGCTTTTGCGCTTCATGCAAAATCGACGAGGAGACTCGTGTTCAAAATACAGGAGGAAATGATAGCAATTCACGGGTTGTCACAAACAAGCGGTTTAAAGAGTTGGGACCACCGAAATTTAAGGGAAAGCCGGATCCGATCCATGGAAACATGGGTCAAACAAATTACCAAGATATTCGATGTCTTGGGATGCACTGGAGGAACAGAAGGTTCCATTCGCCACCTTTATGTTCCGTGGCGAGGCAGACTATCGGTGGGAGTCTCTGAAGCGTACCCATCCGAACACACTCGGCATGTCTTGGGAGACGTTTGAGAGACTATTTAATGACAAATACTTTCCCGAAAGTGTTCGTCATATGAAGGAAGTGGAGTTCATCGATTAGAGAGCAAAATAACATGACGGTGTCTGCTCATGCGAGGCAAAGTTTGCAGAGTTATCCAGTTTGCACCTCATTTGGTGGAGAATGAGGAACGTATGACGCCGGATGTTTCTTAGAGGTTTGAAACCCGGCATACGTCAAGATCTCATTTCTCATAAACTTTCTCTTTATTCGATGTTGTAAATGTGGCTCAATTATTAGAGCGAGATAACGAGTACGGTCAACCGAGGGACCATAACCAGGATCGCATCAGATAGATAGCGATCAATGTAATAATGATAACTGCGAGAAAGAAAGCAGACGGACGAAATGGTAACCACTCGGGTGGTAATCATGGTCATGAAAAATGCGAAGCGAGTCGGAGGAGATTTTAAAAGAGGAGATTTAACAACGACTATGTGAAGACGACAAAGTCTGGCAGTGAATCGGGTTCTAAGGGAGGAGAACGACCACCGGGTCATATGCTACAAATGGAAAAGAGGGACATATCGGTCAAACCGCCCCACAACAGTTCAAGGTATGCTATAGTTGTGGAAAGGAAGGACATATCGCTTCGAGATTATGCAGTGCAGCGAAAACCTAGTTCAATGAGGGACGGTGACTCGAAAAGATCGTCCCGAAAAAGTCAAAGTCAACGATTAGGGAAGAAGCGTTTGTTGTGATCGGTCATAATGCGAGGAACCCAAACGAGGTGATCACGGGTAAGCTTATTTATAAATTCTTGAAGTTTATACCTTACTTGATACCGGTGCTACCCATTCATTTATCTCTCCGCATGTGCTCAACGTTTAAACTTGACTCCAGAGAAATTAGACTTTGATCTATCTGTGGAAACTCCGCTTAGGAGAAACTTTCATCACATCCACTTTGCTTATAAATCTTGTTTGATTCAAGTTGGCACCATCACCTTACCCATTGACCTTATCTCTTTAAAGATACTTGCTTTTGATGTGATTTTAGGATTGATTGGTTAACTACTCATCATGCCAAAATTGATTGTTTTCGTAAGGTTGTTAGTTTTCATATTCCTAACCAACTGTTGTTTATGCGAATTCAAGCAACTAAACCATTAAAATCAATCATCATCATATCTAATCATAAAGCTATTCGCTTATTGAAAAACGGATGTCAAGCTTTCTTAGCCCATGTTATGGATTTGAATAAAGACACGCCAAATTTGAATAATATTCCGTTGTTATTGACTTTCCCGACGATTTCAAGAACTTCCCGCCTACCCCCGAACGTGAAGTTGAATTCTTTATTGATCTTGAACCCGGTACAAAGCCCATTTCTAAAACCCCATATCGAATGGCTCCTATTGAACTTCAGGAGTTAAAGGTCCAACTACAGAAATTGTTGGACATCGGTTTCATTCGCCCCTAGTACATCTCCTTGGGGTGCTCTCTGCTTTATTTGTAAAAAAAAAGACGGAGTATGCGACTTTGTATTGACTATCGGGGAATTGAACCATGTCACCATCAAGAATAGGTATCCTCTACCTCGTATTGATGACTTGTTTGACCCGGCAAGGGCACAATTCTTTTCAAAAATCGATCTTCGCTTCGGATATCATCAATTGAAAATTAGAATCGAGGATATTCCAAAGACCGCCTTCGTAACTTCGGTATGGGCATTATGAATTCTTAGTCATGTCTTTCGGACTAACTAATGCTCCTGCGGCTTTCATGGATATGATGAACCGAGTATTCAAGGAATATTTGGATCGCCTCGTTGTTGTCTTTATTGATGACATCCTTATATATTCCAAAAGTCGTGAAGATCATGAGCACCATTTAAGTTGGTACTCCAAAGGCTTCGTGAAAACCAACTATATGCCAAATTGAAGAAATGCGAGTTCGGCTTGAGGAAGTAGCATTTCTTGGGCATCAGTGTCAAAACATGGAGTATCTGTTGATCCGTGAAGATTGAAGCAATACAAAGTTAGAGCAACCAAGTCGGTGGATCAAGTACGTAGTTTTTGGGCTTAAATTGGTTATTATCGGAGATTCGTGGAAGGGTTTTCTCGAATCGCTACTCCATTAACTCATTAACTCGAAAGGATACGAAATTGCTTTGGAAGGCGAAGAATGCGAGAAAAGTTTCAAGAGCTTAAGAGGAGACTTATTTCTAAGACTTTGTTCTAACAATACCATCCGGTTCTGGATGGATTTGTTATCTACAAATGATGCTTCGAGCAAAGGGTTAGGATGTGTTCTCATGCAACGGGAAAGTCATAGCCTATGCCTCGCGACAACTTAAAGAGTATGAGAGGAATTATCCTACTCATGATCTAGAGTTGGCGGCAGCTCGTTTCGCGCTTAAAGATATGGAGGCACTATCTATATGGGGAGAAAGTGGAGATATATTCAGATCATAAAAGCCTTAAATATTTCTTCACTCAAAAAGAACTCAACACGCGGCGTGACGCTGGCTCGAACTATTGAAAGACTACGACCACACTATTCAATACCATCCCGGTAAAGCGAACGTGGTAGTGACGCGTTGAGTAGAAGATCATATACGAGGAACGAAAAGCGATGATGTCAAGTATACGATAGAGCCAACTTTAATAGAAAAAGTTAAGGTTGCTCAAGCCACCGAATCTTGAGCCGATGCGTATGAAGAAGAAAGTACAAGAAGGAGCTATTCCTAAGCGAGAATTGATGAAGAAGGAATACTTGAGTCCACTCTAGGCTTTGTGTCCTAACGACTGATTTGAAGTACAAGATTATGATGGAGGCACACAATACACCATTTGCAATCCATCCTCGAAGTACTAAAATGTATCGTGATCTTCGACATACATTTTGGTGGAATAATATGAAGAGAGAGATTGCAAAGTTTATCTCATTGTGTTTAACTTACTAACGGCGTAAAGGCGAGCATCTAGTACCTAAGGGTCCGTTGCAACCACTTGAGATTCCTAATGGAAGTGGGAACACATTACCATGGATTTCGTTACATGGGTCTTCCTACGGTTTCTCAAGGCATCAATGCTATTTGGGTTATTGTTGATAGATTAACCAAATCGCTTTCATTTCTTGCCGATACGGAGACTTATTCCTTGAACGCCTTGCTAGTATGACGTAAATGAGATTGTGAGGTTGCATGGCATGCCTCAGATCCATAGTTTTGATCGTGACCCAAGATTCACTTCAAGATTTTGGGTTAGCTTGCAAAAAGCTATGGGCACCTGATTTGCGATTTAGTTCGCATACCATCCCCAAACGGACGGACAATCGAGAGGACTATTCAAACTCTTGAAGATCTATTAAGACTCGTGTCCTGAGACTTCAAGGGTAGTTGGGATAAGTATTTACCATCGGTGGAATTCTCCTACAACAACAAAGCTTATCGAGCAAGTATAGGTGTGGCTCCATTCAAGCATTATATGGACGAAAAATGTCGCTCTCCAATATGTTGGGATGAGGTGGGTGAAGCAACATTGTTGGGACCCGAAGTTAGTACGTATGACTCACCGAAAAAGATCCAAATGATTCGACAACGATACAAAGCAGACAAGATCGACAAAAGAGTTATGCGGATCTTCATCGAAAAGGACGTGGAATTTAATGTAGGGATCATGTATTGTCATGAGTTGCTCCATGGAAGGGAGTTACAAGATTTGGGAAGAGAGGAAAGCTCAATCCACGATTTATTGGTCCATTTCAAATTCTTGACCGAGTAGGAAATGTAGCCTATAGACTTGCGTTACCTCCGAGTATGTCTCGTGTTCATAATGTGTTTCATATATCTACATGATTAAATAATATGTGAAAGACCCAACCACGTTATCGAAGTTAGAACCTACGAGAGATAGCCAAGACTTAACGTATGAGGAGGTACCGCTCAAGATCTTGGATAGGAAGGAGCATGTCCCTACGCCAAGAAAGGTCATACCACAAGTTAAAGTTTTGTGGAGGAATCATGCTATAGAGGAAATGACCCAGGAATTGGAAAGCGGAAATGAAAGCGAGGTATCCTCACCTTTTCAAACACCAGTATCGTACGTCGTCAATTTCGGGAGGACGAAATTTCATAAGGAGGGAGGTCAGAAGACCTCAAATTTTTTTAAATAAAAGGAATTTCCTTTATTTATTATTTTGAAATAGTAAGGGTTGATTTGATTAATGTGGATAGTTATAGGTTAAATACGCAAATATTTCAAAATAAACAAGTGGTTATAAAATATTCATTTTTGTCTGGAATATTCGTTTGGTCGTGGAATATTCGATCGCTTGAGAAATATTCGTATGCGACGGCAAGTAGCCCATGTGGAGCCCCATACTTGGAAAGCGATTGGATGAAGAAAACGACAAATATAAGTTGGTTAAAAATAACGGCGTAGTTATTACCGTTTAAGATCTGTTGGAATACCCGCGTGGTTAAAATACAATAATACGCTGTGGTTCGCACAAGAGCACACCTGTACAGCAAAGATTGTTGAATTATTGATCCTTACGTAAGAAGGCACTACTCAATAATTTTCACAAAGTAGTTACTTGTCAATATTTTATTTTATTGATTCAATAATTCTTCGCGTTGATATTTTATATTATTATTTCAATAATTGTCAACGCACATTATCTCCATTATCGGATCAATAATTCATATTATTTGAATAATATTATTAGATAAAGATTATTGGCAATGTCTAGAAAGTTCTCATCGAGGAGAGGTTTGGTCACCTAATTGCAAGGCCAAGAAGAGAAATCCTTATCTGAAAGCCCCTCTTTCTCGGAACTACTGTCATCATAATTGTGATTCTCGTAATATTATTTGTGAATAATTAATTATTGATTCATATGATAAAGAAATATTTATTTTATGTGGATATAAATGATGGATTTATTTATGTGGTTATAAATGAAGAAATTATTGTTGAGGTGTTTTATCAAGATTTTACCGATCGAGGTATTAAAAATTAAATCGTGGGTTTTGAGATATATTCATGGGGATTATAATTTTAATCCGACCGCTGATTGTGGTAATTTTTGGATATGTTATACATATATAAGTTGAGTATATGTCCACAAATTTTGAAACCGTTAAAATGTACGAATGATTTGTTATGAATTTTAAGAGGTGTTTGATTCTAAATTAGGGTTATAATTGATTTTGGTGGAAAATTCTAGAATTGAGTGGGCCCCACTTGTGGTTGGTGAAGAAATGTGCTGAATTTTATTTCAAATGTGGTGGGTGGCAATAATAGTAGCGTAAAAAGCCATCGTGTAGCAGTCAAGTCTCGCCTTGGCGGGCTAACATTTTCCTATAAATAGAGGGGCTGTTAGAATTGAAAATCACACCGTAAACAAAGTTTTCTCTTTTCTCTCTCTATATTATCGAGCGTATTTTGTGAGTATTTAGATACTTTGAGAGTTGTCTTTCATTAAGATAAGTTTCATTCAAAGATCACTTCCACCTTTCCTCCTAAGCACCGATTCTTTGAGGTAAGGGATATTATTTTTTTTTAGAATGATATTATTTCTTCAATATCATTATCTTTGAAATGTTGATCCGATGTTTTATCAAATTTGGAACTTTTTCATGTCGGGGTTACTATTCATGAGTTACTATTCACGAGTTACTATTCACGAGTTACTATTCACGATTACTATTCACGAAAGTACTATTCACGAAGCGTGAAGATGTTTTTGTGGAATTTCTATCTTTGGTGTCGATTTACTATTCATGTATACTTGTGATTATTCACGATATCGACACTATTCACGTATAATGGCACTATTCACGATATCTGACTATTCACCAAAAAAAAAAAAAAAAATTTCTTCTTTTGTCCAAAACATCTATTTTGGATACTAGCTTTGATCAGATCCATGTTTTGATCATTCTTGAATTTTACACCACTGTGATTATTTTTGGGGTATTGTTGACATGGATAAAACAAAGTACTAATCCTTAATCCTTAATCCTTGTCATTTTGTTTCACCGGATTCGCTTCTTTAAAATATTTTTCATCATCCTCGGTCTTAAATGATGATATTATTGAATATCTTTGGCCCGTAAAAGATGAATGATTTCTCAAGAATATCTTTGGCTTCAGAGTGCAAAGATGAATGATTTCAAGAATATCTTTGGCCTCAGAGTGCAAAGATGAACAGTGTTTAAATGAACATGACCAATCGATGAATATCTTTGGCCCAGAGTGCAAAGATGAATATTTGATTCCGTATGTATATTGATTGTTGTTACAGGGATAAAAGATAGCGATGAACTTTTAAATTCATACATGAAGATAGTAGTTTGCATTCTCTACTTAACTCTTCTAATGAATTATTATTTCACCATCGAATATTGATTGAAAATTTGTTGTCTATCGTATTCTATTAAATTTTTCCCCTCATTGAAGACTAACGATAATTTATTGTGTATTATCTTAGTCATAATATTCTTTATTGAGCTAGTTGAGCTCACCCTTTTCCTTTTGTTCCATTCTTCTCGTGAGGCGAGAATATAGCGAACGAATGCAGCCTGGGGTATGGAATGAAGGTTTTAGAAAGGATTGTTTAGTAGTCCTCACCATTTTTGTAAAATAATGTATCAATAAATGCGATGAGGATTTATGTGAGTATAAATATTGTCTAGAAGATAATATTTGTATTTAAACTCACGCTTTATCGTTGTAATAATAAAGTTGTAGTTGTTTCGTACTCATGTATCGACAACTCGTAATGGGTGATGTATACCTATTTTGGGGGCGCCACAAAGATTCAACACTCAAAGGTTATACCTCAAGAGTTAGAATCAAATGAAGTCAAGGTATCCTCATCCGTTCTAATACCGTGCATAAATCGTAAATTTCGATGGCGAAATTTCATAAGGAGGGAGATCAGGAGACCCCAGCATTTTATGAATAAAGATTTAAATTTCTTGAAATATTTTTTTTGAATATTATGGTGTGGATTTGTTATAATGTTCTAGTTGTGGGGTAGTATTTATAAATTCTGCAAAGTATGCAAGTTGTTATATTATATTCGATTGGTCAGAGAATATTCTTTGTGTCGGGGAATATCCGAACGATGGTACAGTCATTGGTGAATCCACAACGGAATTATTATCGTAGTAAGAAAACGACAGAATTATCATTTTATAAAATAACGGTGGAAGTTTTACTATTAATACTGTTGAACTACTCGGTAGTAAAAGTACAAAGAATACGCTGCGGTCGCATAGTGGCACGCGATATTGGTTATCGATGCTTACGTGATAAGTCACCAAATTATACTCAATTATTGCTACAAAGAATCACGCATCATATCTCTCATATTATTGATTCGATTATTGTCACAATATCATCCGCATTATATGATATATTATTAAATTAATATTTGAGACGACAAAGTTATTCATATTATTAAATCGCAATATTTACAATGTCTAGAAGTTACGCCAAGGAGAGGTTTGGTCACCTAATTGCGCCGCCCAATAGGAGAAATCCTTATTGAAAGCCCCTCTTCCTCCGGAACGACACGGTTGTTAAATATTGTGAGTTATAATATTAATGATGAATAAGTTCGTGTTGATTAAAGATGAATTTGATAGTTCCATCAGGTCGGGATTATTAGTGTTAGTGGAAATCGACATCTATTCCGGCGATAATTGATGTCTGAGGGTTATATTGATAAATCGTGAATTTATCGGATAAATGAGCAATTAATTGCTACTAATTCACATGATTATAACTATTTGTTCACATGTGTGTACTATTGATTCACATTCTTGTTACTATTAGGGGAGTTGGTGCAAGATTGATAATACTTGCATGACTAAGTTAAAAATGGAGGTATAGATGGAGGTACTATACTGTAATTCATATATTCACATGTTTAGAACTATTTGTTCACATGATTTACTATTGAATCACATTATTTACTATTAGGGGAGGTGGTGCAAGTTTTATAATACTTGCAGGACTAAATTAAAAATGAAGAAAAAGTTAGAGGTATTGTACTGTAATTTTTTGAGCCCCAAAACGTGCAATTATTAAAACTATATTTTTCTATAAATAGAATCTCATTCTTCCTTCATTTCTCACCAATTCACCAAAGCTATAGAGCCATTGTTATAGAGAGAAATCTATAGAGAAAAAGAAGAAGAGAAGCCTTCTACCTCACTATTCCAGTATCCAGTCTTCTTTTGAGGTAAGGGGTATTTTTTTTTTATATTCATGAAGAGAACTTCTGTTATTCCATTCTTTATTATTCTGTTGGAATAACCTCAGATACGCTAGCCTACCCTATACTAGGTGAAATTCTTTTTGTTATTCCATTATTTATTATTCTCATTGAATAACTCGCCTACATGCCAAGTACCGCATACATGGTGAAATTTCATTGTTATTCCATTCTTTATTATTCTCGCTGGAATGTCATGTTCATGCGCTTTTACGTAAACTCGGTTTCGCCTCTTTATTATTCTTCGCTGGAATATCCATTCATGCGCTTTCACGCCGGACCGGTTCCGCTCTTTTATTATTCTCGTTAGAATATCCCGTCTGCGTTTTACACCTTTACTGGTTTCGTTTATATTATTCTATTGGAATATCCTTTCTCAAGCATTTTACTTGGACTGGTTTCGTTATTTATTATTCTGCTGAATAACTCGTCTATCTGCCAAGTACCGCATGCATGGTGATTTCATTGTTATTCTATTCTTTATTATTCGCTGGAATATTCTGCTTGCAAGTATTACGCCCGGCCCGTTCCGTTATTTATTATTCTTCGTTGGGATAACCTATCTATGCGCGGCACCGCATGCCCGGTGATTTCTTTTGTTATTCCATTCTTTATTATACTCACTGGATAAAGTTTTGACTTCTATACTCGCCATGAAATATCATTTTATTTGGTATTTTTTGTTATGAGTTACTATTCATGGGTTACTATTCACCCGATTACAATTCACTCTAGTATTATTCACTTGGGTATTCGGGGCACTTTTCATTCCGTAATACTATTCACGAGTTACTATTCACAGAAATTACTATTCACCTGCATATTATTCACTCGGGTATTTGAGTACTTTTTATGTTGGGGTACTATTCACGGTCTACTATTCCCAAGTACTATTCATGGGGTACTATTCACGACAAAAAATTAATTCTTTTCTGTCCAAATTATTTTTGGTGCATGAAAATTATTCTTGAATTTTACTCTACAAAGAAGTATCATGTTGACAATTTGGACGTTATTAATTCCTGGATAAATTAATTCTTGAACTTATTTTATTGAATTATCATGTATTTGTCATCATCCTCATGTTTATATTATGTTGAAAGTCATTTGTGGCCTATAGTGCATAGATGGACTTGGTATGATTATGGCCGGGGATTATTCGGTATAATCATGACCATAATGTTACAAATGATGTGGAAAAAGTCCTCATTGGCCTGTAGTGCATTGATGGACAGTTTTTAGTATGATTATGGCTATGGATTCTCTTCGGCCAAGGGTGCGAAGATGAATTGTTTTATGGCATGATTAGGACCGTTGATGGAAACACGATTATCTTTGGCCCGTAGTGCGTGGATAATTCGTGGTCGTGATACTAAAAGAATATCCTTGGCTTGTAGTGCAGGGATGATTTGATGATGTGGATTATTTATTAAGCTGAGTCTCAGCGATAAAAGTGATGAAAAACTTTTTAAATCATAAAAGATAGTAGATTTTATTCTCTACTTGACTCTTTTAACGGATTGTTTGTTCCGTTGTAGTTAAACTTGATGTCTATTGTATTTTATCAATTTAACATTGTTGAAGACTAATGATAATTTATTCTAAATTATCTTAGTCATAATATTTCTTACTGGGCTAGTTGAGCTCATCCTTTCCTTCACTGTTCTCTTCAGGAAATAAGAATATAGCTGGGACGAGTCGGGGAACCAGAGTGCCGGTCCCAGATGATAATAGCATTAGTAGTCCTTACTATTCTGTTAAATAGTGTGACAATAAATGTAATGAGGACTAAATTTGAGTTTGTATACTGTCTATGAGGACTCCATTGAGAGTGGATATTGTCTAGAAGGCAATATTCTTGTTTAAACTGTCAGCTTATGTTTTGCCATATGTTACACAACAGTTGTATTATTAAGTTGTATTTTGTATTTTTGTACCATGTATTTGGCGACTCAAGATGGGTGATGTATACCTGTTTCGGGGGCGTCACACGCGCGACACTGGATCTTGAATTTTTTTTTAAAAAAAAAGACCGTGTTGTGGCTCATTTGGTCTCTCACTTGAAATAACAGAGGCGTATTCATATGTTCTCCCATAACCGCACGACTCTTCATCTCTCCATAGTTACAACTTGAAGCCATCAATCTCTCCTCGACTACCCATGATTCTCTCCACTTTCAAATCTCAGACTCACGCTTGATTGCTACTCTATAAAACCTAGGGTTTCCGTTGGGTTGTCTGAGTAAATAAGTTTGGGGTCAACAAGACTTTCGGAGAAAATATCTATCGTGCAAGTCCTCTTCGCTTTCTATCAATTGCAAATGGGTCCAAAAAGAGCACGTTCTTCCTCTTCTTCATCGTCGTCATCCTCTAGCAATCAAGGGGAGGATGTAGTGGATCATACCAAATTTCTGAGTTTGGAAGCACAAACAGAGTATTACAGAATTATAGCCAAAACATTTGTGAAAGAAAGGGGATTCAAATCGGAGAAATAGGATGGTCAGCTGTGGCAGATGATTCAAGAGAGGGGCGGGTTTGAATTGACTGCCACTCCTACGCCTATTCCGATGAGTATAGTTCGAGAGTTCTATGACAATGCTAAAGTCACCATGAGCGGTCTATCTATGGTTCGCAGTTTTGAAATAGATTTTAGACCTCCTGCCATCAGAGCAGTTTTTCGGATTACTGACACACCACCAATAGGGTATGCCAATTGGGTCGAAGGTGCACATTTGGAAACAGACTTTGAAATGGTTATTCTTTGAGTTGTGTGCTGTGCACGCGAAAGTGGACTTATAAAGCCAACACGAATTAGCCTCGCATATTCCCAACAGAACCACGAATTGATATGCAAAGGCGTGGAATTTGTTCATATGTACAAAACTAGTTCCGTCTTCGCATCAGCTTGAAATCACAGCGGAGAGGGCAATCATCCTGTGGGGCATAATTACCGGCAAATACATTGATGTGGGCCACCTGATTCACCAAAATATGCTACGTTATTTGTGGGGAAGTACTACAAGGAGTATTCTACACGTGTCGGTTGTGGCTATGTTGTGTGCTCATCAAGGCCGCCATTGGGACAATGAACAGATGCAAAACCCGAGCCAAGATATCACTCACGTAACCATTGAAAAATTTAAGGATTGGTCAGGAGGTGCACCGCACCCGAGAGGACGAGGGTTCATCATGCAACCTACATTCGCAAAGACCTCCACCACAAAATTCCTTCCCGCATGTATTTAGGTAGTTAACTTAAGCGGTTGCTACTCTTGGGGATCGACAGCCCCGAAGGTTGGAGCGCGAGGTCGATGCCATGTACGACAACTTCACAGCGTTTGCTACTGGTTTGACGAGGTCATTGGCGAAGGCATTTTCACTACAAGGGAAAACGCTTGAGTGGCCTCAGTTTGGGACAACCGTGCCATATCCACCACCGGATTCACCACCCGAAGAGGGTGGTGCAGCTGAGCATTAAGGGATTTTTCTTTAACCCTTTTACCTTCATTCATTGGGATAATGAATATTATAAGTTTGGGGGTATTGAGGTAGTAGTATAGTTGCATTTAGTATTTGCATGTTTCATGTTTAGTTTTAAAGTTTGCATGTTTATGTGTTAGATAAAATTTGCTGAATTTTTTTTTAGTTTGCATATCTCACAAAGTCTTGCTTTATGGAAATTTTGCCTAGACGATTATGATAGTGAATTTTGAAGGATTGTTGAGTATTTTAGATAACATGAACTGAGATATAATGTTTTACACGATGAAATTCATAATGCTGTTTAAATGCTTTCGGTTTGCACTGGCTTATTCACAATTGCTTGTAGGCATAAGAATGATGTGTTGCATTGCTTAATAGATAATGTGGTTTAAAAAGAGAAATGTGGAACATGGACTTAAACTATGCGTAACATTGATATTCAAACTTTGGAAAAACATGGGTATGCTATGTAAAAAAAAAAAAAAAAATAAAAATATATATATAGCAATAATGTGGCTAGTCTTATTTTGGGGCCCTCAATACTGAGTAAGTACACCAGTAGGGTGTGTCTTAACACCTAGCGCCCTAGGTCTAGGAGTCGTTGGTTGAAAGCTCGCTAAGGGGTAGCATTGTTGGCCTAATGGAATAAGGCATTGCACAGTCATGTGAAAAAAAAAATAGCAAAAGAAAAAGAAAAGAAAAAATAGCAATAAACACTGCAGGAAAGAGCGAAATCGCCCCCGTGAGTAACAATTAAGCAGTTAAGCCCATTGTTGAACCTTAGTTTGTTTTGATATGTTGGAATAGTCTTTGTTGCATAAGTACACATGAGTCTTGATTTAGACTATAATTTTCTATTTTGAGCAATTTAGCATGTGTATTTTTGCTTAAATCAAGTTTTGGTGAACACAACACACACACACAACATTTCTATAGCATATATGAATTATCTGAGTGTATGATATTATGCCTATAGTTTGGTTTGAATTTGTATTCTTGAACTGGATAATTATTTGAGGCATTTTGAATCGAAATTATGTTATAAATTGAACAATGTGAGACTTCGTTTGCATCATGATTTAGTTACATAGCATGTAGTTGTATTTGCAGTTGTTTTATATAGTATGTATTCCTTGAGGGCAAGCAATAGTTCAAGTTTGGGGGTATTTGATAAGTGGGTTTTATACCTACTTATTGGATATCAATTCACGAGAACTGTGCCCATCTCAAGTACATTTTAGTGTGTTTTTAGTTGCATTTTGTTTTGTTTTGCATTGCATGTACTGAGAACTCGTTTGGTGCAAAAGTGCAGGAAATGGCATGAGCTTAGCGTTGGTTGGTGGCAGTGAAGCTAATGGAGGTATGAGGATCGAGTGGAGCAAAGAAACCAAGCATTGGTGGACAATTGACTTTGAGCAGTATGACAATGATGAGCAAAGATGACGTAATCGAAGCGGCAGTAAACCGTAATCCAAACCGCAGAAGTCGCATACCAAGACCATGAGAGACCAATACTCGAGCGCCACGCGACACCGGATTGACAGACTTTATACGCAGCGCCTGCCATGAGGAATACAAAAAGGGAAGCGCCGCAAGGCGCGACATCCGAGGTCACGATCTGCTTTTATTTTAATTTTTAAATTTTAAGAGTTTGGGTTGGTTAAAATAATTTTGGTTGGTACCAGACGTATTATTCATGAGTTTTATGTGTTTTTCATATTGAGAACTAGAGTTTACACTTTGAGAGAATTCCAACGTAGAACCAAGCATAATCTCCATATTATCTACTTCTTCTTTTGGATTTCAATCACTGTGGATAAACTACTGTTGTCTTGCTGGATTTTAGTGTGGATTTGAACGTTACATCTGGATTGTAATCAGCAATTGTGTTTGATCAATTCTATCTTCTCTCTTTTAATTGTTTGTTTATTATCCATGTATTGCTTTGATCCCATAACGGCTTTTGGTTCACCATGAACTAAACTCCATTATGGGATTCTAACCGATTTTAATATGTAGTCTAACTTATGGTCCGGTTCTTTGGGCCGCTTTTATGTATCATAAGGAATTTCTATCATGGTTGATTTGCATGTATGAATGATTGATCACCATTCATTTTAGGTGCTTGTATGGAATTGAAAAATAACATACGAGTATGAATTATAATCATGATAACATGCGATATATGGAAAGCTTGTTTTGCTTTCTTTGTATTTCGTGAATCGATGACATATATCGCTTCACCGTATGAGTTATATAAGGGCTTGTGCTTAATTTCAATATTGCCGCAATTTCACATGACATATATAGTGATTTTGGTTATATTGATGATTACATGGTATCTATCAGATGTGGATGTTATGTAAGTAGGTCATAATACATTGAAAATGGTTATGTCTACTTTAGTGCTCTTAGCTAGTTTCTGTGATATGTGAATATTCTTGCATGATGGTGATAGTTAGATGAACTATTAAATGAAGTTAGGATCCCATTATTTTCGATTTGATTTATTACATTTTATTCATCTTTTAGTTGTTATTTTATTTTAGAGTAAATTACAATCATAATCATAATTATTAGTTGAAGCATATAAACAAAGTGATTTAGTTGATGCATAATAATTTAATTTAGCAACTTTCTCCGTGGATCGATACTTTCACTTACTCGTATTGCTTGTTGACACATGTATACTTGCATGAGTTAGAGCTCTTTTGTTTGAACTAAAAAGAGGCAACAAGCACGCCTTGTTCAAGTCACCAAATCCACACATATTCGTGAATCGTCTCATTGGATTTCTTTCTTCGGTACAATGTCGATAGCCATCTTGGAAGTTGAATTAGCTTGATGAACCCCACTTCTAGCAACTTCTTGATCTCCTCCTTTATTTTTATTTCAACTTCTGGTGCATTGTTATGAGGCACTTGCTTTACTGACTTAATTCCCGGGCTTATGTTCAGATTATGCTCTACTAGCTCTTTGTCAATCCTAGGCATCTCGTCATAGTTCCAAGGAAAAACATCCATATACTCTCGCAGTAATTTCACGAACTCCTCCTACTTATTAACATTCAGTTCTTTGTTGACATAAGTTGATCATGGTGCTCTTCCATCTGTTTCCAAATCAACTTCTTCTAATTCATTGTGCTGAGGTCTTGGCTTATCCTTAAAGAATTCTAGAGCTGGTTCTACTTTTTCTTGCACAACTTCTTTTTTTATATCACTAATGGAGTGGGGGACACCTCCTGAGTCGATTGTTTCCTCGAGCTCCTCCCCATTGCACTGTTACAAGCAAAACACTACCTTTTCATCAAGTTTAACAATCCCACTACAAGGAAAACGACTATTTTTGATGTGACTACGTTAAAATCAAATTAACTTATTTCCGAGGGAATAATGTGTCAAGATAAGTCCCACAAAATAGTATAATTAATCGACAAATTTTGTTTAACTCGAACTCCACAAGTGGCGCCAAGATTCCCGCTAGCACAAAAACTAATTTTGACGAACTAAAGTTATTTCCGAGGGAATTATTTTCACTTAAAATTCCATCTAATTAACGAATAAAATCTATTAAGTCATTTTCTTCTCCAACACTTTTCATTTCACCACACAATCTCTCTCTCAATCTCACTCTCATTCTCTATCTCTCATTCCCTCTCTCATCCCCACCCACCCCCCCCCCACCTGTCCCTGGGCCACCCACACCCCCCACCTTCTCCCTACCACCTGCTCCCCCTCACCTCCTCACCCCTCCCTACTCCCCCTCCCAACTCCCCTTGGCCTCACACCCACCACAACCCCACCCCCTTCCTCCCCACCCACCACCCCCCCCCCCAAACAAAGAAATCCCCCCTCCCCACCCTCCCTTTCTCCTCCACAACCACCCCACCAGAAGCCCTAGATCACAGCCACCTTCCACTGGCCAGATTCTTCTCCTCGTTCAAGGTAAGTGCTTCCCAATTTTTTAGGGTACATATATACATTGTTGGGTTTGTATATAGCGCAATCATGCAATCAAATTACACAAAAGGTGCAGAAGCGCAATAAAATAGGAATTTAAAATTTTCACACAAACCCATCACCATGATCATACAATGTGCATAATTATCAATCAATAGAAAAGAGATGGAAATCAGATTCATACCTTTGTAGAAACTAGCTTCCTCAAGTACGAGTTCACCTCCAATCCTCTTCGCGTTCAACTTGAATCCACCGGGTTTGATTCCTTCCTTTGATCAACGTTATCCACCCAAGTGTTTGACTTCTAGATTTGATCCACCAAGGAAGAACAAAGATTCGAGAAGATGGGAGTTTAGCTCAAACCCTAGTTTTTCTATCTCTATAGAAAAAGGCGTACTCTCCAACAATTGGAATCATGTCTGTTGTGAAAGCATCAACAACAACCCTCACCCATAATAAGACTCCTCTTATTTATAGATGTAAGCAACCCTCATTAACAATTAAGGAATTAGGTTTTATTTTAATTAATTAAACTCCTTTAATTAATTAGGCTCCCAATCTTATTAGAAATAATTAATTAAACTCTTTAATTAATTACTCTCCTAAAGTTATTAGGAATATATGAAAGTACTTTTATTAATTAATTCCCAAACTCCTTTAGGAATTAAATAATAATAATAGTAATAATAATAATAAGACTCCTCTTATTAATTTATATTTAATATTTTCAAAATATTAAATAATAAATATTATGCTATTTAATTTATTCTATCACCATAGATTAAATTAAATACACTTAACTTATTATTACGATTATGTCATTTACTTCTTAAATAAATATTCTTCCTTTTGTGGTATGACCCATTAGGTTCTCCGTATTAAACCGGTTGTAAATAAATTAATTAGAACAATTCTAATCTTATTTAAATAAATAAATTAAACAATTAATTTATTTAAATAAATAATATTTATTCTACAATAGGGATAAGCCTCCCTAGCGATTAATGACTTTCCAGATAATATAGATTTCAACATTAATCATAAAAAAACCTTTGAGTAAATAGTTACTGTATAATTATATCCTTCCACCATACAATGTCCCAATTAAATATAAGACATGGAATTACTGTCAAGTCTTATTTTATTTAATTATATGTATTTCGATTCTTAAATGCACAACTCCAAATAATGCAAATTAAAAAATCCTTTCGAATTTCATTCCGCCTTGGCGAAGAACTACTGGGTTGTCATTTATCAAATAACATAGGACATTTCTCTTCTTTTACTAGAAGTAGTAGATTCTTTATTAATCATACATTATTTCCATGTACAACTTATTATACCCAAGCATACCCTTTGATATATCCTAAGGGTCTTAATTAAGGAATAAGTCAAAGTATAATTCATCATACGTAAGATACTATGATGATCTCAAGTCCAAGGATCACTTGTACTACTATCACTACTGGTGAATTTCTATCGATGCAGAAGTAAAATTCTATTAGGTATTACTTAGCGAGCCAATGCTCAAAGAACTTATTCTCCAATAAATACCTACATACTTGCTTTAGTGTCTCCACATAAATGATCATGAGATCAATCATCCTCATCCAACGAAAGCAAGCAACGTATGTACTAATCTATCCGGATTCACTAATCCCCTTTTTAGTAATCCATCGATTGGGAACATTTTAGTTTTTAAGCTATCTAAGAATTTAGATCTCATCATGATTCTAAAATCATTGCTTAAAACTTTGAGTTTATCACATATTATAAAAACAGCACCATGTAGATAAATTAAAGCCTTTAATATTAATAAATGAATAAGATTATTACAAAGTATATTCTTTATCATCAACATGATTTTAGCAATGCATACTACTTTCAAACAAATGATAGTTTTTAGGGTTTATATATATGGGTAATTCAATGAGAATATATACTGAAATTTGGATAATTTGTGAGTTGTCGATATAATTGTTGAAATTTGGATGAATTTGTGAGTTATGATATAATTGCTGAAATTTGGTGTATACTGAAATTAGGAATTTAATTTTGGAGTTGTTGTTTTGTTGCTGAAATTGGGAAAGGTTTTGTTCTCCAAATTGGGATTATATATTTGATTTAAGCAAATTATTGCAAATTGATATTAAGTATTTTTGGGTTTATTTTGTGCAATATTACAACTTCTATAAGTGTATATCATCCTATTTATTGTTTGAATTTGCTTTTCATTATGCAATTCAAGCATATAGTGTATTTCTTCAATTATTGGATGCTTGATATTTTCGACGGAATTTCCCACAGAAATTCTGTCAGAATTTTAAAAATGCAAAAATTTGTGGGCCCTACAAACTATATATATATATATATATATATATATGTTACTTAATTTTTTAATACTAAAATTTAGTAATTAAATAGCATTTAATTAATTAGAAAAAAGATAAAATTAAATAAAATTAATTTTAATAAAAAAATTAAAAAAGATATAATATAATATAAACTAAATTAAATAAAATAAAACATGATAATAAATTTAATATAATAAAATATAATATAATAAAACATAATATAATATAGTATAATAATATAATATAATATAATATAATATAAAATACTAAGTAGTACTTTGCTTAGTCTTCTACAACTAAAGTAAATTAAATGAAAATAAAATAAATTTAATAAAATAAAATACTAAGTAATATTTGCTTAGTCTTCACAACTAAAGTAAATTGAAAAATGCTTGACACATGTAAATACTTATGTAGTTTTTCACATCTAAATTAAAGTAGACTAAATATGTTTGACACATCATGTAGTATACGTAGGAGTTTTATTAAACTAAGTAGTATTTGTTTAGTTTGTCATAATCTTCAATAAATTAAACTCAATATATACATTTTCTTAAAAACCCAGTTGACATTCACTCAGTAGGAGTGAATGTCGAATAGTCCCTCATTGGGATCACATTCTCGGATGTTAGGTCTCTCACTTAGGCTCAAGTGCCAATTCATAGGGTACGTTTTTTTTATTTTGAGGATTTTTCAGCGGGTTATCTCTACATGTTCTCTGATTGCATACTTAGACTAAGTTGTCTTGGTCTATATTTTGTATTTGGAGACCATGGGGAGGTGTTGCTGAAATTTTCTTAAAACAGAAGAAACTTACTCAAGATTTGCACTAGTGAGGAGACGCATCCAGGAACGGGATAGAAGCTTAACCCTTGTAGAGTGGAGATATATACTAGAAAAATATAATTCATGGATGGAACACATACATGAATATTCCCTTTCTAATACAGGTGTTTTATTTTTAATTAAAGATGTCAGCCAACCGGAGTTGGATGTATCGTAGGATACGGGTTGATGGAAGGGGATTAGTTGATGTGTACACTAATGGGGTCTGCAATTTTATAAATAAAGCAATAGAACATGCTGATGATCTAAACGGAAAGATGAGATGCCCGTGTGTTAAGTGTAAAAACATTATCTAGAAGAAAGCCAATGAAATTAAATTTGACTTGTTTTCACGTGGGTTTATGGATAGGTATTCGGATTGGATTCATCACGGGGAATCAGCTGAGTTGAGAGAAGTGACCATCAATAATCAGTACCAAAACCAATTGAACGAGATTCATGCCCCAATAACTATGATGTCGTGGAGATGTTGGTCGATGCTTATGGCCCTTCCAATATTGATTAGGCTAAAAATGACCATTCGCTGCGCAAAGCTCAAAGAATTTCCAAATGATACGATAATTGCCTTCTACAAGATATTATTTATGTCGACGTCGGGATTTTTAGTTGTCCCTTTTCGTTACTTGTTCTTTAGTGTTCTCATGTTAATGTGAGATTTGTTTGAAAAACAAGTGAAAAAGTCCCATATGTAATGTGTCGACGATTTGACTTTAAGAGTTGCCAGTTGATGTTTTTAACTGGTTGCACCAACGCAACCAAAAAAGGTTTTCACATTGACCCAGTGATGTGACACTGCTAAACGGATCTGTGAAACCGAGATTCATTTGGGTTCGGGGGCTAGATTATGCGGAGGGAAGGTGTTAGGCACCCCCCGACATCCGTGTTACCACGGTGACCGCCACTTTTCAAGAAATTGTTATATGAATATGTGTGTGTGTGTGTGTGGATCAATGTGCAATTATTTGAAATGGTATCGTGAAGTACTGAATTCGGGTTTCAAGTACCTGGATTCCGGGGCTTTATAGTCATATTGTTTTTCTCCAGCATGATGAACTCTACCTCCTTCATGTGATGAATACTTTTGGGAAAGTACTTGTCGTTAAACAGTTCTTGGAACTTCTCCCAAGACATCTTGAGTGCGTCCAGTCATGTAATGCTTTTACAGATTCCCACCAATAATCAGCCTCATCACGCAACATAAAGGTGGCGAAGGGAACCTTTTTCTCCTCGGAGCATCCCAAGACATCAAATATCTTGGTGATCCGCTTTAACCACATCTCCGCCTTAAGTGGTTCTGGCTTTCTCGAAAACTCCAGCGGTCCAAGCTCCGTGAACGGCTTAGCAGTGACCAGCCGTGGGTTGCCATTGTTTCCACCTGCATTATGAATAGGAGTCTCTCTCGCCTGATGTTGCGTGAATTGCATAAAGCCTCTAAACATCCCATCGTTCATCATCTGATCGGTGTTGTTGTTTACACGAGGATTATCATCTTCCCGTTGCACATTATCCTCGGGTATTGATCGTTGGTGACTCAACGGTCTCATGTGCTTCATTCTTGATCTCAACATTTTCGGATGCCATTCTCAAACACTCATCACAAAACAAGGGTTAATTGACATATCACATATTATCCTTATACTCCGACCGACCAATTAAATACCAAATAAACTTAGGTAGGTCATACTAGCGAAGAAATTTCCCGTCTCTCCCCTCCTAGTTCTTATCTCACATCTCAGCCAGGGATCATATCCCTAAGCTTTGATACCAACTGTGATGCCCCCAAAACATGTATACATCACCCATCATGGGTCACCAGAAATACATGGTACAAAATTCAAATACAACATAATTATACAACAGTCGTGTAAAATACGACAAACATAGCTGAGAGTTTAAACAAGAATATTGCCTTTAATCATACCACATCATTCATCACATTACGGTCATGATTATACCGAATAATCCCTGGTCATAATCATACCAAGTCCATCTATGCATGTAAGCCAAAGATGACTTTAATCACAATATAAGCATGAGAATGATGACAATGACATAATAATTCAATAAAACAAGTTCAAGGATAAATTTTAAAGATTTATAATTTAATTTATCCAGAAATCAATAACGTCCAAATTGTCAACATGATACTGCTTTTTAGAGTAAATTTCAAGAATAATATTCATGTACCAAAAAAAATTTGGACAGAAAAGAAATATATTTTTTGGGTGAATAGTACCCCGTGAATAGTACTTCGGGAATAGTACCCCGTGAATAGTACCCCGACATGAAAAGTGTCCCAAATACCCGAGTGAATGATACTAGAGTGAATAGTAATCGGATGAACAAAGAACTTCGTGAATAGTACTCCCACACAAAAGTACCCCTAATACCCGAGTGAATAATACTAGAGTGAATAATAGTAACCGGTGAATAAGAACTCAGTGAATAGTAACTCGTAAAAAAAACCAAAGAAAATGATATTCCATGATTTGAGTACAAAAGAAATGATATCTTAAACGAGTATAATAGAATATACAAAACCTAAATGGATTTTCACTCGCCATGCGGTAATCCACGCGTATGCATCATTTCCACAATTTAATAAGGAATGAATATAAAGGATCATTCACCATGCATGCAGTAATCCACATGATGTGTTATTCCAACAAAATAATAAAGAATGGAATAACGTTAAATTCACCGTGGCATGCGATAGACCGCATGCATGTGCTATTATTCCCAATGTAATAGTAAAGAATGAAACCAGTCACGCGTAATCCGCGAGATGCATGTGATATTCCAACAGAATAATAAAGAATGGAACCAGTCATGCGTAATCCATTACGCATGTGATATTCCGACGAATAATAAATAATGGAACCGTGTCACATGCGTAATCCGCATGCATGTGTTATTCCGAATGTAATAATAAAGAATGAAATAACAACGAGAATTCACCGGTGTATGCGATAGATCAATGATGATGGAGTTATTCCAATAGAATAATAAAGAATGGAATAACAATATCTCTCTTTATGAATACAAAAGAATAATACCCCTTACCTCAAAAGAAGACTAGATACTGGAATAGTGAGGTAGCAGACTTCTCTACTTCTTTCTCTCTATAATTTCTCTTTATAATAATTGCTCTATAGCTTTAGTGAATTGGTGAGAAATGAAGGAAGAATGAGCTTCTATTTATAGGAAAATATAGTTTCTATAATTACACGTTTTGGGGCTTAAAATATTATAGTATAATACCTCCCTCTTTTTCTTCATTTTTAATTTAGTTCTGCAAGTATTATCAAACTTGCACCATCTCCCCTAATAGTAAATCATGTGAATCAATAGTTCTAGACATGTGAAAATATGAATTACAGTATAGTACCTCCATCTATACCTCCATTTTTAACTTACTCATGCAAGTATTATCAATCTTGCACCAACTCCCTAATAGTAAAACGAATGTGAATTAATAGTACACACATGAGAACAAATAGTTATAATCATGTGAATCAATAGCAATTAATTGCTCATTTATCCTTAATCATCTGATTGGTTAATATAACCTCCGTGACATTAATTATTATCGAAATAAATGTCGATTTTCACTAACACTAATAATTTCAACACAATGGAACTATCAATTTTATCTTTAATCAACACGAACTTATTCATCATTAATATTATAATTCAAAATATTTAACAACCGTGTCGTTCCTGTGAAAGAGGGGGGCTTTTCGATAAGGATTTCTCCTTATCAAGCCGCAATTATGTGACCAAACCTCTCCTCGATGTAACTTCTAGACATTATCAATATTGCAAATAATAATACGAATAACTTTGTCGCCTCAATTATTGATTTAATAATATAATATATTATACGATGATATTGTGACAATAATTGAATCAATAATATGAGAGATATGATGCATCACTTCATCGTGGCAATAATTGAGTATAACCTCAATGACTTCTTACGTAAGCATCAATAATCAATACCGTGCTACTATGCAACCACGCCAGACATCTTGTTTCTTTTACTACAGTAGTAGTTCAACGCTTTTAACAGTAACACTTTTGCCGTTATTTTTATAAAATGATAATTTCGTCGCTTTCTTACTACGACAATACTTTTGTTGTGGGGTCCACTAATGATTGTCATGCTGCATCTGGATATTCTCCAACAAAAAGAATATTCCCCGACCAAACGAATATTTTATAACAACTTGCATACTTTGCAAAAATTTTCACACATCACCCTTAACTTTAACCTTTTATCAATTTAACCATTTACGAAATAAAATAATAATTATAAAAAAATTGAATACTTTCATTTCATAATATTCAGGGTCTTACAATCTCCCCTCCTTATGAAATTTTGCCCTCGAAATTTATGTACGTACCTGGTATGCCGAACAGATGAGGATACCTCGTCAGATTCTAACTCTTGAGTTATAACCTTTGAGCGTATAATATATTCCAAGATTTTAACATGTATCTCTTCATACGTTAAATCTTTTGCTATCTCGTTCGGTTCTAAATTAATAATTTGGTTCGGGTCGTCCACATATTTACGTAACATTGATACATGAAAAACGGTATGAACACGAGACATACTTAGCGGTAAAGCGAGTCTATAGGCCACAGTTCCTACTCAATCGAGAATTTCAAATGGGCTAATTAAATTTAGGGTTAAGATTTCCTCTCTTCATCGAATCTTGCTTCTAGAATAACGCCTTCTTGAACTTTCTTCTTCGTTTTCATCAGCTCTGGGTCTGAAGCTTGAGCGGCCTTTAACTTTATCGATTAAAGTCGATTCTACTAGTTTATTCGCTATCTTCACGTAGGTTCGTATATTCACACTCGTAACGATATGATCTTCTACTCAACGCAGCGTACGACTCTTACGCTCATTTTTCCCACGATAGTATTGAATGATATAATTGTAATCTTCAATGACTCGAGCCAATGTCTTTGCACATTATACGATCATTTTAGGTGAAGAAATATTTGAGAGTTTTTGAAATGGGTTTTGTCATCGGGGTCAATACAAAATTCGATTTCACGCCTAGGGGTAGGCTAAGAAGTCTTCAAGAATACGTCAGGAAATTTATTAACAATAGAAATATCATTCAAAACTGTGACTCTCATCCAAGACTTAGATAACATGTCACATTGATACCTATCAACTTGTCATCGTCATTCACGACGTCGTCTACAGAAAGTCTGGCTTCGGTGCATTCCACACAAGGAAGTCAACAACGAAAAGGATCAGGCTCTTTTACTTATGGCTTGATATGACAATGATTGACTTTAGTGGTTTGGTTGCTTGAATTCGCATAATAGGTTGGTTAGGAATATGAAAGTCAACAACCTTACGAAAAGCATGATGAGTAGTTAACCAATCGATTCCTAAAATCGCATCAAAGGCAAGTATTTTCAAAGAGATAAGATCGATAGGTAACGTGAGGGTGCCAATTTGAATCAAACAAGATTTATAAATAGTGGAGGTAAAGAAGGTTTCTACTAACGAAGTTTTAACCAATAAGTCAAAGTCTAACTTCTCAGGGGTCAAATTTAAACATTGAGCGCAAGCAAGAGAGATAAAATAATGGGTAAAATTGGTATCTAATAAGGTATAGATTTCGCAAGAATTTATAATTAACTAACCCATTCTAACTTCGTTCGGGTTACTCGCTTTTTGAGAAGTCGCAAAAAACGCTCTTCCTGAAACTACCGACTTTGTTTTGTCCGTATCCGCCTTTGGTGCCACCGTCCCAGCTGGACTTGACTTTGGTGCACGACAAAATCGGGCTAGGTGACCTTCTTTTCCACAATTGTAACATGCTTTGATCGGATCACGCAGCTTTGACCGATATGTCGCCCCGCATTTGAAGCATACAATTGGTGGTCGTTCTCCTTCTTTGAAAACGGTGTTGGTGCCGTTGTCTTTCCATCGTTGTTAACCTTCTCTTCTTGAAATTTCCACTCCTATTATCTCGCCATGATTACCACCGGCGTGGTTACCATTCTTGGCATGATAATTTCCCACGATGGTTATCATTGTTCGATGGTCGTTACCACCCCAGATGCGATTATTATCGTGTTGTTGGTCGTCATTTTTGTCAGCCGACTCATTATCGCTACTCCAATAATCGAACCCTATTCACAACATCCTAATATAAATAAAATTTGTGAGAAATGAGGTATCGACGATATATCGGTTTCAAACCTCATAGAAACATTCGCGTCATTCACTCCTCATTATCGATCAAATGGGATGCAAACCGGACAACTCGTAAAACTTAGCTTCAGATTATGACACACGATCATTGTAACAACCCAATATTTTTATACAAATAAATTAGAAATTTTGCATATAATTTTTTTGTATTTATTAAAATAAATATGGGGAATATGTGCAAGATAATGTGTGTATGTATTTATGTGATATATTTAGTACATGAATATTTAAAAATAATTTTATTTTAGAATTATTGATCATTATAAATTATATTCTTATCATAATTAATTTTATAGTAGAAATGATTTTATTAATTATTTTCCATGAAAATATAATTATATATTATTTATATAATATATGAAATGATTTTTTGAATTATTATAATAATTATTTTATTATATGAATTTTATTCGATTATTAAGTTAATTATTTGTTTACTTAATTAATAATGTTAAGTATGATGATAAATCGATATATGGAATCCAAACCCTAATTTTTGAATTTTAATCAAGACATGAGAATAATATAATATTAATTATATTTTGATTTTCATCTATAAATATGTACTATATATGTGGATCGATAAGGGTTGGTCAATTATGGTGTTATGTGACAAACCATCAGTATTATTGTGTGAAACCCTAATTACAAATTTTAGAAACTAATTTTATTTTATTTTAAACCCTAAATGAAAGCTTCGTAACCTAATTATACATTAGGTGAGACAATAAAATAACCTAAGGGTTATGGTAATAAGAAAAGGTTAGTATTTAATATGTATACTAACTTAAGTGGATAATCTTGTTATTTCAAGTGACTAATAATTTTAAACCTATTTCTAGTAAACCTAATTAGGTTATGAGCTAAAGTCACATGTATAAGTAATTAAATTTCATAAGATTGGGAATGAAAACCCTAAATAAATAATTTGGGTAACATATATTAAAATTGTTAGACTATGTTCATTACATGGCCCAAAACAGTTAAAGGAGAAGCCCAAAAGAAATAAAATGCAAGCCAATACTTAGCCCACTTGATTAAGGGTATTTTAGACTTTTGATTAATCAAATTTGTGCATTAAAATAAAAGAAAAATAGAGGAGATATTGGGGCAAGGGGGACCGGCCATATTAGGCCATTTTAGGCAACAAAATTATGCTAATCAAGTTCTTTAATTAGTAACTCTTACATCAAGTACAAGTGTGTCCATCTCCCATTTGTTGAAAATCTACTTAGCACCTTTAATCACATGATTAGGCTTAATTAAAAGAGATAAGGTGAAGCCTTTTATCCAAGGGACAACAAAAGTATGGGGGATCTTAGCTAAATCACCACATTCATTTGTTAGACATCTCATTTTCTCTTATTCTTCTTCTTCTTCTATTTTTCTCCCAAGCTAGCAAATACTAAGAGAAAAAAAGAGAGAGAGGGGTTTGGTTTTTGGAAGAGTAAGAGAGGAGTGTGCTAGCTTGTGTATTGCACCCTAAGATTATATTACTTTGGTAAATCAAGGAGGGTTGCTACTAGATCAAGGTATAACCTAATCTTCATCTTCTTCTTCTATTTTGTGTTATAGCATGATTTGTTGGAGTTATGAACTAATACTCAAGATACCCTAGTTCTACATCTTATCATGTATGGAACTAAGTATCTTGAGTGTTAAATCAAAGGTTTAGAGGAAGAAAATGAGCATATGCTCTCCTACAGGTTAAACCCTTGTTTTTCTTCCACTAAATCTTGTGTAACTCAAGTTTTACAACTTGGATTTGTGATCCGTCGAAGGGGGGGGGTTCTAGATACATGAGTTATCTAGTAAAACCAAGTGTTAGAACACAAATCTAGAAAGTATTGAAGCCATGGGGGCTGTTTTCCCCAAAACAGTCCACATAGAAAGCTAAAGTTTCAAAACCCTAAAAAAGCTACTGTCCCCGTTTTTCTTAGGGCTGTTTCGGATAGTTTCAAGTCTTTTAAAAATCTGGGAAAAATCACAGTGGGGCATTTAAGAAGTTATCAACGTGTAGGAAAAAGAACGGACATGTTTCGATTTACAGGTTGTGCTTAATGGCTATTTCCGTAAAGGACTCTTAAATATTAACATCCGATTTGCTCAGTGTATACACTGGAAAATTCCAAAAATTTTACAGTGTGTTCATATATGTTATGAGAGTATACTCTGAAAAGTTCAAATTTTTCTGAGCAAAACTCGATTTATGAAAAATAAAGCAAGATCCGAGTGTTTTGGGCACTTTAAAATTAGTAAATCACTTTCTAAAATTCCAGAAACATTTGGGGATCATTGTTGGGTCATATAATATCTAAACCCAGAAAAGAAGAATTTTTGGAATTAGTTTGATATTTTTCTTAAAAATGATGAAGTTATGAATAAAAGAAAATAAATAGTTAAATGATGTCTTAAATAAGAAAAATGTGATTTTAATGCTTGAATACTCCTAATATATAATATATATGACTATTTTATGGCATTTTGGTAATTTATAATAAGAAATATTATTTATAACCTTTTATGGATATTAAATATGTGGTTTTGTAAAGGGTGAACAATTAGAATAAATTATTTATTGATCAAACAAATTATTAAAATGTTATTATGATATTAATAATATTAGAATATGATATTGTTAAGTAAATAAAATATTAAGATTAAAGCTTCATTAAAATATTATTAAATAATTAATCTTAGATTAAAATATTATTAAAAGATTAATAATATTAAATTAAAGTATTATTGGATAATTAAAATATTATTAAGTAAATAATAATATTCGAGATTTAATAAAATGTTATTAAAATGTAATAACATTAGTAAAGGAATAAAATATTATTAAATGATTAATAATATTAGTAAATGAATAAAATATTAATATGATTGGTAAATGGATAAAAGTATTATTAATTGATTAATGATACTAAAGCATAAGTAAGATATTATTAAAGTAATAATATTATCAGATGATTAAAATATTATTAAGAGGATTAATAATATTAGTAAGCAAATAAAAAGTATTATTAGTAAATTAATAATACTAAGAGGTGAATTAAATATTATCAAGATTAATAATATTAAGTGAATTAAAAATATTTTAAGTTATACTTAATGACTTTTAATATTTTAAGAAATAGTACATTAATATTTTAATATTAATGGTAATTATTTAAAAATGATTTTAAATATTTTAAAAATTATTTAAGGGTCATATCAATGTTTTAAAAATATTTTGAGTTATTATAAATAATTTTAATATTTTGGCAATGGTTTCATTAATAGTTAAATATTAATTAAATGATAATAGAATTATTTGATATTTGAATCATTTAATAATGATTTGATTGTTTGAAAATTCGTGATAAATTAATAAATATTTATCGAGTCATTTAAAATAATATGACCGATATTTACGTATATCGAGTTTACGAATAAAGTCTTAGACTCGATAATTACTCGATAAAGTCATTTCAGATAATCGGACATATTTCAAAATTGATCTGACTTAGATATTTTGACTGTATAAATGGTTGTTTGTGATGCAAAAACTGTTGAACATGTGTGATAATGTGATTAGGTTATATGTCGATGCGAAATGCGATTACTATATGTTATAGTATAATGTTCTAATAGAACGAATGATCTGATTAATTATAGGTCGTGATATAAAAGATAAAACTAAGTCACAGATTATAAGCGGCGCAGATCGTGTAAGTATCCTACCTTTGCATTTTCTTTATGCAATGGACATGAAAAGAATGTTTCGAATTATATTATTACGTATATATTATTAATCCTATATTATATACGCTATTGATTGTCAACATGTTATTATATGGTAATTCGGATATATATATTCTGTTCATAATTTTATAAATGGTTATACAAGTGTCCCCACTTGGATAATCATTGCATTTAATCACATGTTGATACACCTTTGTTAATTACCCGTATATATATATTGAATTATAGATTATTGTTGACAAGATAAAATCTTATTATTATCCAACCGAATTGCCTTGGTTTGGAACCCCGATAAGTATGAACATCCCTTTCACTGGAAAAACTTTTATGCACCCAGGTGGGGATGAGTGAACGATAACATCGTTTCTTACATGTAGTATCGATCAATACAGGTACAACGGGCCGATCACCCTGCGTGCGTAAGTTATGACGGTTTACAGATGAAGTTCTGTTTAACCTTTTCGAAAATGAAAACAATGTTCATAGTATGTCCCCTTAACCCTATTTGTAGTCAGTACATAGTTTCAAAAATTTAAAAGACGGTTGTTATGTTATTATTATCGATTCAGATTACTTCACAACTATTGATTTGTTGTAGAAGGGTAGTATAAAGAAAACATTTAAATTCTTTCAACTTATATATATAATTGTTATAACTTGTTGTGCCCTCAAATGTTCATCCTTGCTTAATTTAAATGTTTTCAGCTAAGTGTAAACAACCTGAAGGCTCTGCTAGAAACAAGGGAAAGGTTGCTGAATGATTTCAATGTTATCTTATGTAATAGTTTAATAATATTAAGACAACGTTATATATTTATTATCATGTATTGTAAGGAATGATTAAAGGTTACGTACTTGGGAGCTAGACTCTGATAATTATGTAAATTCAGTTTAATATTTATATTATTATTATTATTATTATTATTATTATTATTATTATTATTATTAGTATTAGTATTATTCCGCTTCATAGAAATGGTATCGTGAAGCACCGAATTTAGGTTTCAAGTACTGGATTCGGGGCTTTACAATATTATTTTGCTCCACTTGATGAACTCTACCTCCTTCACGTGATGAATACTTTCGAAAGTACTTTGTCGTTGAACGCTTCTTGGAACTTCTCCCAAGACATCTTGAAAAGGCCAGTTAGGTACGCTTTTACTGATTCCCACCAAGAATTTGCCTCTTCACGCAACATAAAGGTGGCGAAGGGAACCTTTGCTCCTCGAGAGCATCCCAAGACATCAAATATCTTGGTGATCTACTTTAACCACGCCTCCGCCTTTAAGTGGTTCTCGGCTTTCCCAAAAACTCGGCGGTCCCCCGGCTCCTTGAATCGCTTAGCAGCGGTGACCGGTGACCGTGAGCTACCATTGTTTCCACCTACGTTATGATCAGGAGTCTCTCTGGCCTGATGTTGCATGAATTGCATAAAACCTCTGAACATCCCATCGTTCATCATCTGATCTGTGTTGTTGTTTACCTGAGGATTATTGTCTTCCTGTTGCACATTATCCTGGGTATTGATCATTGGTGACTCAATGGTCTCATTTGCTTCATTTTTGATCTCAACATTTTCAGATGCCATTCTCAAACACTGTCACAAAACAAGGGTTAATTGACATATCACATATTATCCCTATACTCTGACCGACAAATTAAATACCAAATAAACTTAGGTAGGTCAAACTAGCAAAGGAATTCCCCGTCTCTCCCCTCCTAGTTCTTATCTCACATCTCAGCCAGGGATCATATCCCTAAGCTTTGATACCAACTGTGACGCCCCCAAAACAAGTATACCATCTTGGGTGGCCAAAAAATACATGGTATCAAATACAACTTAATTATACAACAGTCGTGTAAAATACGACAAAACATAGCTGAGAGTTTAAACAAGAATATTGCCTTCTAGACAATATCCACTCTCAATGGAGTCCTCATTACAATTATTATCACACTATTTCACAGAATAGTGAGGACTACTAAAGCCACTTATCCTGGACCATCACTCCATTCCCCGACTCGTCCTAGCTATATTCTCATCTCCTGAAGAGAACAATGAAAGAAAAGGGTGAGCTTTACTAGCCCAGTAAGAAATATTATGACTAAGATAATGCAGAATAAATTATCCTTAGCTTTCAATAGTATAACAACTGATAGAATACAATAGACAACAAGTTTTAGATCAACAACTGCAGTGAAAATAAGTAATCCATTAGAAGAGTTAAGTAGTGCATAAAATCTACTATCTTCTATGATTTAAAAAGTTTTTCATCAACTTTATCACGAGACTCAAACAATAAATAAAATCGAATCATCCCCGCACCACGGCCAAGGATATTCATGTAATCATCAATGGTCATGATTATACCGAATAATCCCTGGTCATAACCATACCAACAACTGTCCATCAATGAACTACAGGCCAATGAAGACTTTTACCACATCATTCGTCACATTACGGTCAAGATTATACCGAATAATCCATGGTCATAATCATACCAAGTCCATCTATGCATGTAAGCCAAAGATGACTTTAATCACAATATAAGCATGAGGATGATGACAATGACATAATAATTCAATAAAACAAGTTCAAGGATAAATTTTAAAGATTTATAATTTAATTTATCTAGAAATCAATAATGTCTAAATTGTCAACATGATACTGCTTTGTAGAGTAAAATTCAAGAATAATATTCATGTGCCAAATATAATTTGGACAGAAAAGAAATATATTTTTTGGGTGAATAGTACCTCGTGAATAGTACTTTGGGAATAGTAACCCGTGAATAGTACCCCAACACGAAAAGTGTCCTGAATACCCGAGTGAATGATACTAGAGTGAATAGTAACTCATGAATAGTAACTCGTGAATAGTACTCTGGCATAAAAAGTACCCCGAATACCCGAGTGAATAATACCAAAGTGAATAGTAACTGGGTGAATAGTAACCCGTGAATAGTAACTCATAAAAAAATACCAAAGAAAATGATATTCCATGATGAGTACAAAAGAAATGATATCTTAAACGAGTATAATAGAATATACGAAACTATAAATGGATTTTCACTCGCCACGCAGAATCCACGTAGATGCATCATTTCCATAATTTAATAAGGAATGAATATAAAGGATCATTCACCATGCATGCGCTTAATCCACATAGATGCGGAGTTATTCCAATGAATAATAAAGAATGGAATAACAAAGAGAATTCACCAGTGCATGCGATAGACCGCATGTATACATGTTATTCCCAACAAAATAAGAAAGAATGGAACCAGTCATGTAAATCCGCATGCATGTGATATTCTAACATAATAATAAAGAATGGAACCAGATCACGCGTAAGTCGCATGTATGTGATATTCCAACAGTATAATAATAAAGAATGGAACCAGTGTAAATGCGTAATTCGCATGCATGTGATATTCCAAATGTAATAATAAAGAATGGAATAACAACGAAATTCACCAAGCATGCGATAGATCGCATGCATAAAAAGTTATTCCAATAGAATAATAAATAATAGAATAACAATAGCTCTCATCATGAATACGAAAATAATAATACCCTTACCTCAAAAGAAGATCGATACCGGAATAGAGAGGTAGCGTACTTCTTTTTTCTTTTCTCTCTAAATAATTGCTCTATAGCTTTAGTGAATTGGTGAGAAATTAAGGAAGAATGAGCTTCTATTTATAGAAAATATAGTTTCGATAATTGCACGCTTTTGGGGCTCAAAATATTACAAAGATAATACCTTTCTCTTTTCTTCATTTTTAATTTAGTTCGCAAGTATTATCAAACTCGCACCATCTCCCCTAATAGTAAATCATGTGAATCAATAGTAAATCATGTGAATAAATAGTTCTAGACATGTGAAAATATGAATTACAGTATAGTCAATCCATCTATACCTCCATTTTTAACTTAGTCATGCAAGTATTATAAATCTTGCACCAACTCCCCTAATACTAAGTGAATCAATAGTACACACATGTGAACAAATAGTTATAATCATGTGAATCAATAGCAATTAATTGCTCATTTATCCGGTTAATTACCCGATTGGTCAATATAACCTCCAGACATCAATTATTATCCAAATAAATGTCGATTTTCACTAACACTAATAATTTCAACATAATGGAACTATCAATTTTATCTTTAATCAAAACGAACTTATTCATCATTAATATTATAATTCAAATATTTAACAACCGTGTCGCTCCTCGAAAGAGGGGGCTTTCCGATAAGGATTTCTCCTTATCAGGCGCATGAATTATGTGACCAAACCTCTCCTCGATGTAACTTCTAGACATTATCAATATTGCAAATAATAATATGAATAACTTTTCCGTCTCAATTATTGATTTAATAATATAACATATTATACAGATGATACTGTGACAATAATTGAATCAATAATATGAGAGATATGATGCAGCAATTACTGTAGCAATAATTGAGTATAACTAAGTGACTTCTTACATAAGCATCAATAATCAATACCGTGTGCTACTATGCAACCACGCGTATTACTGTACTTTTACTACCGGTAGTTCAACAGTTTTAACGGTAACACTTTCGTCGTTATTTTTATTAAATGATAATTCTATCATTTTCTTACTACGACAATACTTTCGCTGTGGGGTCCACCAATGATTGTTCTGTCATACGGATATTCTCTGACAAAATGAATATTCCCCGACCAAACGAATATTTTATAATAACTTGCATACTTTGCAAAAAGTTTCACATATCAACCTTAACTTTAACCTTTTATCAATTTAACCATTTATGAAATAAAATAATAATTATAAGAAAATTGAATACTTTCATTTCATAAAATTTGGGGTCTTACAATCAACCACCACGAAGCGACTCTATGGGGGATCAGAAAAGTAAATAAAGCAGTAAATGTGATCAACCGCCATGAAGTAAACTCTAGGCAGGACTAAATATAAATAAAGTAGTAAAAGGCCTCGAAGTAAACTCCAGGCCTGATAAAAGTGTATATATATATATATATATATATAAGCAAGTAAACGCTCCAGATGTAAAATCCAGGCTCATCAGATATGTCTGACAACAATTATATATATATATATATATATATATATATATATATATATAGCAAATAAATGCTCTAGATGTAAAATCCGTGCTCATCGATATATATCGACAACAATTATATATATAAGTATATATATATAAAAGCAAGTAAACGCTCCAGACATAAGTCTAGGCTCAATCGAGGCATAACTCGATAATGTTAGTCCATATATAAATATATACATATATAAGTATATATATACAGACTGAAATGAAAACCACAGACTGAAGTCTGGGCGTACGCACATAACACTACTCTCAATGTGTAGAATAGTGTATGCAAAGATGAAAAGAAAGGTTTTATAGAGTATGAGAAGGCTTACAGTGGGCTGCCAATGCAGACTTCTATAACTCTATATGGATAAACACTCAGCTACCGTCGGTAAATGTATAGCTATATGTGAGCTAATAGGTGTTTAAAAAGAGCAAGCACTCAATATTGGTGTGTACAAAGTAAATTTGACAGGGCTTCCTCGCCTTTTTTTTAAATGGCCACCCCAAGCCCTCTATTTATAGAGGGGGGAGCCACAGTGTACTCTGCGATAGCCGCGATATGCACTGCTATGTTGCCTGGGTGCCCCGGCCCATGGTCCTATCGTCTCAAGACGTGCACTCGTATGTCAGAATGTCCGTTCAAACTTGCAGAACTTCAATTTGAGCATCCGAATGAGGTATATAAAACCTTCTTCGGATTGCTTGTGTCGAGAGTTACGCAATGACATGGATTAGATGTTGTACGAAGTCAGGAAGAGGGGACCATGCCCATGGTCTTCAAGCTTCAAATTCTATCGGTGTCTTTGCCACGCCGCGTAATAGTCACTTTCTGATTGGAACTCCTTGGTTCTTTTAGAACATTGTTGTATGTATGTATGAAGTGTTGAGACAAAGCGTAGGAGTTGAGGTGGCAAGATGACGTTTGACTCCTCACCGGGGTTATCTCTGGTTTGAGTTGAAAGGAGATGTTACTCAGGGTTACATCTGAGATTGGACTGCTACAGGTGTTTGAATGTCGCAAGGTCATCTGTGAGAGTGCCTGTCTTCCTGGTGTTAGCTCCGGATCTGAGGTATGAGTGCCTCGGCAGGAGGTCTGATTGAAGCTGATCGCATGCATCTGAAACAAGCATTTCCGGAGTTATCACCGAAATTGCAACGACATTCCTTGGTGTTATCGCCAAGGACGAAACTCGGGGTTATCTCCGAGGTTGGAAATGGTCCTTCCGATGTGTGTTCTGGGGTTGGAGATGATGTTCTCGGTGTGTGTTTCGGGGTTGGAGATGATGTTCCCGGTGTGTGTTTCGGGGTTGGAGATGAGGTTCCTGGTGTGTGTTCAGGGGTTGGAACTGAACTTCCGGTAGTATCTGAAATGGATGTGAGCTGCCTTCTAGGGTTATCTCTGAAAGACGAATCTGCCCTCCTGCAATGTTAGTAACAGGTATGCAAAAATTTCTAGTGTCTACAGATGCCCCTCTTTATCATATTCATGCAATGCAAGGCATGGATAGGATAAAGAATCCTAGACACTTGAAATGCAACAAAATAAACATGATGTTATGTGCAGCAACATGATGCAAATGTATGATGCATGATTGTCGGTTAATCCTGTTGGGATGACAATCACTGATGTCTTGGACATGCGATCCAAGTCTTCAAGGATGCTTGACGTTGGGGCTATCACCAAAGTCCTGAATCCTAGACACATACTTTTACTCCTTATAGGTACCTCTTGTGTACAAGAGATCTGTGGGGAGAAAGCTTCATATGTTTGAGGATGTGTATAACATATTCAATCATCGGTCCTCTCCGATGAGGATGGTCTTTTCTGGCTTGTATCACCAGCATGTACCACAATTTTGTTGGAGTTATTGCCAACAAGATGTGTCGTCGTAATCACGACCTTTCATTGGCGACGTGTGTATCACCAGATAGATCCCTGTTGGGTGCATTGTCAAGGCTGCTTGACCTTCATTGATGTGTGTATCAATGGTTGCATCACGTTGTAACCCTTGCTGGGGAAGGTTACTTCGATGGGTTTACTTGCCATCTGCTGAGATACCGTTAAGGTTGCTTGACCTTCATTGATTTGTGTATCAATGGTTGAGAATGCGTTGTAACCCCTGCCGGGGTACGTGGATGTTTCGTAACTTCGGCGTTGTAACCCCCGCCGGGGATACTTCATTATTTCATAACTTCGGCACTGTAAGATACGTCATTAATTCATAACTTCGGCATTGTAACCCCCGTCGAGGATACATCATTATTTCATAACTTCGGCATTGTAACCCCCGCCGGGGATACGTCATTAATTCATAACTTCGGCGTTGTAACCCCCGTCGGGGATACGTCATTAATTCATAACTTCAGCGTTGTAACCCTTGCCAGGGATACTTCATTAATTCATAACTTCGGCGTTGTAACCCCCGTCGGGGATACATCATTAATTCATAACTTCGGTGTTATAACCCCCCCCCCCCGGGGTTACCTCTAGGGTTGTGACCCTGCACTGACGGCATCGGACCTTGGTGAGGTATTGCCGAGCATGATTTGTATAAGCTAAGGCCGTTGGTATAGTATACCTTGTATGCAGACGAATACCAATGAGTGAGATGTGGAGCCAAAGTTTGGTCCATGAAAACCAGGATTCCAGGCTATTCCGCTCAATCGCGTAGCGTTTTTATTCCTAATTTGGCCTTTTCAGCTTGTGAAACCTCCTTTGCAACTCTAACTGGAACGAGCTGGAGGTGTGGGTCCCATATAGGGGTGCTGCAAGTACACCTGTAGCAACCGTAGGTATGTATTCCTTGTGGGTTGCTTTCATAAGTCATTTTCAAGCTGCACGACGAAGGAAATCCGAGAGCTCTTCTTCGCACCCTCTTGAGTTCGTGAAACTTTCTACATATTCGTCACACCGCAAAAGCGCGTTTTCATTGTCCTGGTAACATATGCATGTATTTTTTTCTAGTTTCTATCCGTTGGAAAATGGCTTATCACATGAAATGCATTTAGACACATAGTAGTGAATATGCATGTTGTTATGATATGATAAAAAATATTCAACATATTAAATGTAAGTATTAAACCATGCTGAACATAATAATGTGAAAAAATTTGACTTTTGATGTGAGACCCCAAATTTTATGAATAAAGATTTAAATTTCTCGAAATATTTTTTTTGAATATTATGGTGTGGATTTGATATAATGTTATAGTAATAGGTAATATTTATAAATTTTGCAAAGTATGCAAGTTGTTATATAATATTCGATTGGTCAGGGAATATTCTTTTTATCGGGGAATATCCGTACGACGACACAATCATTGGTGGACCCCACAACAGAAGTATTGTCGTAGTTAGAAAATGACAGTAATTATTTTTATAAAAAATAACTACAAAGTGTTACCGTTAAAACTGTTGAACTACCTGGTAGTAAAAGTACAATAATATACGTGGTTGCATAGTAGCACATGGTATTGATTATTGATGTTTACGTAAGAAGTCACTCAGTTATACTCAATTATTGCTATAGTAATTGTTGCATCATATCTCTCATATTATTGATTCAATTATTGTCACAGTATCATCTATATAATATGTTATATTATTAAATTAATAATTGAGACGACAAAGTTATTCATATTATTATTTGCAATATTAACAATGTCTAGAAGTTCTGTCAAGGAGAGGTTAGATAATCTAATTGCGCGCCAATAAGGAGAAATCCTTATCGAAAAGCCCCCTCTTTCCTGGAAATGACCTGGTTGTTAAATATTATGAATTATAATATTAATGATGAATAAGTTTGTGTTGATTAAAGATGAAATTGATAGTTCCATTGTGTTGGAATTATTAGTGTTAGTGAAAATCGACATTTATTTTGATAATAATTGATGTCTAAAGGTTATATTGACCAATCGAATAATTAACTGGATAAATGAGCAATTAAATGCTATTAATTCACATGATTATAACTATTTATTCATATGTGTGTACTATTGATTCACATTCATTTACTATTACGGGAGTTGGTGCAAGATTGATAATACTTGCATGACTAAGTTAAAAATGGAGGTATAAATGGAGGTACTATACTGTAATTCGTATTTTCACATATACTATTAGGGGAGATGGTGCAAGTTTGATAATACTTGCAGGACTAAATTAAAAATGAAAGAAAAGAGGAAGGTATTATACTGTAATATTTTGAGCCCCTAAACGTGCAATTATCGAAACTATATTTTCCTATAAATAGAAGCTCATTCCTTCATTATTTTTCACCAATTCACTAAAGCTATAGAGCAATTATTATAGAGAGAAATTATAGAGAGAAAGAAGAAGAAAGTCTCTACTACCTCACTATTCTAGTATCCAAATTTCTTTTTTGGTAAGGGGTATTATTCTTTCGTATTCATGAAGAGAGTTATTTTATTTCAATACTGTAAGGGTTGTTATTCCATTCTTTATTATTATGTTGGAATAACTCTCTATGTGAAGTACCGCATACCGGTGAAATTCTTCCATTATTCCATTCTTTATTATTCTCGCTGGAATAACTCCGTCTGCATATGCGTTATCGCATGCCTGGTGAATTCTGTTGTTATTCCATTCTCTATTATTCTGTTGGAATATCCTGTATGTGCGGATTACGCATGACCTGGTTCCATTCTTTATTATTCTGTTAGGAATAACCTGTCTATGTGGTCTATCGCATGAATGGTGAATTCTTCTGTTATTCTATTCTTTATTATTCTGTTGGAATAACCTGTCTATGTGGATTACTGCATGCATGATGAATGATCCTTTATATTCATTCTTTATTAAATTATGGAAATGATCTGTCTATGTGGATTACCGCATGGCGGGTGAAAATCCATTTGCAGTTTCGTATATTCTATTATACTAATCTGGGATATCATTTCTTTTGTATACGTCATGAAATATCATTTTCTTTGGTATTTTTCTGTTACGAATTACTATTTATGGGTTACTATTCACTCAATTACTATTCACTCTAGTATTATTCACTCGGGTATTCAGGACACTTTTCATTTCGGGGTACTATTCATGGGATACTATTCCCGAAGTACTATTCATGGGGTACTATTCACCCAAAAAATATATTTCTTTTCTGTCCAAATTATTTTTGGTACATTAATATTATTCTTGAATTTTACTCAACAAAGAAGTATCATGTTGACAATTTGGAAGTTATTGATTCCTGGATAAATTAAATTATAAATCTTTAAAATTTATCCTTGAACTTGTTTTATTGAATTATTATGTCATTGTCATCATCCTCATGCTTATATTGTGATGAAAGTCATCTTTGGCTTACGTGTATAGATGCACTTGGTATGATTATGACCATGGATTATTCGGTATAATCATGACCGTAATGTGACGAATGATGTGGTAAAAGTCCTCATTGGCCTATAGTGCATTGATGGACAATTTTTGGTATGATTATGACCAGGGATTATTCGGTATAGTCATGACCATTGATGATTTAATGAATATCCTTGGCCGTGGTGCAAGGATGATTCGATGATGTGGTTTATTTTTTTAAGCTGAGTCTCCACGATAAAGTTGATGAAAAACTTTTTAAATCATAGAAGATAGTAGATTTTATGCTCTACTTAACTCTTCTAATGGATTGCTTATTTTTGCTACAGTTGTTGATCTAAAACTTGTTGTCTATTGTATTCTATCAGTTTTTATACTATTGAAGGCTAAGGATAATTTATTCTGCACTATCTTAGTCATAATATTTCTTACTGGGCTAGTTGAGCTAACCCTTTCTTTCATTGTTCTCTTCAGGAAATGAGAATATAGGCCGGGACGAGCCGGGAAAACGGAGTGATGGTCCAGATGATAGCATTAGTAGTCCTCACTATTCTGTTAAATAGTGTGACAATAAATGTAATGAGGACTCCATTGAGTGTGGATATTGTGTAGATGACAATATTCTTATTAAAACTCTTAGATTATGTTTTGTCGTATTTTAGACGACTGTTGTATAATTAAGTTGTATTTAAATTTTGTACCATGTATTTGGCGACTCAAGATAGGTGATGTATACCTATTTTGGGAGCGTCACATTTGAAACAGTCAAATTGGTACCTTTTAAAGTCATTTCTTATCCTATTTGAGGACAAATGAGTAAAGGTAGAAAAGTAAAATAACCGTGGTAATTAAACTACACTTACGGATTTTTTACTGTAATGTATTAAATGCATTTAGAAGATATATATGAATGTTGGTAGGTGTGCTACTGAATGGCCACCTAGTCATGCCTATGTGCATGTGGATATTCCCATTTACAAAGGGGGCTGTGGCAAAATTTTTCCAAAATGCAGGCATTGTATAGTCATGAATTTTTAACTCTATTATAGATGTATGTTAAAACGATGCACGCATGCATGTAATGATAAAATGCATTTTGAAAAGCTCCAGGTAAGAATTTACCACACCCTTTCTAAGGTGATTTGGAGACTTGTTGTCCAGATATTATGGATCCGGATCAGCCAAGTAGTTCCCGTAGGACCACTTCTGGTGTACGGAGGAGGGCTTCTAAAGTACCTCGACCCCGTTCTGTTAGACAGCCTCGTCGTTTGGTGGAGGCGGTGATACGTCCTATCCGGGTTGAAGTGCCGGATGTCGAGGATGAGGAGGAGGATGTACCGATTGAGGTTCCTGCTCCTGCTGCACGTGTTCCCCGTAGGGATTTGCCAGGTATTCAAGTGGCGAACCCAGATCTTCTAGGTGACTTGAGTCGGCATCCTTTAGTTTACCTGCACGCAAACGAGGTATGAATTTAGATCTTAATCTTCCTTATTTCCTATTGATGAGGAGCAAAGGGTTTTGATGTTGATCTGCATTTGATGTAGGTTCCCACCTTTACATAGCCTCGAGGAATCGGTTCAAGATCCACTCTATGTATCGTGCTCTGCATGATGACTATAGAGAGATTTGTACATGGTCAGGGATTCGGACGTTCTTTTCCATTCTTCCCCGTCATTCCCCTGGGGGTTACCTCGTGGCATTGTCTCGAGCGGGTTTCACCTGCACTCACCACCCATTTGTTGGATCGTGAGGTGATGATGACGCCGATGGATTGGCGGTTTATCACATGTATGGAGTTTGAGGGGATCCAAAGGCTCAGACGGGCGGATATTACCCTACTACCGCCATCCCTTGTTGGGAGTTCCGGAGAGGCGCTTCAAGGGCGGACTGCTCGTATGGTCCTTTGAGCGTAGATGCTATGAGCGGTGGCCGCTGAGTGAGCCTATACCCGGCGATGTGAGAGTCGTGGATCGTATTCCTCGATGATTATTCTTGATGATCATTAGGGGGGTCGCCTATAGAAGATAACTCTTTTACTGCTGTCCTTCGCTTTGATCAACGCCACTCGACACGTGGGACCGAGAGGAGAGACTATGATTGGGGTTCCTATACCTTTGCCTACTTCCTCAGGGGAATGCGCATGTGATCGCAGGGCTTGACCGAGGCTTGGTTAGAATTCTACCCATTTTGCTGGTGAGTATTTCTCTTATCTTTTCCCATGTACAAAGTTAAGAGTGTTGACCGATAGTAGATGTTTGCCTTTGTGTCAAGCGCTTTGGGCCTATGAGAGGCTTCCCATGTTTACGCCCCCGTGAGCGTGTTAGGTTTAGACACCTATCCACGAGGACGGAGATGGCATCATTCCATATCAAGCGGAGGTCCTCAGAATGAGGGTTTCACTCATTGCCGCCATACCGGAGTTGTTGACAAATGGATGTCATCACACGGGTTCCCTATTCTGGGAGCACTTGAGTGTTAGATTTGAGGATGGGTACCAATCGGAGTCGAGTATGTTATTTCCACCCGTAGGATTCCTCTCTCTCACAGATGGAGGATGGGAGCTCTATTTAGAGAGAGCAGCTATCGTGGAGCACTACAGAGAGATTCGCATGCCGATCTTGCCTCCCCGCCAGCGCATCGGCCTATTTCATAGCCACCCGTCATTGATATCCCATTGTTGGGGGTCGATTTGCTTTACATTGTCGAGGGTCCCCGCACTCGTGAGATGTTCCAAAGATTGGTGGTTCCTCGCACCATTGGAGCTCGCACCCGCGCCACACACTTTTATGGGGATATGGTTCCGTGATCCGTGATGATGATGGATTGGCTAGCCTATGTGTCGAGATCCGACTCATGTGACACAGATTGATAGTTTGACCCGACAAGCTGGATCCGCACATTTCTTTATCCGCATTTGGGTAGAGATCCTTCAGAGGCGCGATACTTTTGATCCTTCCAGCTCTGCGCCGCCCCCTCAGTGACCCATATGGTTTTTTTGGCATGCAGATCCTCCTCAGATATAGCCTCGACATCCCCGTAGAGATAGAGATCCAAAGACTCAGAGAGGAGTTACATCGTGTGGATGGATCGACGATGTAGACATCGATACCATCGACTTCTTCTCGATGTATTTCTCGTTATCTCTTTTGATAGCCTCTCTATTAGCTATCGGGTAGCTTCACCCCATTCTCGCTATATCTTTTGATAGCCCTCTGTTGAGATGTTGGGTAGCTTCACCCCATTTCCTCATATTTTAGTCAGACAGAGATGTATTAGATGATGATATACTTAGGAATGTATGTACAATTTTCCATTCCCTATATCATATTGCCATCTATTGTATCATGATGTTATTATTATGTTATGATATATGTATGTATGTCCAGAGATATTCAAAGATTGACCCTCGGATGGTCTTATAACACTACCCGCATGTATGTCTTCTTCTTCACGCTAGTCAGATTGATCATACCCCACCATTTTTGGTGGCATCTGTATGCGCCATGGTATGATAGTTATGTCACCACCGCATGTGGTGATCAGAGATCATTTGCTGCAGCACACTATTACCTTGTTGATGTTTCAGGTTCCCACAGGGTTCATAGAGGGTATGCTAGAGCATTGGGTACCGGAGAGACAAGTTTTTCGATTCGAGACCCAGGAGTTGACTCCTACTTTGGAGGAGTATGCACGATTGACGATGCTGCGCCATTGGATGCACTCTTGCGCGCATACGGCGATCGGAGACATGAGTAGACAGTTCATGACCCTCACCGGATTGAGGCGTAGAGTGGTACAGATGAGATTACATCCGCCACGATATCCCAAAGATTTTCTCGCTTGATGATTTGGCTCGAGGATAGTTATGCACGGCATTCCGGGATTTCACCACACCGAGGATCATCATGCATCAACCAGCGTGAGTGGATGTATCACTATCGCGCGCATTTTTTCATACGCCTACATGCCACGGTATATGGATGAGTTGGACATTGGCCATTATTATGGCAAAGTGAGAGCTCTCGTGGAGGGTCACACCATCATACCGATGATTATGGCGAGACTCGAGGTCGGCCACATATTGCCGCACTTATCCCAAGCAGAGTGTTCATAGCAAACTTCTGGCCATGCCAGACGTGTGGTTTATGTCACACTTGAGACCGATTGGCACATTCAGATTTGCATGGATATTGTTTCACCCATGATATAGCCATGTCGCCAGATCCTTTTCAAATCATGAGTGTACAGATGTCGTCGCGCTTCGTCACTTTTCCCGGTAGGGATTGAGATCCATTTGCTATATTGTCGCAGTATGTGGCTTAGCTTACCCTACAACTTCATTACTCATGCTCCTGCATGGATTATCTTCCTCTAGTTGGTTTGAGAGGGATGATCACCTACCACCCACCGGGCCGTGATGTGTCGGGCACCACCAGCCAGATTTCCACCCATTTGAGGGGCAAGAGTGATTCAACTGCTTCGCTTCTCGCCACTTATCATCACGGATGAGATCCAGTTGTATGCCTATTGGGATCAATCGAGAGCTAGCTGAGTTTTCTCGTCACCATCCGGTTATTCTCAGCAGAGTATTCAAAGATGGATGGAGACAGAGATCGATCGACTATGGTAGTATCCATAAAGCAGATATAGATTCTCGACGATGAGGAGCCCATGGAGGAGGCCGACATTCCCATCGATGGAGACTTGATCATTGGGTCGCCAAAGATTTGTGATGGATTCTCCCACCCCGAAAAGCACTCATTATTCAAAGATTCAAAGACAATATTTGGAGCAGAGCTTACATCCGATGACCTATGAGAGAGATCAAAGTAGGGCCTCGATGTCGACAACTTCTCGATGGGAGAGACGCCACTCTATTAGAGAGGGATGAGGCTAGATCACCCAGGATGCATTGATTGTGGAGCGGATGCCACCCTATCTCGCTAGGGATGTGGCCATTGCAGATAAGATTTCAGCTTAGATCCCATACGACCGCATCCTTGCCGTATGAGTGCATATACATTGATGAGCATCATGTCACCATGCACTTAGCCTCCGATCTCGCTAGCTCGTAGTAGATACCATCAAGGGCGTGAGCTTGCAGCCTTTACCTCCATCTTCGTGAGAGGGATGCTATGTTAGATCCGATAGTCCGTGATACACACGATCCGTAGATAGCTTTGTATTTTTTCCTCGCATGCACTAGCTTAGCCATTTTGTCATGTACAACACATATGTATATATCAAACAAAGATTATATATGGCAGAGAAATATATTTTGATTTACTTCCCTTTAGTTATGCCTTGATACTTGCTTGATATTTGCCTGCTTCTTCGTGGGCCTTGTGATCTCGATGCATTCTCAAACTATCCTCGATATGTGGACATCGAGCCATCACAGATCTCTCGTAATCGATCATCGATCTCGTATGTATCCCTACCATCTTTGTGTCTTGGGACCGGTTTCTCGTATGGAAATGTGGAGAGGAGTGTGGCTTTTCCTCTCGAGATCGACCGCACTACGATGGTCGCCAAGATTTCTATTTGTGAGAAGCCTAGTTAATTCCATCTCTTATGGATTGGTATTGCTTTTCGAGGCACAACCGCAGCTTAGATGGTCACCGAATCTCCTATTTATGAGGAGAGGTTGGGTAATTCCATCCCTTTGGTCCAAGCCGATGAAATGTGGTGGATCAAGGTTGATCCCAAAGACTGCAGACAAATATTTTGTTCGTAGGGGTTAGATCGAACCATAAATGGTCGCCACGACTCTATCAAGAGGAGATCAAGTCTGCGTAGTTCAAACCTCGTGTAAGAGGTTCAACGCCAATGTGAAAGGCGTATGGGTGTAGAAGCTTTATTGATGAAGAAGGGTGTAGAAGTATTTTTTTTTTTTTTTTTTTGTAGAGAAAGGGCGTAAATGTTTTTTTTTTTTTTTTTTTATCATGACCGCCATATAGAATATGGTTGCCTACGCACTCCCATGTATCGTGGATCAAAGTCGACGTAGTTCGCCCCTCGTGATGAATCGCAACCAAAGAGAAGTGTGAATCCCATGTGCAAAGCTATATCATCATGGGAGAAAAAGTTTGATCCCATGATGGGGACAAACTGCAGTGTGGAAAAGTTTGATCCCGCCTTCGTGACAAACTACAAGCGAGAAAAGTTTAATCCCGCCTTCGTGATAAACCGCAGATGTGAAAGGTTCAATCCCGCCTTCGTGATAACCAAAATTGTATGAACTATTTGAAATGAGGTGAAACCAGTCATTGGTTTGAAGTGTATATTTCTCGAGGGGCAAAAGAGTTTGTGTAAAAGAGAGGTTTCAAAACCGAAATGACCGGTGATCGGATGATCAATACCAGATGTTTGCTTGATGGTAACTTCGCATATAGTACCGCTTTCACAATGTCCGAAGTTGATAAGTCGTGGAAATTCATCGCCATCCATTTCCTGTAGTCCGAGAGCACCTCCTCGTCAATACCTCCTCGACAACAAACGGGCCTTCCCAGCTAGGGAGCGAATTTTCCTTAGATTGATCTTCGTTGTCAATGATCTTTTTCAAAACCAAGTCATGTTGTTTGAACTATCAGAGCCGGATTTTTTTTCATTATAGGATCGTGCATCCTTTGTCGATATAACTAACCATGGAAGATAGCCGCGGTTCGCTTTTCATCTATTGTAGACAATTGGTGATACCGCTTTGTACCCATTGGTCTTCATCCAACCGAAAGCATCCATCAACACTCGAGGGATTCCATTTCCACCTCTACGGGGAGCACTGCTTCCATCCCATAGGCTAATGAGTAGGGGTTTCCCTGGGAAGTACGCATTGAAGTTCTAGAGGCTAATAAAGTCGAGGCAAGAGGTCGTGCCATCCTTTGTGATCGGCGGAAATTTTTTCATGATGATCTTTTTGATGTTTTTATTAGCCGCTTCAACAAAGACCATTCATCTTTGGACGGTAGATGATGGAGTTAAGGTGTTTGATGTGGAATTTATCGCATAACTCCTCCATCATTTTGTTGTTGAGGTTCTTAGCATTGTCTCGACACAATGACCTCTCGTTGTCCATATCGACAAATCACATTATTTCTTCGATGAAAGCAATGATGACTTCTTTGGTAACCCCGGGAAAGAGGTCGCTTTACCCATTTGGTGAAGTAGTCGATCATGGTGAATATGAATCGATGTCCATTATCGGCTTTGGGGCTCGATGGGCCCGATCACGCCCATTCCCCACATCGAGAAGGGCCATGGCGAACTCATATCAGGAGTTCCTCGAGGGGCGTGATAGCATTCCCATGAATTTGGCATCGATAGCATCTCTCGACGTGATCATCACAAATACTTTTGAGTGTAAGCCAATAATGCCCTCGCTCGAGAATCTTCTTGACAAGTAAGGGTCCGCCATGTGTGGGCCACATACTCCACCACGGATCTCATCCATGAGCCTCGAGCTTGGTCTTTGTCCGCACATCCGAGGAGACCTAATCCTGATCTCTTTAGTAGAGTGCATCTCCGCCAGTAGAATTTCATAGCAAGTCGATGGATCCGCCTTTTCGCTTAGGCTCACCAATGTGTGTAGATCCATCTCACAAATACTCCTTGATATGTCGATACCAAGGGTTGTGGATGGGAGGTAGCTCATCCGATACTTCTCCAACATAGTTCCCATAAGTCGGGCCTTTTGTAGGCAAATGTGATGCTTGGCATGTTTTCCTTGTCGTATGTGAATCAAGGAGGCCAACGTTGCTAATGTATCCGCAAAATCATTCCTATTACGAGGAATGTGTAGAAAGGAGATTTTTCAAACTCCAAAGCCATCTAAAACTTGCCAATGGTAAGGCAAAGAAATGTAATTCTTTGGTTTGATAGATTCCTGTGGATTGTTTGATTACCAATTCGAAATCCCCAAGACAAGCTTAACCACCGATGCCCATTGAATCTGGCAAGTTTTTAGCCCCATGATACAACCTTCATACTCACCGTGTTGTTGGTGCCGATAAACCGCAATTTGACGACGACGGATATCGCTTCCCCCCTGCATCGATATTAGAACTGCTTCCAACCCAGAGCCTTCTCGTGTTAATAGCCCCATCAAAATACATTTTCCATGTATGGCATGCATCGTATCGATGGTGTTGTTGAATCGCCATTACCCCTTCATCGGGGAAGTATGTTTCTAAGGGTTTGTAATCCCCTCAGAGTAGTGTGCGACGCCAATTGATCCGCAATTCCTTGACCTTTGACAAACTTTTTTACGCACATAGATTTATGTCAAATTGTCAGAGATCAACTCGCCATCCGGATAATGACAATTCAAGATGGGCTTATCAACACATACTTGAGAGGATCCACGCGGATATGAGATGGGTTGTGTGACCATGGAGGTAATGTTGTAACCTCATGGAAGCCCATGCTAAAGCACAACAAGTCTTCTCAATCGAGTGTACTTGTGTTCACCGATGTCAATCTTTTTTGTCGAGGTAATAGATAGCTCGCTCTTGCCTCTATCGCCTTTTTTTTCCCAAAGATGCAAATTTCATGGCATTGTCATTAATGGATGGAGTACATGAATAGGGGGGAACATCATCCCCGGGTGGTACCAAAATAGAGCGCTAACCAACCGCTTTTTTTAATGGTAAGGAAGGCTTTTTCGACACTCATCGCTCCATTTCATGGAGGAGTTCTTCCTTAACAACTTGAAGATGGGCTCACAAAGTTGTCGTGAGTCGAGAGATAAACTCTACTAATGAAGTTGATTCTTCCCAAAAATCCCCGTATTTCCTTCTCTCGTCCGAGGAATGGGCATTTCCTTGATGGCCTCGATTTTGGTAGATCCAGCTTAATCCCTTTGTGGTCGATTAGAAACCTAGCAACTTGCCTCGATTTAACACCAAAGGCGCACTTCGGTCGGATTCAACTTCAAGTTGTACTTTACGCAACCTCGTTGAATAACTTTCTAAGATGGTCTAAGTGGTCTTCCTCCTTTCGGACTTGACAATGATGTCATCCACATAGATCTCTATCTCTTTATGCATTAAATCGTGGAAAAGAGCCATCATAGTCACCGGTAGTCAGTTGCCCCATCGATGAGGCCGAATGACAACCGCCTCAGAAAGCAAAAGGTTCCCCAAGGCGTGATGAAAGCAGTTTTCTCACGGTCTTCCTCAGCGACCATAATCTGATGGTACCCCGCAAAGCAATCCGCAAAGGAGTACATGCCGTATTGAGCAGTATTGTCAATGAGAATGTGGATAAAGGGCACGGGAAAGCTATCTTTAAGGCAAGCTTTGTTCAAATCCTGGTAATCCACGCAAACTCGCACCTTTCCTCTTGGTTTAGGCACGGGAACAATATTGGATATCCACTCCGGATATGTAGACACCATGATAATGCCAGCTTGAAATTGTTTCATAATTTCTTCTTTTACTTTTAAACTCCACTCAGGTTTCAATCGCCTGAGCCTCTGCCTAACCGGCTTTGAATCCTTCTTTAATGGGAAGGCGATGAAGAACAATGTCAGTGGACAAACCCACCATGTCTTCATGAGACCATGCAAACACATCCTGGAATTGGGTTAATAGTGCAACCATGTCATTCCGCTGGTTTGGGGTGAGGTCTCAACCAATTTGGATTAACTTAGGGTTTCTAAGGTTCCAAGATCGAAAGAAGTGGTTTGGTCAAGGTTGGGTTTAGGTTTCTCACACCCATTCCTTAATCTCCCGAGGTGTCTCAATGTCCTCTTGTATTTCCATCAAGTCTCGAGTCCAACTTTTCATCAAAGTTACAAACCTCAGGAGAGAAAGGCACCTCATCGCTAAGTACATGCACATCTAAATTCGTAGTCCTAAAATCAAAAGATGCTTTCACTTAATATATGAAACTGCTTAATCATACAAAAGTGTTAGTATGTACTTCGATAAAATAACCGCTAATATCAGATAGAAAAAGTAAGCAATTAAAGTTATCTATGGGGTAGGGATTTTCTTCCTGCTTTTACCCTCGCCGACCAAATGCATGGAGTGCCGCCCAATTGTCGAGGGCAAAGTCCTCGATGGATCGCAAGATGATGGAGGGAGTTGTCATCGTCCTCCTCCTTCTCCGAATGATAACCATGACATCCGGGCAATCATCGCCTGGGTATATCTGCTTTTGTATGTTCATCATGGACAATGATGCGATGCCCGACATCATCAAGGCGATGTCATGTTTACGCTTCCGCCCTTTCTTTCTTCCACTTCGGGATCGTGAATCAAGACTTTTTTTTTTTCGAATGGTACCGGTTTGGGAAACAAAGATAGCCATAACATGGGTCGGCACCTTTATCGAGATCAGATCACACCATGCAAAGGCAGATGGAAAAATCATCGCCAGGGCGGAAGCTTGAGGAACCTCGCTTATGCTTATGAGGATTCCTATGATCGAATCGCGTATAGCCTAGTCCGGCTGTCCCAATTTGACCGACACTTGAATAGGGTGCTTAATACCCTCGCTGATTTTTACCAAGCCCTTTGTCCGCCGATGACCCAATGACATCATTTCTCGAGTGGTCGATATAACCTCGCTGAAAATTGGGTACGGGAGTGTGGTGCTCCAATAGGTTGGTATTGCATGTGTTACTCACTTCCAAAGTATGAAAACCGGCCTACCAACTTCTCGAATCAAGAAGCCGATGATTGGTAGATCTCCTTGTTCGTGACATTCCGCTCAAAGATTGATGCCGACTAGACCGTTGTTGACAATGTATTTGAGTTGTTGATGTAGTGTGGAGGGAACGGCTCAAAATCATGTGAATCCATGGTCTCCCCAATAGCAAGTTGTATCCTCGAATCTATTCTCGAGGACGTGAAAGGATACATTGAATGTATTTGGACCAATCTCAATTGGTAGCTCAATCTTTCCGACGAAATTTCGTCGGGATCCATCAAAAGCTTTGATAACCGTATGGCTACTTTGGATCCGCTTGAGATCGACATTCATCTTCACCAAAGTGGCATAAGGACGTATATTCGTAGATGAACCTCCATCTATCAAAACTCCAAATAACATATACCCGAAGGACAAAACTCTGAATATGCAATGGCTTGCAAATGACCCGGTCCTTTCGGGCGGTATATCATCATCATCAATGAAGGATATCACATTGTTGTTGAAAATGTGATCAACCATATGTTGAAATTTTTCCACATCCACCGATTTTGGTAAGTAGGCTTCTTCCAAAACCTTCAATAAGATCTTCCCGTGATCTTCTAAAGAGAAAACCAAGTCCAAAGATTGATATCCGATGTGGAGCTTCTCTTAAGCTTAAAACCACCTCGCTTCATTACGGCCCATAGTGAGGAATTTTTTTCAATCTTCTCCATGGGAATCTTCCCTTTGCTTTGATGGCGGGCTTCATCACCCTCCCCGAGGAAGATATAGTGGATTTTCCTTCACACCGTGAGCAGAGTATGAGACGTGGATCCTTCAAATTTCCATAATTCCATGGAACTTTGTGTGTCGACAACATATATTGTGGTCTCGAAAGGTAAAGAAATCGCTCTCAGCAAACACTTTCAAAGGATTGTCACCTCCTTTGAGTCAATTGTTTGTATGGGAAATGCTTTGATAGCCTCATCATCCTCAAATGATATAACTGCTATCGATCCCTTCCATTTGGTAGAGATATGTATTCCCACTCTCAAGTTGCATGTTGTCGTCATCGCCATCCATCCGCAGGACACCGCTATCAATGAGATTTTGAATGAGATGGCGAGTGCCCAACATTCTCTTCGTGTGACCATGCGAGAATGTGAATGATATCGACATACTCATCGAGAGTTGAACCGCCTTGAACGGGGATTGATTGGAGGCGTAAGGGAGGTAATTCTTCCTTCATTGATCAACATTTGAAATATCTCCTCCATAGATTGCCCAGATAGGTAAATTCCTCTCGATTGGCAAAATCCCGACGGGCTTTTAGCATTTGCTCTTTTTGCAACCTTATCCTCCATAGCTTCGCTTTCAAGGTGATGGTGGAGCATTCATAACAAAAGGAAGGAGATAGGCATGCTCCTCGGTCGATTAATCGGCGTGTGACTTGATGTCGATGGGTCACCAGCCTCGCCAATTGCTCAATTTGCTTTGCAAAGAGCTTTCATCTTTTTCGCTCCATAGCAAATTGAACTTTGCATAATCCCATCTCGTCAACACCGCCTTTTGATGGTCCGGGGATGATTCACCATTAAAATCGGAACTCGCCCAAAGGTTCCAACTAATCATGTTGACCTCTTCTTCTTTGTGGTTGAGGAAGAGGGTTGTCTTGCACATATGAGGTTGATCTCGTTTGGTGACCACGATCTCACCGCTGTCTATTAAATCTTGGATCTTGTGTTTCAAGGCCCAACAATCTTGAGTATCATGTCCAGTGCTCCCGCATGATAAGCACACTTCCGAGTAGCATTAAAACCCCTCCCATTAGGGTCATCGGTGGAAGAAGACGACGTGTATTTTTCTTCCGAGTAGTCAAGAGCAAGAATATTCTCGAGCGAGTCCCCTAAGGGTGTGAACGCTCGAGGGTGCTTTTACTTCTCACTTTTAGGCAATGGAGGGTTTGAAGACCGTGGCTTGGAAAGGGAGAAGCTCTCCTCAGATAGGCATGTTCTCGATTGCCTTTTTGACCTTGTAGTATCAAGGAAACATCCTCCTTTTCTTTTTATGGACCTCCGGTTTGTTTCCATAAGATCCGGACCGATGTGCTCAAAGAATCGCTTTAAGAGCTGCTTAGGTCTTGAATTTTTCCCCGACTTCAATCCCATCTCACCATCTCTCCGTGTTTGATCATTTCAGAGAATGGGTTTGCCAATACCAAATAAACTCTCTCATAGAAAGGAGCTTCAGATGTCTATGAAAGTCATGACCATTTCTCGATTCTCATCATGGAAGGAATAACTTGAGCAAAGAAGGCGCCCCACCTTTGAGCATACTCTCCGAAAGACTCATTAGACTATTTCTTTCGACCTTGTAATCTGGTACCGGCCAGAGCCATCCGAGATTGAAAACTCAGATTGAGTGAGGAAGGCGTGAGCTAGCTCTTCCCAAATATGGATCTTGAGTTGTCTAACTGGTATACCATGAACGGCTTCTCCAAATAGACTTTTCTCGAAATAGCCGTGATCTCGAGCTTCTCATTTTCCGCATAAGATCCAAGTTCTCCAATGAACACCTTCAAATGTGTATATCCCCTAATCCATCATATACTTTTCAAAATCGTGGGTTTTGAATTTCTCCGATAATGAACACCGTGGAATATGCAAAGGTCAAGATATATATGAACACTTCCATGTGTTCCAATCCTTTGAGAACACGGATAGTTTCCTCCATTTGGAGGACCTTCTTCCCGATATCACCGTGTCCGGATCTCCTCCGAGATGGGTGTTTTCGTGGTCTTTGTTGGTCGATCCAACCGAGGTTCTGGAATTGTTTTTTCCAAACCTCGAGCTCCTCCTCGTGAAGAGGATTCTCAGATGTGTAGGCATCTTTGTACTTCGAGTAGATCGATGCAATTTTTTAGCGTAATAACCAAATCTGTGATTTGTTTACTCAATCCACAAAATTCTTCTCGAGAAATGGGATTAGACCGGTCAAGAAGACATGATCGGTCAGAAGCTCGTGGCCTTTTTTGATTTTGAGCGGTAATAGCCCAATTGCTTTCCTACAAAAAACTTATGTAGTTTAGTCTTAGGGATAATGTAAATGCTATCATAATGTGTCCATTTTAGGAATATTATCCTCGCAAAAATGGGTGTTAATTGATAACATGTCATGCATGCATATATTTCTTTATATTTTCCATTACATAAAGATGAACATGGAATGAAATTACAAGTAAATGCTTTTACAAGTAATTGAAAATGGAAAGCATGAAGAGACTTTCCTCCGCTTTTGGTTTATCGTAGGTCGACCTATCTTAGGGTTACTCTCGCGCTTTTTTGGCATGAAGGTTCCTAGATCATCGCAATCTACTTGACGGAAGTTAATCCTGCCTTTCAACCGAGCGAATCTGTGGTGCTTTTCCCGAGCCTCGCTGGAATTAGTCTTCCTACGAGTCCAAAGAATCAAACACCGATAGATAGCCTCCTCGTGGAGGAACCACACAACATACATTCACATACAACGTGTCTCACCGCTTATGAAAATGATGACATGTGCGAAGCACTAATATCACAGATAGATATTTTTGCAAGGCAAGTAAGTAAAATGCATTCATACACATTCATCATAAATGTAAATGCAACATTCACACACAAGCATATAACAGCTTTTGAAAAGCTTGTAATAGCGCTTAAGCCTCTTACTCGAGTCCCCAAAGCAGAGTCGCCACCACCGCCGACGCCGGATTTTAGTTTGTCCTTTTTTTGCTACTTTTGTTCTTTTGTGTTCTCATGTTAATGTGAGATTTGTTTGAAAAAATAAGTGAAAAAGGTCCAATATGTGTAATGTCGATTTATTTGACTTTAAGAGTCGCCAACTGGTGTTTTTAATCGTCAGCACTAACGCAACCGAAAAAGGTTTGCACATCGACCCAAAGATGTGACATCGCTAAACGGGTCTGTGTGAAACCGAGATTCATTTGGGTTCGGGGGCTTGATTATGCGAGGGAAGGTGTTAGGCACCCCCGACATCCGTGTTTACCACTACGATGACCGCCACTTTTCAAGAAACTGTTATATGAATATGTGTGTGTGTGTGTGTGTGTGTGGATCAATGTGCAATTATTTGAAAGTAAAAGTGAGGCCTCATCGCACCTATATATACAAAGGGTTTGAATTTATAGAAAAATTCAGTTTTAAGCAAGATATAGCAATGAAGTTTTGTAAAAGAGGTTTTTCAAACCCTCGCTGCTCAATAGAATTGAGACCTTTTCATACTTCCATTTTATTATTAAATGTTCTATTTTGTTTGCTTTTTTTTTTAGATGCGAGGCATCTTCGAGAAAATAATATACAAAGCAGCAAAACTCCTTATGGGCATGACAACCATCCAAGGAAATTCAGACACCAGAAATAATGTACAAGTCGCTTACAAATTGAAAATGTCCATCACGGAACCAATCTAGATTCAAGAGATCAATCAGGATCACATGATTCCTAGGCTCACATGATACCGCAGCTTTGTATGAAAAGTAAGTAAGCGCTATATATATAAAAGTCAGAAATATATATATATATATATATGATCAACCACCACGAAGCAAGTCCATGGGGATCGATAAATGTAAATATATAAATAGCGAATATATATATATATATATATATATATACGACATGATCAACCACCACGAAGCACTCCACGGGGGATCAAAAAAAATAAATAAAGCAAGAATGCGATCAACCGCCACAAGTAAACTCCAAAGTGACTAAATGTAAATAAAGCAATAAAGATATATCAACCGCCAAAAAGTAAACTCCATGAATATAAATGTAATATAAGTAAAAAGGCCTCAAGTAAACTCCAGCTCTCAATGAAAATATATATATATATATATATATATATATATATATAGCAATAAACGCATTAGGATATAAAATCCGTGTGCTCATCTGATATGTCCGATAACAATATATATATATATATATATATATATATATATATATATATATATATATATATATATATATATATATATATAAACGCATATATAAAATCCGTGCTCATCGATATGTCCGATATATATATATATATATATATATATATATAAATAAACGCCCGCATATAAGTTTAGGCTCAATCGAGGCATAACTCGATAATGTTAGTCCATATATAAATATATATATATATAAGTATATATATATATAGATGAAATGAAAACCACTTGACCAAAGTCCGCATACACACACAACACGACTCTCAATGTGTAGAATAAAGTGTGCAAAGATGAAGAGAAAGGCTTTATAGAGTGTGAGAAGGCTTACAGCAGTGGGCTACCAATGCAGACTTCTATGACTCTATATGGATAAACACTCACTCCCCACGTAAATGTATAGCTATATGTGAGCTAACAAGTGTTTAAAAAGAGCAAGCACTCAATATGGGTGTGTACAAAGCAAATTTGACAGGGCTTCCTCGTTTCTTTTTTTTAAATGGCCACCCCAAGCCCTCTATTTATAGAGGGGGGCCGCAGTGTACTCAGCCAGTACATGAGCATAGCAGCAGATGCACTCACTGTAGCCGCAGATGCACTGCCCCCGTCCCGGTGTCCCAGGCTCTCATGGGTCCCGTCTGTCTCAAAATCGTGCACTAATGCAATCAGAATGTCCGCCGAACTGCGAACTTCAATCCGAGCATCCGAACGAGGTATATAAGACCTTCTTTGGATTTATTTGTGTCGAGAGTTACGCAATGACATGGATTAGAGGTTGTACGAAAGTCGTGAAGAGGGACCATGCCCATGGTCTTCAAGCTTCAAATTCTATCCGGCAGCCGCCACGCCGCGCGTAATAGTCACTGGATTGGAACTCCTCGGTTCTTGTAGAACATTGTTGTATGTATGTATGTATATGATGAGTGTTGAGATGACGCGACGAGGTGGCAAGAAGTGTTTGACTCCTCACCGGGTTATCTCCGGAGTTAAGCAGCGACGCTTTGATCTCTCACCGGGTTTTGAATCTCGCAGGTTCAGTGAAAGTAAGACGCCTGCTTCGGGTTTGGTTACATCCGAGATCGATTGAAGTCGATCGCATGCATTTGAAACAAGCATTTCGAATGCCGAAGCTGTCATCATTCCTCGTGTTATCGCCAGGACGAAACTCGGGTTATCTTTGAGGTTGGAAATGCCTCCGGTGTGAGGTAAAATGATGTTCCTCTGCAGTGTGTGTTCCCTTGAGATGATGTTCCCCGATCGCATGTTCGATTTAGAATGATGTTCCTGTGTGTTTTCCGGTTAGAAATGATTATCAAATGTGTTCGAAGTTGAATGACATTCCTCGTGTGTTATCGCCATGAGGTTCCCAAGGTGTGTTCTGGGTTGAACCCTCTTCCAGGTTGGAATGGATGATCCTTCCTTCAGGTTATCTCGAAAGACGAATCAAATGAGGTTCAATGATTTGTTTGCTATTATTAACGAGTTTTTACTGGCTGATCATACTCTGCCCGCGAATTATTATGAATTGATGAAGATGGTAAAAGGGTTGAATCTGGGGTATGAGAAGATCGATGCTTGTGAGAAGGATTGCATGTTATATTATGGGGAGGACAGAGATAAGGTGCAGTGTGATATATGCAACTTGCCTTGGTACAACACGACAAAATGTGGGGGTAAAGAGAAACACGTGTCTAATAAGATTTTACGGTACTTTCCTCTTGCGCCCAGACTGTATTGTCTATTTATGTCGTCACACGCTGCTGAGCATATGAGTTGGCACAAAAAAAGGGACGTTGTTCCTGATCAATTGACTTAACTTGCAGATGGAGATGAATGCAAGAAATTTGATGAATATTTTCTAGAATTTGCTAATGAAGTTAGGAATATCAGGCTTGGCATGGCTACAGGATGGCTTTTGCCCATTTAATAATTTAAGTCAACCAAACTTTTGGCCAGTGATCATGGTATCTTACAATCTTCCACCGTCAATGTGCATAAAGGACCCGTATATGTTCTTGACTTTACTTATACCGGGGGATAAAAGTCCTAAAAAAGACATAAATGTGTACCTCAGACCGTTAGTTGATGAACTTAAGATGTTATGGGAGACGGGGGTTCAGAATTATAATAAAGTGGTTAAGCAAAATTTTGTGATGAACGCTACCCGATTGTGGAGTATCACTAACTATCCGGCACTTGGGATGATTAGTGGTTAGTTGACTCGCGGGAAGTTGTTATGTCCAGTCTGTATGGGGGATGTACAAGGCACACAACTACTGCATGGTCGGAAAACTACTTTCTTTGGAACTACTCGTAGATTCTTGCCAATTGAACACAGTTACAGAAAGATGTCTACACAGTTCAATAGAAAGACAGAGAAAAAGGGTGTTATTGGTTGATTATCAGGGACTGAGGTCTTGGACGGGCTCAATGATCTGAAATTTCCACTGCAGGGAAGGAAGCATGGTAAGTTAAGAGCAATAGGGTACGGGAAAACTCATAACTAGCCTCACTCTCTTATTTGGTTTGAGTTGCCATATTGGGTCACACTATTAGTCCATCATTGTATAGATGTCATGCATATAGAAAAAAATGTATTCGAGAACGTGTTCTACATCGTGCTAGATGCGAGTGGTAAAACAAAAGACAATGAAAATTCACGTAAAGATTTGAAGGCTATGAACATCAGGCAGGAATTGTGGCTCCGTCCTAACAACTCAAAACCAAAAGCTCCTTTTTATCTTACCAAGCAACAGCTTGAAGACATTTGTAAGTGGGTAAGTGCATTGAAGCTCCCAGATGGCTATGCTTCTAATATATCTCGTTGCAGTAAGGTTCAACAATTAAAAATAACTAGGTTTAAGAGTCATGATTGTCATGTATTCATGCAGAAGTTGATGTCAATTACATTTCATGAGATGCTACCCAGAAAAATTGTTGACGCCTTGACCGAACTTTCAAATTTCTTTCGAGATCTTTGGTCAATGGTTATAAAGTATAGTGATGTGGGACAGATGGAGAAAAATATAGTGCTGACAATATGTAAGCTTGAAATGATCTTGCCTCCAAGGTTTTTTGACTCGATGGAGCATGTGCCTATTCATCTACCATATGAGATTAAGCTTGGAGCACCTATAAAATATTGGTGGATGTATCCTTTTGAGAGGTAATATCATCTATATTGTGCAACTTTGATGACATTTATACTTAATACTTTGAATTAATATCTTTCAATCATTGTACCAACAGGTACATGCGACGATTAAAGCAGAAAGTAAAAAACAAAACTCGTGTTGAGGGCTCTATTGCTAAACGCTATACAAAGGAAGAGCTTGTCAACTTTTGCTCCTTGTACTTTAAGGATGTAGTCTCAACGAAACACAACCATCTTAGTCGGAATGAGGTTGTCGGACCCCAATCTTGTGCTGATGAGTTAGTTGTATTCTTTTATCCAGCTAAATCATTTGGCACAGAGACGATGACTTACCTAACTGACAAAGATTTGAAAATTTTATCTACATACGTGCTTCTAAATATGTTCAAAGTATGGGCATACATCAAGTATGTATTATTTTTTGTCGAGTTTAAAATATTTTCCTGCCCTGTTATCACAAAATTAACCCTGTTATTATTATGTCAGTTCATTCAAATATGAAGTGTATGCTTCTAACCCAACACTAACTACAGCACAGTTTGAAGCATTCATCAATAAAAAATTTGAACAGTGGTTTAAGAGAAGGGTTAAAGAAGATAACGCCTACGATCATTTTAGAGATGTTATTTCTGGTCTGTACAAACTTATTAGTTTATATCCCGGATGTATCATTAATGGGTATAGATTTAAGGTTGATAACTTAAATGAACTGACATCACTCAATTCTGGCGTTGTCATGTTGGGAAGTTGTTACCAAAATTCTAGGTCCAATTACTATGGACGATTAGAGGACGTGCTCAATTATGCCGGAGGTAAAAAGGTTGTTACATTTAAATGTCATTGGTTTGATAATGAAAAGGGTGTTAAAGTTGATCGTAATAGAATCCTCACAATAGATATCAAGTTAAAGCTACAGTCTGATGATGTGTTCGTATTAGCCAGCCCAGCGACTCAAGTGTACTACGCTCCTAATTTAGCAAATTCTAGAACCCCCTGGTATACAGTTGTCACAACAAAAACCAAGGCTTTTGATGGTACTACTTTGTTTGGAACGGATGACCCGTTACAAGAACAAGTTAGCAATCCCAACCAGTACTGCCAGATGATGACAATGTGTTGGCAGAAGATGTCGTAAACGTACTCGATGATGAAGAAGTCGATGATGACATTATTGTCAGTGATTATGTCATTGTATAAGATGAATATGATGAAACATTAATTGATACAGACGAGGAAAAGACTGAATCTGAGGATGAAATTGATATTGATTCTGATGGGTTTGACGACGTATTAAGTCTTAACTTTAACTTATTGTTGTTTTTAAATAATTCACTAATAAAAACAATATTTATTAAGATAATTTTAGTAGAAATTAATGTTCTCATTCTTTTTAATTATAGTAGCACAATTATGGCTAAAAACAGCGGTGGAGGTCGTCGCGGGGGTAGTAATCATCATCTAGTATGTTTCCATCTTTTTTGTAATTTAATTTATTATGCCTATTTTATTTAACGCATAATGAAATACTATATATACTTATAGATACTTTTCATCGACGTCAGTGAGGGACTAACCTTGGCTTATTTTGGTGTCCGCCGGCCCAGCCAGAGGTTGCTATAGTTGATGTCAACTCAGCGCAGTACGTGTCAACTATTATATAACTCTGGCATATAAATTACTTTATATGATTGCATGAATTAAAGTAACACATATATTTTGAATTATTGCAATATCTTGGACTCGGTCGTTAAGAATACGTTACACACCATTTGCTTGACACACCTGCCTATAGGATGTATACGATTCACTCGCTTTAGCGATGATGCACACTATATATGATTATCTTGTGTCTTGAAGAGTTCCATGTAAGTTGAATTACATAACTTAAATTAAGTAAGATTGTAGGTATCATCAATTTCTAATATTTTAACATTATTTGTATAGATTTATTTTAGATATGAGGATGGTGTCTCACAGGCAGACGACAACAGTTTTATTACTGTACATGTCACAAAGAACTATTCCGGCTGGCTGTACGAGATGAGACAACAGGCTGCCTTAGAAGTTATTGAGTAGCCTAGGGCTACCATACATGATCATCAGCCTCTCATAGTCTCCGTTGCAGCATGGGCGACTATGTGTGCACACTGGGATGCTGATGACTTCAAAAAAAAGTCCCAGCAGGCAAAAAAGAATCGTGGCCAACTCTGAGTCATACACACTACCGACTCACGATCATTTGAGGAAGTGAAATCGGTAAGTATCTTAATTTAGTTCTTTAGTTACTCGATTGTCATTATCATAATTATTAAATGTTAATTTTATATATTTATTAGGCCATGTGGGATAGCTTGGGCCGACCTCTTACCATACTAAAGTTTTGGGATATAGCGCACACGCCGAAGGATTCTAGCATATCTCCTGCAACATTAGCTATATGGGTAAGATTACATTAAGTAGTTGATATAATGATTTCATTAAGATTCAATGTCGCAAAATAAATTACAGGACCAATTTCAGAAGCTTTGGGACCAGCGTATAGCTGAGTTGGAGGCTACTAGGGGGGTACTGAGCTGTTAGATTCCACCATTCCTCTAACTGATATTTTATTATCTCGAGATGACAAGTTAAGACTATGGGTAGCGTCTCAAGATCCCCCTAGTAGTAGTACCAGCAGGTATCGAGTGTTGGGTCTGCCGAGGATACCAACGTATAAATTACCTAAAGGTAATATTATTTCTGCTATATAAGTTAATATAATTTAATTGCAAATATTATTAGTAATGATATATTTATTTTCGCAGTTCTAGCCGTCCGAGAAACACTGTTGGGCCCATCTCACACGCAACGGCTTGGCTTGATGACCATATTTTCCAGAGGGTCATGGCAGCTGTATTGGAGATGTTTCGTACGGATCCGATTATCTGTCGTCAGGAGTTTCCCAGCCGAGCCCGCCTTCACCAGCTAGCGTAGGATATTGTAGCAGGGGCGACCATCGAGAGTACAGGTACCCCGCAGGAGCAGTTTATCGTGATATGAGACGAGGAGCTCCGTTTGGTGGTTACCTTACTCTCTGAGGCTTTTGGACCGATAGGGAGTCAGCCCCCACCTACTCAGGTATTATATATATTTTAAGCTTATTAATTTGAATGTTATTTAATTTTCATACTGTCTATTTTGATTCTTTCATACGGACTAATGCATTTTATTTTTAATTGTATCAACAGGGTGATGATACTATCGATGGTGATGATGAGCAGGATTTTCGGACACCTGAACAGCATCGTCGACCCCCGCCAGATGACTCTGATCCTACTGGTGGTAATACTAGTTTAGGTTGATATACATATATATATATAGTGTCTATCATATATCTATCTAGATTTTTTGTAGAACATTGTATAGGGACGTAGTGATAATTCGACACCATTTCATTGTTCGTTTTAGTTTATATGTTATATTATATTAAATTATATACACTCTACATATAAACACCAGTGTTATCTGTACAGGATCATTATTTATATTTTTGTAGTTTTATTTTGCAATTTAGTTTTGAAGTTTATAAGACACGCCATTTGTAGTTTATAAGTTTAGTTTAGTTGTACAATGTTATAACATGGGGTGATCATTGTTTATATTTTTATAGTTTTATTTTGAAATTTAGTTTTAAAGTTTATAAGACACGTCATTTATAGTTTATAAGTTTAGTTTAGTTGTACAACGTTGTATTATGGGTTGATTATGTATTATAGGTTAATTAGTTTAGTTATACAACATTTGTTGTATATACAACGTTGTATTATCGGTTGATTATGATATATATGTTATTGCTGGTTGTTGGATGTAGTTATAATATGGGTTGAATATTATTGTATGTATTGTTGTGATAAACAGGTTTCTGGTACAAAAAAGGGGTTTAAAAACCTGAAAAATACAGAAGCAAAAGAAAGGGTTTTAAAAAATTGCTATTTTCGACGGAATAAGTTAAAACTGATGGAATTTTCATCGAAAATAATGAAATTAATTTATTTTATAATATGCTATTTCTGATGAATTTGACGCTATTTTCGATGAACATTCCGTCGAAATTAAAAAAAATCTCACTTTTCATGTTGGGCCACGTGGCAAGTTGTATCCGACGATTTTTTTTCAACGGATAAATTTCGTCGAGTATAGGTTATTTCTGATGGAAAGTTCGTCAGGAATAAGTCCCTCATAAATACATTTTTCTGACTGAATTCTCGATGGAAATAAGCTCGACGAAAATATATTCGTCCGAACTTCCGATGAAATATTTTGTTGGAAATAAGTTATTCTCAATGGAATAACCTTATTTTTGACGGAATATTCCGTCGGAACTAGCCGATTTCCTTGTAGTGTCCTTTCTTATTTCAACTACTGTCCTGCTTCTACTTGTGATGTTCGCTTGGCATTTATTATGTTTATGGCATACTCAAGGTTTGCTGCACTCTTATTTTCTCGTTTTCCTTCCTTTTCCTGATCTACCACTACTTGCTTCTTATTTTTCAAACATTCTCCTTGTTCTGAGGTCTTCTTCTTTTCTTTCTCTACAGGTACGAGCTTATCCTCCTGCACTTCCCCCTAGCTTATTAGCCTTAGGGATTCATGCTTTGAAATCTAGTTCTCTCCCTCTTTAGCGACATCATCGAGTTGCTTCGGTGATGTGTGCCTCCTCTGGTCCAAAATGATTTCTTATTGTTGGTAACTTCACGTCTCTCCCTTTCCAAATAGCTTTCAGGCATTGGTGAAAGAACAAGGGTACTTGTGAGACCCCAAATTTTATGAATAAAGATTTAAATTTCTCTAAATATTTTTTTGAATATTATGGTGTGGATTTGATATAATGTTATAGTTGTGGGTAATATTTACAAATTTTGCAAAGTATGCAAGTTTGTATAAAATATTCGTTTGGTCGAGGAATATTCTTTTTGTTGGGGAATATCCGTACGACGGTACAATCATTGGTGGACCCCACAACGGAAGTATTGTCGTAGTTAGAAAATGACATAATTATCTTTTTACAAAAATAACGGCCGAAGTGTTACCGTTAAAACTGTTGAACTACCCGGTAGTAAAAGTACAGTAATACGCGTGGTTGCATAGTAGCACATGGTATTGATTATTGATGCTTACGTGAGAAGTCACTCAGTTATACTCAATTATTGCTACAGTAATTGTTGCATCATATCTCTCATATTATTAATTCGATTATTATCAGAGTATCATCTGCATAATATGATATATTATTAAATCAATAATTGAAACGACAAAGTTATTCATATTATTAAATTGCAATATTTACAATGTCTAGAAGTTATGTCAAGGAGAGGTTTGGCCATCTAATTGCGCGCCAATAAGGAGAAATCTTTATCAGAAAGCCCCCTCTTTCCTGGGAATGACTTGGTTGTTAAATATTGTGAGTTATAATATTAATGATGAATAAGTTCGTGTTAATTAAAGATGAAATTGATAGTTCCATTGTGTTGGAATTATTAGTGTTAGTGGAAATCGACATTTATTTCGATATTAATTGATGTCTGGAAGTTATACTAACCAGTCGGGTAATTAATCGGATAAATGAGCAATTAATTGCTATTAATTCACATGATTATAACTATTTGTTCACATGTGTGTACTATTGATTCACATTCTCGTACTATTAGGGGAGTTGGTGCAAGATTGATAATACTTGCATGACTAAGTTAAAAATAGAGGTATAGATGGAGGTATTATACTGTAATTCGTATTTTTACATGATAATAACTATTGATTCACATGATTGAACTATTGATTCACATTATTTACTATTAGGGGAGGTGGTGCAAGTTTGATAATACTTACAGGACTAAATTAAAAATGAAAGAAAAGTTGGAGGTATTGTACTGTAATATTTCGAGCCCCAAAACGCGTGCAATTATCGAAACTATATTTTCCTATAAATAGAAGCTCATTCTTCCTTCATTTCTCACCAATTCACTAAAGCTTTAGAGCAATTATTATAGAGAGAAATTATAGAGAGAAAGAAGAAGAGAAGTTTGCTACCTCACTATTCTAATATCCAGTTTCTTCTAAGGTAAGGGGTATTATTTCTTTCGTATTCATGAAAAGAGCTTTTGTTATTCTATTCTTTATTATTATGTTGAAATAACCTGTCTATTCAAAGTACCACATACATGGTGAAATTCTTCTGTTATTCCATTCTTTATTATTATGTTGGAATAACCTGTCTATGCGAAGTACCGCATACATGGTGAAATTCTTCTGTTATTCCATTCTTTATTATTCTGTTAGAATATCATGTCTGTGCGGATTACGCTAGACCAGGTTCCATTCTTTATTATTCTGTTGGAATAACTTGTCTGTGCGGTCTATCGCATGCATGGTGAATTTTTTGTTATTACATTCTTTATTATTCTGTTGGAATATCCTGTCTGTGCAAATTATGCTAGACCTGGTTCCATTCTTTATTATTCTGTTGGAATCACCCGTTTGTGCGGTCTATCGCATGCATGGTGAATTCTTTTATTATTCCATTCTTTATTATTACATTGGAATATCCCATCTGCATGTGATTACGCATGACCGGTTCCATTCTTTATTATTCATTGGAATAACTCGTCTATGTGGATTATCACATGCATAGTGAATAATCCTTCGTATTCATTCGTATTAAATTATGGAAATGATCTGTCTACGTGGATTATCGCATGGCGAGCAAAAATCCATTTGCAGTTTCATATATTCTATTATACTCAGTTGGTTTAAGTTTTGGCTTCTATACTCCATGAAATTAGTAGAATATCCTCGGATATTTAGCGCTTCATCCAAAGATCTTTTCATGGAAATATTCTTCGAGCATTCTTGAATTTTACTCCATAAAGCGAAGATCATGTTGACAATTTGGATGTAATTGATTTCAAGATAAATTAAATTATAAATCTTTAAAATTTATTCTTGAACTTGTTTTATTGAATTATTATGTCATTGTCATCATCCTCATGCTTATATTGTGATGAAAGTCATCTTTGGCTTACGTGCGTAGATGGATTTGGTATGATTATGACCGTGGATTATTCTTAAGATAATCATGAACTGTAATGTTATAAATGATGTAGTAAAAGTACTCAAGATCCTCGTAGTACATTCGATGGATGCTTTTTGGTATGATTATGACCAGAGATTATTCGGTATAGTCATGACCATTGATGATTTAATGAATATCCTTGGCCCGTAATGCAAGGATGACTCGATGATGTTGTTTATTTATTAAGCTGAGTCTTAGCGATAAAAATTGATGAAAACATTTTAAATCGTAGAAGATAGTAGATATCATGCTCTACTTGACTCTTCTAATGAATTGCTTATTTCGCTGCAGTTAAACTTGATGTCTATTGTATTTTATCAATTTAACATTGTTGAAGACTAATGATAATTTATTCTGCATTATCTTAGTCATAATATTTCTTACTGGGCTTGTTGAGCTCACCCTTTCTTTCACTGTTCTCTTTAGAAAATGAGAACGTAGCCGGGACTAGTCGGGGAACGGAGTGACGGTCCAGATGATAGCATTAGTAGTCCTCACTATTCTGTTAATTAGTGTGACAATAAATGTAATGAAGACTCCATTGAGTGTGGATATTGTCTAGATGATAATATTCTTATTAAAACTCTTAGATTATGTTTTGTCGTATTTTACACGACTGTTGTATAATTAAGTTGTATTTGAATTTTGTACCATGTATTTGGAAACTCAAGATGGGTGATGTATACCTATTTTGGGGGCGTCATAGTACTACCCCGTAGTCATTTTGCCAAGCCCTTCCTAGCAAGACATGATATGATGCATCCACCTCTGTCACATAAAACATCATAGGTCCCCGAATCTTCCCAACTTGCATATCCACCTTGACTTATCTAAGGGTTCTTGTAATTTTGTTACCAAACCCTGTAATGTTTTTTTATTTCACAATCTTCTTCTCTTGCAGGCCTAACTATTTAAACACAATATATGTCATAATATTTATAGATTTTCCATTGTCAATGAACGCCCTCCGCACTTCTATGTCATTAATTATTGTCACATACAACGGTCTGTTGTGCAGATATCTTATCTCTCTATCAGCTTTAGAGAAAGATATCTTATTTTCTTCTTCTTCCATTGTCTTAACAAATCCTTTGATCACGGCCATGTAGGTCTCTTGCATCTCGGCAGCTTTAATGATTGCTTTGGTGGCTTCAATCCTTGCTTCCTTGGCCAATCCTATCTGATCAAAAAAAAATTTGAACTTGGCTCCATTCATTAACGTTGTTACCTACAAGCCTGGATCACATTCTCTCTTCCTTCCGTCAATTTTAAATTTTCCAATAACTACACTTCCAGGGTTGCACTATGGGTAATAGTGCATGTTGTACGTTTCTTTTTCTTTGTGGTTTGGCAGTGACTTGCCATGCACGCTTCTTTCTTTTCCCAATTTAATTTCTCCTGCCGCTAGCTTCTCATGGTATATCATCCGCAGACTATAACAGTCCATAGCGGAATGTCCTGCGTATTGGTGGTATACACAAAATTTTGATCTTCTTTTCATCTCTTCCGTCACTAAAAATCTGGGCCTTGGAGATTTCACCACTCCATGCATGCTCAACCCATTACTTGTACAGACCACTAAATGCCTTCTCAGTGTATGTGATAGCCTTCGGGACTGGTATCCTTGTATACTTGTCCCTAGGCTTTCCTCTGCCCCATTCAAATTTTTTCTCGTTTTTCTCCCTCTTGCCCCTTTGTGGGTTTAACTGAGAATCTGCCAAAACCACAGTTGTCATCCTCTTGCCCTTCCACGTAATCGTCGCATAGCAAGTGGGAAATGTCATGATTCCTCCCAAGTCTTATGCAAAAGATGAAAGAGTCGAAATGAATCACAGGCTTTTGTAATGAGATGGGGCTTGAAGGCATCTAAAGCACTATTGTTACATATGCTCACCAAGTTCTTTTCTTCAATTGGCTCTGTACACTTCTGTGCTTAGGCCCTAAATCTGTCCACATAATCTAAAAACTCATCATTCGGCTTCTACTTGAATCGCATGAGCTCTACAATGGTTACATGTTTCTTCACATAGAAAAATTTCTTAAAATATTATAATTTTATATCATCCCAATCATGGATTGAGCCTTTCACCAAATTTTAGTACCAATAAAAGGCACTATCCATAAAAGTTTTGTTAAATTTCCTAATCAACAGGTTGTGATTGTTCACTTCATCATAACCCAACCATGGAGACATCACTCTACAAACCTGGTAATGTGCTCCCTGGCGTTTCCTTTCTCCCCATTGTATTTTGAAAACTACGGGGGATGCTCAATATACCCTGGTAAGTAAGGTTGTCTCCGAATATGTGCCGGGTAAGGTGGAGTAAAGTCTAACTCTGAAGGTCGAGATGTCTGCTTGTGAAGTTAATTGATCACATTGATCATATTATCCTTCGTCACGTACTGGCTTGTGGTATGCACTCTTTGGGGTGTTGTGATGTATTATTGCATTGGCGGTGTGTATGGTAAAGAGATCGGCTGATGCACACTTGTATTGTGTACAGTTTGCATTGATTGTACTTGTTAGCTTGCTCGTTGGGCATGGCTCGGGATAGTCGGTATTTTCACTTATGAAAATGCTGGAAAAGTGGTCTGGATGATCTTTATCTAAGGCTGGCTTGCTTCTAGTCTGAGTTGTGGCACGTCACCACTATTCTAGGGTTCTAAGTTAATGCTTTGGATCAACTAATTCTCTGTTAATGGAGGTACAATTTGATTCTCTTTATTGTTGTCGTTATTATTATCCTCCACTCCTGCTCTTTCTCCCTGCAAACTGCCTGGGAACATAGCCTTGAAAGTGGGAATTTGCATCAACTGCTGGCGAAAATTTCCCATTTTCTCTTGCCTCCTCTGCATTTCCAGCATCATAGTCATCATCATTCCTTATCCTTCTTGTACTTCTTTTAATGCCCTGAGCATCTCTAGTTGCACAACACTTGTCTGCTCTCCACTTGCATCCTCGCCTTGCTTTCTCGTGTCAATCTGCCTAACATTTGTTTGTTGTTAAACAGCCATGTATGGTGATGTTGAACTTCCTTCTGAAATGTCTTCAATAATGGGTTGATCGAGATCCAGATTTGCGTCTTGGAAAGCTTAATTTGCTTGCCTTGGAACTGGATCCGGCGAAGGAATGCTAGTTATCGGTGAAACTCTTCCCGTAGTTCTCCCACTTCGAGTTGTGGGCATACCCTTCACGAATTCTACACCTCCCCAGTAGAGTCGCCAAAGAAATGTGGGCAAGGAAATCATACCTTGCTAGGGTTAGGGTTTCATGTTGGCCAAGGAAGAGAGAAATCCACGAAGAGTACGGAATTGATTAATGAATTCAAAAAGGTGGAAGAATAGGTGAGCGATTACTCCAATGACACATGGAAGAACTTTTAGGATACTAGAACCTTGTTAGGATAACAAGGATCTAGAGAGCCTTCTTGAGTACTTCGAGTTTAGAGAGATTCTCCTCTCCAAGTCTTTAAGTCCTCCAAAAGTCCCTTCTTTATGGAATAGAAGGGGTATTTATAGAATTTCCTAAAAAGTGACCACTTGTCAGGCACATGACATTGGGGAAATTTTAGAAATACCCTTAGTCACCATAATAATGCTCAAATCATCTTGTCCTTCTAGCCAGCAATCCAATCCCTCAATTGATTCTCAAAATGAGTTGCCTCCACAAGTCTTCTACCTCGGGACACGTGGAGGCTTCTCTCGGGTCTCTTACATTTTATTTATAGCTTTTTCGCCATCCATTTAATTATCTAATTTATGCATTTAATTCAATTAATTCATGTGAATCTTAATTTGCACTTAGGCCCAAAGTGAGCAACCATATTTCAGTTGGAACCTTTCCGAAGAGATTATTTTTGTACAAGTAAAGTTCATTGAGGGAATTAAGCATGCGTATCTCTTTAGGAATAAAGCTTGTGATGTTCTTTTCAAAGAAAGCGAGATATGTTAGGTTCCTCAAGTTCCATATAGTAGTAGGAATTAAGCATACCTATCTCTTGAAAGACTTAAGCATACCTATCTCTTGGGTGACGTGCCCATTGAGGTTGTTGTGGCCCAAGTTAAGATAAGTGAGAGTGCTTAACTTCCATATCTCTTTCATAATGGAGAAAGGAGCCTGTAAGAAAATTTTTATATAGAGAGAGAAAATTAGGTTACCTAAGCTTCCTATAGTAAACGGTATTAATCCCATGTCGTGAGATTGTTAGCATGCAAATACAATTCCTCAAGAGAGCTAAGCATTCTAATTTCTTGCAGAATGGAACCACTGAGTTCATTATCACACATGTAGCAGATTCTAAGGTTTGTGAGCAACCCTATTTCAGAAGGAATTTTTCCCAAGAGAAAAATTTGGAACAAATAAAATCCAGTGAGGGACTTAAGCATACCTATGACCTATCTCTTTAGGAATAGTGCATATGAGTTTATTTTCAAAAAGAGCGAGATATGTTAAGTTGCCCAAGTTCCCTATAGTAGTAGGAATTAAGCCCATAAGATAATTTTCGGACAAATCAAGTTCAGTGAGAAACCTTAGCAAACAATAATCAAGCTACCTATAGTATACGACAATGATCCCGTGAGATTGTTGGCATACAAGGACAATCCCTCAAAAGAGTCGAGCATTCCAATTTCTTGCGGAATAGATTCACGGGGTTGGTTCCTACACATGAAGTTGATTCTAAGGTTTTATATTAATTTTGAACTTAAAAACATTTCAAATTAATTTTACTACTATTTCCTTCTCGCAGATCTGGTTTAGGCAATTGATTTTGCAATGAAATACATTAACAAGTTATAAATGATTGTGATTTTGAAATGGAAAGTTAAAGAGAGAAGAAGAAATTTAATATTTGTAACAACTATTGTCATTGTAATGAAGAAATTGAAATTATTTAAGATAATAATGGAGGATATTTAAATTCATGAGTTATTGAGTATTGATGAAGAAATTGAAGACTGAGCATGTATTGTGGGACAACAGACCCATGATGAATCAGAACTCCATGCCAATTAGAATTACTTTTGTTCTGTTTCAATTTATTAGTTGATTCGGGAACATGAGATTTTAATTTGTATGGTGAGTTTGTTTGAATTGTATTATTAGTTTAGTTTGTTAAATTATTTTACTTTAAGTTGTTTATTTTATTATTTGTTAATTTATTTAATCAATTTAATTATTTGTTATGTATATTAATTTGATTTATATTTTGTATAACTATTTGATGTAGAATTGGGTATATCTTAATTTAATTAAGAATAAATCTAGGGGGACCGGGAAGTACTGGTCCAATTTTTTATTATATTGTTTTACTCCCATAAATTTTATAATATTTATTAGAACTAGAATTTTTATAGAATTCAGTGATTTAGGTGTAATTTGAATAAATATAAAAAGCAGTGTTGCATGTATTCAAATTACACTTCAATCACGGGATTCTGTAAAAAATTCAGTTCTAATAAATATTATAAATTTTTTTGGGGTAAAAAAATTTTTGGATCGGTCGGTACTCAGTCGCCCCTGAAGGATTGTTTGATTAATATTTCAATTAAGTTTCTCTCTCTTTGTCAGAATATCATGCATGTGACACATAGATTTGTTGTTAATATTTTAACATAGTAGATTTTTTTTTGAATTTCTTAAAAAAAAATTATAATTCAATGAATTGACTGGCAAAAAATTATTTCAATGATATGTAAATTGTGATTCATTTCAATTGGGAAAAAATAATTCAACCCTATAAATAAAAAATAGAGGCACAACGCCTCTCTATTAAAGGAGAAGTCATTCCTTTACAAACCTATTTCCCTAGAGGCTATGAACATGATAACAAAATACAAGAAAAAAAAGTAAGGAAAATATATAAAGTGTGTTATAAAACTTTAGTAAAGTGTAGAAATATATTCTTATAATTATTGCATAAATTTAGAGAGAATAAGTAAGAAATAAAGAGAGAGAAACCTTCAGAGAAGTTCTCTAATTTCATTCAGTATATCACTGCCTTATATAGGCAAGCAGAAGAGGAGTCACGGGGGAGGAAGAGAGAAAGAAGAAAAGAAAGGGATTCACGGGGAGAAGGAAGCAAGAGTTCACGGGTTCCCTCCTAAGGAGGGAATCAATGTATTACAACACTTCCCCTGATTCCCTACGATAGAAGATTATGTCTCATTAAAAACCTTGTTAAAAAAACCCAGTGGGAAAAACTTAACGAAGGGAAAAAGAGTACATATCTTTTACATAACTATCTTTTAATTGACTGCCTCATTAAAACCTTATCAGGAAAAACCCATTGGGATATAAACCGTGACTAGGAAAAAGAGTATAATCTTCCCCTCAAAAGGAACTCATTACTCCTTGATGAAATGTTGTCATAAGTCCTTTAGTTGACACATTCCGACCTTTTTCTGAAGTTTTGCAAACGTTGCATTTGGTAGCGACTTTGTGAATAAGTCGGCTAGATTATCACATGATCGAATTTGATGCACATCTATATCACCCTTCTTTTGTAGCTCATGTGTGAAGAAGAATTTGGGTGAAATGTGTTTTGTTCTATCTCCTTTGATGTACCATCCTCTAAGTTGAGCAATGCATGCAGCGTTATCCTCATACAGAATTGTAGGAATATCTTTGATTGATGGTAATCCACATGATTTTTGAATATGCTGAATAATTGATCTCAACCAAACACACTCTCTACTTGCTTCATGTATAGCGAGAATCTATGAGTGATTTGAAGATGTAGCTCTCATGGTTTGCTTTGTGGATTTCTAGGATATAGACGTGTCACAATATGTAAATACATAACCTGTTTGTGATCTTCCATTGTGTGGATCTGATAAATATCATGCATTGGCATATCCAACCAATCGCGACGTTGAATCTCTTGGATAAAATAACCCAAGATCTATACTTCCACGGAGGTATCTCAAAATGTGTTTGATCACATCCCAATGTCTCTTAGTCGGAGAAGAACTATATCTTGCTAACAAGTTGACAGCAAAAGTAATATCAGGTCGTGTACAGTTTGCCAGATATATAAGAGCACATATTGCACTTAGGTATGGAACTTCAGGTCCAAGAACTTCTTCCATTGTACTTAGGTATGGAACTTCAGTTCCAAGAACTTCTTCCCCACTTTTTAGAGGCAAAAATGGATCTTTATCAACTTCTAAAGATCGAACAACCATCGGGGTAGTCAAAGGATGAGCTTTATCCATATGAAAACGACTGAGAATCTTTTCAGCATATGTGGATCGATGAACAAAAATTCCAGATGCTAAATGCTCCACTTGTATTCCCAAATAGAATTTTATCTTTCCAAGATCTTTCATTTCAAATTCATCTTTTAAATAAGTAGCAGTTCTTGTGAGTTCTTCAGGAGTACCTACAAAATTCAAATCATCCACATATACAGCAATGATGGAGAATCCACTTTGTGATTTCTTAATAAAAACACATGGACATACATGATCATTTATATATCCATCTTTTATTAAATAATCACTAAGTCAATTATACCACACATGACCAGACTATTTCAACCCATACAATGAGTGTTGTAACTTGATTGAATATATGTGACTGGGCCTTTGTGATTCAGCCATTTTCAATCCTTTAGGGATTCTCATATAAATCTCATTGTCAAGTGAGCCATATAGGTATGTTGTTACAACATACATTAGACGTGTTTCTAAACCTTCCATGGTTGCCATACCTATCAGAAAGTGAAAAGTGACTCCACCCATTACGTCTCGGAGAGTCTCAGATCCTCGATAATCAATATCGTGTTTTTGTGAAACCCTCGAGCTACAAGTCGGGTTTATATCTCTCACAATTTCATTTTTCTCATTTCTCTTTCGATAAATACCCATTTGTTTCAACCGGATTACACCCAATGGTGTTTGACTCATCGTCCAAATACTTCTCTTTCAATAAAGATTGTAGCTCAATTTGAATAGCATCTTTCCATTTTGGTCAATCTTTTCTTTTTAGACATTCTTCCATGTTTTGTGGTTCAGGATCCGTGTCATGAATCAAAGTAATACCTGATGCTATAGAGAAAGCAAATATATCGTCAATCATGACTTTTCTTCGATCCCATATTTTCTCATCATGTACATAATTTATTGAGATCTCTTGGTGTTCATCTCTTATCCCTTCACTGAGATTTTGGACCTCTTCGGGGGCTATTCCCACTCTTGGAATGTGTTACTTCTGGAGCGGGTATTCCTTCTGGGATTCCCTTATTTGTTTTTGATTTTTGTGGTATAGTGTCTTTTGCACCAACCGGTATTCCACGCTTCTGGTGTGGTTTAGATTCTTCTATTACCTTATTTGTCAATTTTCCAGGAATTGATTTTTCAATAGGTATTTTATCTCTGCTGGAGTATTCACTATAGGTGTATATGACTTTATCATTTTTCTAACATCATTAAATGCATCTGACATTTGATTTGCAATATTTTATAAACAAATAATTCTTTGAACTTTAATTTCACATCGTCTCTCGCATTTAGAGAATCAAGTGAATTTAATTCTGATGCATTCCATGATATGTCAGAGGGTTTTTTATTTCAAACTTTCCCTTCTCCTAATGGTGGAAATACATATTCATCAAAATGACAATCTACATAACGTGCAGTAAAAACATCTCCAGTTAAAGGCTCAATGGAGATTCCAATAATCATTAAAAGTCATTGATGAAAATTCAGCTGCGTTACCAAGTCGAATTGACTTGATTGTATTATCCGAGAACTGAGCCTGTAACTTAATTATTTGAGCAAGAAGTTTTGAGAAGGCAAAATTTCGAGAAGAGAGAAAACAAACATAAGACCATTTAGTTGAAGCATCTATTAAAACCATGAAATATCGAAATAGGCCATACTATGGGTGAATAGGTCCACAAATGTCTCCTAAAATTCTCTCGAGGAATTTTGGGGCTTCTTTATAAACTTTTATTGGTGATGGTTGAACAATTAATTTTCCTCGAGAACACGCAGCACAAGGAAATTCACCACTAGAAAAACCTTCTTATTTTTAAGAGGATAACCAAAAGAATTTTCAATAATACGACGCATCATAGAAGTACCTGGATGACCGAGTCTTTTATGCCAAAGCATAAAAGATTTGGGATCTAGGATTTTTGGAATCATAACAGTATGAGACTCAATTGCTCTAATTTTCATAGTATATATAATCCGTAAGAAATTGAATGAAGTTTTTCTAAGATATTCTATTTTTCGTAAATAGTAGAAGTGATGAGAAGATATTCATTAAAGATGGTCTCACACATACGTAAAAAAACATAAATAAGAAAAGTTACATTTCATTTATAGTTTTATTCATGAGAAACACATACCATTTATAGAATGAAAACTAATAATATTATACATGCATGATGTTTAATTAAAACAAAAATTAAACAATATCCCAAAAGATACTTTCAGAAGGTCCAATAATATCAACAACCTTTTCCTCATTGTTGGTCATTGGTGGAACATCAACAATATCCAATTGATGATTAACAAAGTTTGTTTCTGCCTCCATTACTTTGTTCTTTTGAAACTCCTGGAATAAATCAACCAGATGCCTCGACGTACGACAGGTACGCGACCAATGCCCATTCATCCCACACCTAAAACAAACATCTAGTTTGTTCTTTATCCGTGTTGCATTTTCTTTATTTCTACCCAACCCAGACACTTGCCACTTCTGGTGGCCCGAATTGTCGCGGTTCTGGAATTTATTGTTATGATGGCCTCGCTTATTCTTTCACCCCCAAGGCTTCTTATTATACGACCATCTATTGTCACGCTTATTCTCACCGGAATGACGTGTTGTTAATATCTCGCAATGGGGTAGCACCCGCTGGTGTCAGATTTGATGGTTTTTCAACAACAATTCATTATACTTTTCTGCAACAAGGAGGATAGACAATAAGTCACTGAAATTTGTGAACTTACTCTGTCTATATTGTTGTGACAGAATCATATTGGTGGGATGAAAAGTTGAGAGAGTTTTCTCTAACATTTGGGTTTCAGAAACTGGATCTCCGCACAAAGCCAAAGTAGAAGTTATTCTATAAACATTGGAACTATATTTCGTAATTGATTTATAATCTTGTAGACTTAAATTAAGCCACTCAAATTTGGCATTAGGGAGAACAACCAATTTTTGGTGGTCAAATCTTTCCTTCAGTTGTGTCCATAAAGACAAAGGATCTTTGACTGTTCAATACTCAGTCTTTAATCCTTCATCAATATGGCGACGAAGAAAAATTATGGCTTTTGCATTTATGCTGAAGTAGCTGTATTTCCTGATTCAATGGTCTTTTCTAACTCATTTGCACTAAGGTGCAATTCTGCATCAAGTGCCCAAGCCAAATAGTTGTCTCCAGAGATTTTCAAAATAGAAAAATCTATTTTTGCCAAGTTTGCCATCTATTCTAGGTTAAAACATAATTTTATTATTTATTAAAATAATAAATAATTGCATGTATGATATAGAACAATAAACTAAGTCACGACCTCAAGTGGTGATAAAATACAAATATAAATATTCTTATATTTATGTTATTATCATAATGCAAATGGATCTTCACCCTAAGATGCTAGTAGTTCAGATGATGAGTTATTCCAATAGAATAATAAAGAATGGAATAATGTAAGAATTTCACCATGCATGTGGTAGTCCGCGTTGATAGGTTATTCCAACAGAATAATAAAGAATGGAATAACAGAAGAATTTCACCAGGTATGCGGTATTCCGCATATACAGGTTATTCTCATAATTTAATAAGAAATGAATACAAAGGATTATTCACCAGGTATGCAGTATTTTGCATATACATGTTATTCCCACAATTTAATAAGCGGTAAAAAGGTTCCCACCAAGTCTTGTAAGATCAACAAGGATAAATGGTACCATTGTAGATAACAGAATTTAATGGTAAAAAGGTTCCCACCACGTCTTGTAAGATCAACAAGGATAGATGGTACCTCTGTAAATAACATAATTTAAAAATGGACAATAAAACATAAATATAACTTGACAGTTAAAGAATATAATAGGCGGCAAAGCCAGGACAATTGTAAGAATAACATTATACTATTGGTGGCATAGCCAAACTGGTAGTATAATAATAAATTGCAAGAATTTAAAGGCAATTATAGGAATAAAATTATATTATTGGTGGCATAGCCAAACCGGTAATATAATAATAAATTGCGAGAATTTAATTTTACCGTCTCAGTTGGTTAGAGCTTCGTGCTGATAACGTGTTATAAAACTTTAACAAAGTTTAGAAATATATTCTTATAATTATTGCATAAATTTAGAGAGAAAAAGTAAGAAATAAAGAGAGAGAAATCTTCAGAGAAGTTCTCTAAATTTAGAAGTTCACGGGGGAGGAAGAGATAAAGAAAAAAAAAGGAGTCACGGGGAGAAGGAAGCAGAAGGAAGCAAGAGTTCACGGGTTCCCTCCTGAGGAGGGAATCAATGTATTACAACAAAGTGGAGGATAATCTCTTAATTAGTCTTCAAACTATATATGTTTTTCAAGTTTAGTTCCTTAAGTTCTTTTTAAGGCTAATAACGTTTATGTTACATCAAGTATCACCAAATTCATAAGTCGGACATCAAAGTATTTGGACTTATAATTTACTACATCAAGTACCTAAGCGCATACAATGTAGCCCCCAATTTTAGAATCCAGTCAAAATTGGTCGGAATATCTACAAAAATTTTATACGGTTTGACCACATAGAATATGATTTGACTTAATAAGTTCGTATAAAATTTGTATAAATACTTATTTTGACGTATTAAATTTGTATAAATTCTTATAAATAAATGTTATATGCTAAATTATTAAAATTAAATATTAATACAAAGATTACCAAATACAATTTTTTATTTTAAAATTAAAAAAAGACTTAATTGTCAAAAAACTAATAAACTTTTAAACATACAAATTATATTTTTAACATGAATAACATTAAATGTTTAAAAAATTGACCGGAATATTTAGCTAGAGTAATTCATACAAAGCATATTAGTCTTTTCATTAATAAAAAAAGGAAAATGTAAAATGCAAATCCAAATCCAAATCCCTGAATTATTCTCACTCCAAATTTTAATTACCTCCAACCATGACTATAATCTTCGAAGAAGGAGCCAAAATCAAATCACAGAAGTTCAAAGGACAGCAAATATGTCAAATCTACTAGTGCAATTTGATTTTTAGTTGATAGATCTGATGGGTTCTCACTCTCACACCTTCATACTCTCCCTCCCTTTTTTTTCATTCTAATGGGTTATGGTTTAATTCTCTCACTCATCTTGTGGGTTTAATTCTCTCACTCACAATCTCCCCAGAAAATTGGTTTCCAATAATCAAAGAGCCCTTGCACTGGTGATTGATGCTTTGAATCGGAAAAGAGCTTCAACTTCATTTAAGGAGAAGGAAGGAGGAGAGAGAGAAAGGAACAAGAAGAGGAGGAAGATGGGAATGGGGTCGTGGTGGTGGTGGCCGTGAACCATGCGACCATGTTTCTTAGCTGAGAAATGTAACACCTCCAAGAAAGTGGAGGTGGAGGCGATGAATTGTGATGGTGTCTCCACCACAGAAGAGGATGTGGGCTAGGTGGAGGGAGGGATGGTATAATTTTAAATTATATTTATTATTTTATACAAGATTTTCTATTGTATTAGTTATTTTTTATAAAAAAAGGTGGGGCTAGTTATCCTTATTTTCTCATTCACATTCTTAATTTCTCATTCACACCCCATAGTTCATCAAAAACCCAAAGCTAATAAACATCCCATTATGACATCTAACATTTGTCCAACTCCTTCCTTCCTCACCATTCTTCTCTCTTGCTCTTTGTTTCCTCTCTCTCCTCTACTACCACCACATTGTATCAATGGACGACGAGGATTATTAGGTCGATACATACTATGGAAATTTCACTGACGAAGAGATGGAGTATCTAGAAGAGATGGAGTACCAAAAAGACCTGGTAAGTTTCATCCTTCATTTTCGTCTTCTCCGGTTTGAAATGACTGGTTTGCCTAGGGTTTAGTTAAAATGTCAATTGTATATGCATAGTTCATGTAAAAACTTAAATCCCAGTTCATGTAAAGGGTTTTTGTAAAAACTCAACTTTTATGAATAAAGATATATTTTCTCTAAATATCATTTTGAATAATAAGGTGTGGATTTGATATAATGTTATAGTTGTGGGTAATATTTATAAATTTTGCAAAGTAAGTAAGTTGGCATAAAATATTCATTTGTTCGAGGAATATTCATTTTACCAGGGAATATTCGTATGACAGCACAATCATTGGTAGACCTTACAACTAAATTACCGTCAGAGTTAGAAAACGAGAGAAATTACTTTTTTATAAAAATAATGGCAAAACTTTTACCGTTAACTGTTAAAATACCCTATGATAAAAGTACAGTAATACGCATGGTTGCATAAGTAGTAGACACCAGTATTGTATAGTATCGTGATTATTGATGCTTACGTGAGAAGTCACTCGCTTTTTTATTCAATTATCGCCACAAAGAATTGTTGTTGCATAGTATCTCACATTATTGATTCAATTATTGCCATAGTATCATCTGCACAATATTTTATATTATTAAATCAATAATTGAGACGATAAATTTATTTATATTATTATTTGCATTATTGACGATGTCTAAAAAGTTTTGTCGTGAAAAGGGGTTTGGTCACCTAATTGCGCATCAATAAGGAGAAGTCCTTATCAAAAAGCCCCCTCTTTCCTGGGAATGATCTGGTTGTTAATATTACGAGTTATAATATTAATGATGAATAAATGTTATTAAAAATATGTTTTGTGAAATCAAGTGAATTGAGATAAATAAAGGGGTTTTTTTATGAAGTATTTGTTATAAATTTAGTTTATAAGATGGACCCCCATTTACGCATTTTTTAAAATCGTAGGTAGAAAATTATCTTAGTTTTATTTTATTACTTATATATATATATATATATATATATATATATATATATAAATACCACACACACACTCACCCTCACACACACGCATACTTTATATATATATATATATATATATATATATATATATATATATATATATATATATATATATATATATATACCCACCACACACACACCTCACACACAATATATTTTATATATATATATATATATATATATATATATATATTATAAGTTTATTTTATTTGATTATAAATAGAATATATTTTATTTTATTTGCATAAGATTTGCATAGTGTTGGCATAGTACTTGTTGACTTTGTCATATTCCATCCTTGAGTTTTGATGATGAAAAGTTTATATATTAAATTGTTTTGTGGCATTTCAGGTATATGATGATAAAGAACACTGGTTGAATTTTCCAAGTGGTTGAAGAAGATTTTTTCTTTACTAGGAAAACCAAGTGTAAGGTCAATTGCATAATAATTGATTTTTCATTTAAAGGCTCTAGGACATATCATTGGCATTTAGTTATTATTGTCTTGAGTAAAAAATGATTTAAAATCTAAATGAAAAAGGTTTTTCATAATAATAAAAATAAGTACTTGAGATTAGATTAAAGTACAAATATTTATATTATTAATATATGACACGTAAATGCTTGTTTGATATATATGTTTACTTGCCTAGAAACTGAAAGGACGGTAACAGTTGTGATATGATATGTGCATGTGCGATTTTCAAGGAGTAGTGATTATAGATATCTTGGAAATATAAGACTTTGAAAAGTGATGTCACATGTCATTATTGTTACACGTTACTGGTTAGAGAGATAAAGTCAAACTTTTTCATTTAATGGGTAATCTCCTCAAGTCTTTGTATTTATCCAAACACTAAAGGATTGAGTTGATTACCTGGATAAATATTTTTTTTCCCTAATGTTAAGGGTTGTTTTATTCTTTACCGTTGTGAGTTATTCCATTATCTATGACATTTTATCAAGCTGGTTGTTTTGTGGATTAATGGAACAGATTAATCTGGAGTTAACAGTAACTTTATTATGGACTATATAATTCGTGTTCCTTGTGTGGAATAAAATAGAACACGCAGAATACCTTTTTGCACTGATTACTATTGTTATCGAGCAATCTGATTTTATTGGTGCAAACATTGAACAGCTAAGCAATCATACTTCTGATATTCTTTTAGCTGGTAATTGGTAAGATTTAATTGATTATCTTTCTGTGCTAATTGATCATTGCATTTAGTTGAGCCTTTATTTTTTAAATTGATTATTCTTACGTTGATCATAGACCTCTATATTTGTATTCATTTTCTGTTTAGACTAAGGGTAGTCTAAAGGTGTTAATCCTAGTGGATTAGCGAAAAAGTTTACAAACAAGTTCAAGGAAGCAAAGGTGCTTGAAGAGTGCATAGGTGCACAAGGAGCAAGAGTGCTGAAGATAAATTAATTGTTATTAATTCTTGTAAGAATCTGTTTTGTAATCAGTGTTTATTTATAAAGAAATAAATAAAATGAGTATCCAATACTAGTTGGTATTGGACTTGGACTAGGCTATTATTATAGAGGGTAATAGCTGAACCACGTAAAAATCTTGGTTTTGATTTTATTGCTTTACCTTAATTACTCACATAAGTTATTTAGTTATCTTAATAATTAAAATTTGAATACTTACATTATCTTAAGATAATTTTTTTTAACACTAAGTAGTTTATTTCAGCAGAATATTTTATTAAAAGAATAATCAGTAAATTCAGTAAGCCATATTAGTTCAGCAAGCTAAATTCATCAATCTAGTAGCCTGAAACTAATAGTTTGTTGTAAAGTTTAAAAATTGGTCATAGGTTGTTCCTACACTTATTCAACCCCCCTTCTAAGTGTGCCTAGTTAAATTTCATTTGGTATCAGAGCTTGGCTCTACTTATCATGGTCTTAAAGGTGACTTGTAGGGAAAGATTCTGACATGACACAGTTCGGGAACAACAATCAAGAAGGACAATCAATCAATAGACCTTCTTTGTTGTTTGGAACAGAAAATTGCAACTTCTGGAAATTCTGAATGAGGATCTATCTCAAAAGAGATCCTTGGGAATGGTGGGTTCTAGAGAACGAAAAAGTTATTCCACGAAGAGATGATGGGACACCAAAGACTCTGCTAGAAATGGATTCAACCGAAACCTACATGGTTTCATATGATTCAAGGGTAATGAACACACTTCTTGGTGGTATGGTACAGTCTGAGATTGACAAGGTTTCCTCATGCAACACAGCTAAGGAAATTTGGGGTACTTTAGTGGTAAGTTATGAAGGAACATCCAAAGTACGAGAAGTCAAACTAAGCATGCTTATACACGATTATGAAATGTTCAAGCTCGAAAAAGATGAAACCATCAAGTTAGCTCAAGCAAGATTTCTAGTCCTTATAAACTCCTTGAAATTGCTGGACAAGACTATTCCTCAAAGTGAGATCAACCATAAGTTTCTTCGGGCTATGCCCAAAAGGTTTGCTTCTAAAATCACTACTCTTCAAGATTCTGCTACTATTTCTTCCATGGATACTTTAACTTTGTTTGGTGAATTAGAAGAATATGAACATCAGTTAAAGAGATATGATGATGAGGAAGAAAATCCTCGAAGAAAGGTCTTAGCTCTTACTGTAGATAATGAGGAGGAGCTTGATGATGACTCAGATGAAGAAATAGCTATGATGTCAAGAAGACTCAAGGGGCTATTACAAAGGAAGAACAAGAGAAGAAACATTTTCAATCGAATAAGTCCAAAGGAAAGCAAACTGAAGAGACGTGCTTCGAATGTGGACGTCCTGGTCACTTCAAGAAAGATTATTTTCAATCAAAGAATAAGGGGAAAACAAACTACAAAGACAACAAGAAGAACAAAGCCCTTATTACTTGGAGTGATGAGGAATCCGAAGTGGAGATCAATGCTAAAGATGAGATTGCTTAAGTTTTCTTCATAAGTATTGAAGGTGAATCTAACCAGGTACCTCTTCATGAACTAAACTCACTAGAACAAGAAAATAAGAAATTAAAAGAAAAAATGCATGCTTGAAAGGTTTAATTAATACATTAATAAGTGAAGTAGATTCGCTAATAGATGAAAAGAAAGAAATTGAAAAAGAGTCATCATGTAAAGATGAAAAGATTTTGATTGCTAAAATTGATTACCTAGATAATTATAACAAAATACTTTTTAACAAGGTAAATTATTTAAATAGTGAGGTTCAAAAATTAACAAATGAACTAAAAATGAGATATGTATGTATTGATGCATTTAGTGATAAATCACATGATAAAATTCTTCCTAATAATGAACTTCAAAAAGAAATAGATTCACTAAAATTATCTCTTGCTAAATTTGTTCAAGGTGGAGAAAATTTGAATGTCATATTGGGTAAACAAAGACCTAGATTTGAAAAACAAGGAATTGGTTATAATCTTATGTATAAAAAGGGAGATGTGAAAATGCTAAAATCAAAATCTCATTTTAAATTAAATTACTGTTCACCTTTCACAACATGTATAAATTGTGGTATAAAATGTCACTTGGACATAAATTGTTTTAAGAAAAAAATTAAAAAGGTATGGGTTAAAAAGGATGATTTACGTGCAACTAACACCAAAGGACCCAAAAGAGATGTGGGTACCAAAAGGATGAATTATTTTTCCTTGACAGGTGTGTCTCAAGGAAAGGGTTCCATCTCAAAAATGGATTCTCGATAGTGGATGCACTCATCACATGACCAGTGATAAATCAAAGTTCATAGAACTAAGTGTCAAGAAGAAGAATGGAATGGTCACTTTTGGAGACAATAGAACCTGCGAGATAATCGAAAAAGGTAAAATCGGTAAAGGCAAGGTAAGTATAAATAATGTTCACCTTGTTAACGATCTAGAATTTAATTTAATTAGTATCAGTCAATTAATGGATAATGGTCATCAAGTTAATTTTGAAAAAGATAAATGCACAATATTTCATGGTACTAACAATACTACTCTAGTTTCACAAAGAGAGAGAAATATATATACTATTAATTTTGAGCCACATCCGTACAAGATGAGGCTAACTTATGGCATAAAAGGATGGGACATGTTCACATGGACCTAATCAAGAAATTATCTTCAAAGAATCTCGTCAAAGGTTTGCCAAAAATCAGGTTTGAAAAGAAAGGGATATGCATTCCTTGTCAACTTGGAAAACAAGTAAGAACTTCTTTTACGGCAAAGAATATGGTATCAACCTCCTCTCCCTTACAATTACTTCATCTTGATTTATTTGGACCAGAAAGGCATTCTAGTATTAATGGTAAATTTTATGCATTTGTAATAGATACACATGGGTATTATTTTTGAGAACTAAGGATGAAGCATTTAAAAAGTTTGAAAAATTAATAAAGAATCTTGAAACCAAGTATAGTTACAAACTCATTAGAATTAGAAGTGATCATAGTACTGAATTTCAAAAAGATTTCATAACTTTTTGTGATCAAAGAGGAATTAGCCATGAATTTTCAGCCCCAAGAACTCCTCAACAAAATGGGGTGGTAGAAAGGAAGAATAGGACTCTTCAAGAAACGGCAAGAACTCTACTACAAGAAAGTAAGCTTCCAAAGAAATTTTGGGCCGAAGCAGTAAGTACATCATGTTATGTTTTAAATAGAGTACTCATACGTCCTATTATTTTGAAAACACCTTATGAGCTTTTAAATAATAAAATTCCAAACATAAGTTATTTCAAAATATTTGGTTCTAAATGTTTCATCTTAAATACAAGTTATAATTTGGGAAAGTTTGATGCTAAATCATGTGAAGGAATATTCCTTGGTTATTCTCAAAATAGTAAGGCTTATCGTATTTTCAATATTAGAAAATTATGTGTAGAAGAGTCTGTTCATGTTACTTTCAATGAGACTAATAATGATCTTCCAAAAGAAAGTGAAGATGATACAAGAAATCTTGAGACAGTCAGGAATTCAGCAAACCGAAAAGAACAAAACAGGAGACCGAATGAACAGTTTCAGGAAGCTGAAATTAATGACCAGAATGAGCATGAACCTGAAAATTTGCAAGATGTTGAAGATGAATTTCATGATCAAGAGGAAATTATACATGATATCCAAATGCCAAGAATAATCTGGAGAATATAATTGGAGATATTAACAAAGGTGTAACCACACGAAGAGGTTTACAAAATCTTTGGGCATTTTCTGTATTTTTGTCACAGGTTGAGCCAAAGAATGCAAAGGATGCAGTCCTTGATGAAAAATGGTTATTGGCAATGCAAGAAGAACTTCAATGATTTGAGAGATGCCAAGTGTGGGAACTTATGCCTCCTCCAAAAGATGCTTCCATCATTGGTACTAAATGGGTATTCAAGAACAAGCTTTATGAGCACGAGACAATCATTCGTAACAAAGCAAGGTTAGTAGCTCAAGGTTATAACCAACAAGAGGGGATCGACAATAAAGAAACCTATGCACCAGTGGCTAGGCTGAAATCAATCCGAATTTTGTTGGCGTTTGCGTGCTACAAAAAGTTTAAGCTTTATCAAATGGAGGTAAAGAGTGCTTTCCTCAACGGATACATCAATGAAGAGGTATATGTAAAACAACCTCCTAGATTCGAGCACGAAAAGTATCCTAATCATATTTACAAATTAAAGAAAGAACTTTATGGCTTAAAATAAGCTCCAAGGGCTTGGTACGAAAGGTTAAGTAAGTATCTCTTGTCGAATGGATTTATTAGAGGTAAATAAGATTCTACATTATTTATTAAGCATAAAAATATAGATATCATTATTGTTCAAATATATGTAAATGATATAATTTTTGGTGCTACTAATGATCATCTTTGTGAGTAGTTTTCCAAGTGCATGCATAAAGAATTTGATATGAGCTTGATGGGAGAGCTTAATTACTTTTTGGGACTTCAAATCAAGCAAACGAAGGAAGGAATCTATATCCATCAAACCAAATACACAAAAGAACTTCTTAAGAGATTTGGATTTGAAGGATCTACCTCGAAAGGTACACCCATGTGCACTTCAACAAAGCTCACCACCGATGAGAAAGGTATACTCACTGTAGTTGGTAGGTTTTACTGATTACACCATTGAACTTTTAATTTTTTAAATTACACCACTAAACTAATTATTATTTTGAAATTGGGTCATTCCGTTAAAAAAAATAGACGTTAATTTTTTATCTACAAAACTAATGAATTACCCACTGTAGTTGGCACATTTTACTGATTACACCATTGAACTTTTAATTTTTTAAATTATCACATCAAACTAATAAAAAATAATTATTTTAAATATTTTTAAAAATAATTATTATTTTAAGTAAAAAATATTAGAAACTTTTTACTTCATAAAATTAGTAGATTTTCATAAAATATAGATTCAAAAAAATTAAAGTGATTTTAAATTAAATTACTTGTCTACTTAATTTTTTAATAGAATGACTCATTCTTAATATTATAAATTTTTAAAAAAAAACTAAAAAGAGAAATCAAAATTAAAAAAAAAACAAGAATAGATAAATAAAAAAAGCTGATTCAATTTTTCAAAAAAGAAAATAATAATTTTATAAATAAATATTATTTTTAAGAAAAAATTGGAAAATTCTTCATATTTAAAAAAATGAGTAAACTTTTATAAAATATAGATTCAAAAAAAAAAACTTTATTTTCAAAAGAAAAAAAATTAAAATCAAGAAGGTTTCATAAAACTTTAATTTTTTAAATTTATATTTTATGAAACTTTACACATTTTATGGAAAAAATTAAAGTTTCTAATATTTTTACTAAAAATAATAACTATATTTAAAAATATTTAAAATAATCATTTTTAATTAGTTTAATGGGGTAATCTAAAAATTTAAAGTTCAATGATGTAATTAGTAAAACATGTCAACTACAGTGGGTAATTCATTAGTTTTGTAGATAAAAATTAACGTCTGTTTATTTTTTTTAACGGAATAACCCAATTTTAAAATAATAATTACTTTAGTGGGATAATTTGAAAAATTAAAAATTCATTTGTGTAATCAGTAAAACTTGCCGACTACAGTGTGTATTTCATTAGTTTTACCATAGTAAAATCAAAAAACTTCGTTGAATTCGCCCGTGAACTTTGCCCGTGAATTCCATTACTATTCAGTCAATGATTTTTCTTTTCAAATAGTATCATGTCATTCTCTTATAAATAGGATGCTTAGTTTAAAAATCAAAATCACACCAGAATCAGAGAATTCTTCTTCTATAATATTGAGCGTATTTTTTTAGAGTTTAAGAAAGCTTTGAGTGTAGAAATAAGCACAAGTTTTCTTCAAGTATATCCACGCCATACCAATTAGAAATACTTTCCTTTTAAGGTAAGTGGTATTATTTATTTCATATTCGTAAGAGATATTATCTTTTATATTCATAAGGGATATTATTTTCGTTCAATATTCGTAAGTAATATTGTGACGCCCCCAAAATGGGTATACATCACTCATCTTGAGTCGCCAAATACATGGTACAAAATTCAAATATAACTTAATTATACAACGGTCGTGTAAAATACGACAAAACATAATCTAAGAGTTTTAATAAGAATATTATCATCTAGACAATATCCACACTCAATGTAGTTCTCATTACATTTATTGTCACACTATTTAACAAAATAGTGAGGACTACTAATGTTATCATCTGGACCGTCTCTCCGCTTCCCCGACTAGTCCCGCTCGTTCTCATTTCAAGAAGAAACGGTGAAAGAAAGGGTGAGCTCAACTAGCCCAAAGAAGAAATATTATGACTAAGATAATGCGTAATAAATTATCATTAGTCTTCAACAATGTTAAACGATAAAATACAATAGACATCAAGTTTAATTGCGTGAGAATAAGCAATCCATTAGAAGAGTCAAGTAGAGCATGATATCTACTATATCCTATGATTTAAAATATTTTCATCAATTTTTATCACGAGAGACTCGACAATAAATAAACCACATCATCGAATCCTCCACACTACGGGCAAGGATATTCATTAAATCATCAATGGTCAATGACTATACCGAATAATCCATGGTCATAATCATACCAAAAACCGTCCATCAATGCACTACAAAGCTCTTTCGAGGACTTTTACCACATCATTTATAACATTACAATTAATATGATTATACCAAATGATCCCTGGTCATAATCATACCAAGTCCATCTATGCACGTAAGCCAAAGATGACTTTCATCACAATATAAGCATGAGGATGATGACAATGACATAATAATTCAATAAAACAAGTTCAAGAATAAATTTATAAGTTAATTTATCCTGAAATCAATAACGTCCAAATTGTCAACATGATACTGCTTTGTGGAGTAAAATTCAAGAATGCTCAGAAGAATATTTCCATGAAAAGATACTGGATGAAACGCAAATATCCAGAATATTCTACTAATTTCATTGAGTATAGAAGCCAAAACTTTAACTAACTGAGTAAAATAGAATATATGAAACTGCAAATGGATTTTCGCCCGCCATGCGGTAATCCACGTAGATAGATAATTTCCACAATTTAATAAGGAATGAATACAAATGATCATTCACCATGCATGCGGTAATCCACATAGACATGTTATTCCAACAGAATAATAAAGAATGGAATAATAGAAGAATTCAACATGCATGCGATAGACCGTACAGACAGGTTATTCTCAATAGAATAATAAAGAATGGAACCAGGTCATGCGTAAACCACACATACAGGATATTCCAACAAAATAATAAAGAATGGAACCAGGTCATGCGTAAACCGCACAGACAGGATATTCCAACAGAATAATAAAGAATGAAATAAAAACAGAATTCACCGGGCATGTGATAAACCGCACAGATAGGTTATTCCAACAGAATAATAAAGAATAGAATAACAGAAGAATTTCACCATGTATGCGGTACTTTGCATAGATAGGTTATTCCAACATAATAATAAGGAATGGAATAACAATAGCTCTCTTCATGAATACGAAAGAAATAATACCCCTTACAATAGAAGAAACTGGATATTGGAATAGTGAGGTAGCAGACTTTTCTTCTTCTTTCACTCTATAATTTCTCTCTATAATAATTGCTTTAAAGCTTTAGTGAATTGGTAAGAAATGAAGGAAGAATGAGCTTCTATTTATAAGAAAATATAGTTTCAATAATTGCACGTTTTGGGGCTAAAAATATTACAGTATAATACCTTCCTCTTTTTTTTCATTAGTCTTGCAAGTATTATCAAACTTGCACCACCTCCCTTAATAGTAAATAATGTGAATCAATAGTTCAATCATGTGAATCAATACTTATAATCATGTGAAAATACGAATTACAGTATAGTACCTCCATCTATACCTCTATTTTTAACTTAGTCATGCAAGTATTATCAATCTTGCACTAACTCCCCTAATAGTACAAGAATGTGAATCAATAGTACACACATGGGAACAAATAGTTATAATCATGTGAATTAATAGCAATTAATTTCTCATTTATCCGATTAATTACCCGACTGGTCAGTATAACTTCCAGACATCAATTAATATCGAAATAAATGTCGATTTCCACTAATACTAATAATTTCAACACAATGGAACTATCAATTTCATCTTTAATCAACACGAAATTATTCATCATTAATATTATAACTCACAATATTTAACAACCAGGTCGTTCCCAGGAAAGAGGGGGCTTTCTGATAAGGATTTCTCTTTATTGGCACGCAATTAGATGACCAAACCTCTCCTTGACAGAACTTCTAGACATTGTAAATATTGCAATTTAATAATATGAATAACTTTATCGTCTCAATTATTGATTTAATAATATATCATATTATGCATGATACTGCGACAATAATTGAATCAATAATATGAGAGATTTGATGCAGCAATTACTTTAGCAATAATTGAGTATAACCGAGTGACTTTTCACGTAAGCATCAATAATCAATACCGTGTGCTACTATGCAACCACACGTATTATTGTACTTTTACTACCGGGTAGTTCAACCGTTTAACGGTAAAACTTTTGCCGTTATTTTTATAAAAAGTTAATTATGCCATTTTCTAACTACGACAATACTTCTGTTATGGGGTCCACCAATGATTGTGCCATCATACGAATATTCCCTGTTAAAATGAATATTCCCCGACCAATCGAATATTATATAACCACTTGCTTACTTTGCAAAATTTGTAATTATTACCTACAATTATAACATTATATTATATCCACACCATAATATTCAAAAATATATTTCGAGAGAAATTAATCTTTATTTATAAAAGTTGGGGTCTTACAAATATTATCTTCGTTCAATATTTGTAAGTAATATTATTTTCGTTCAATATTCGTAAGTGATATTATTTTCGTTCAATATTCATAAGAAATATTATTTTCTTCCATACTCTATAGTATATAAGTAATATTATTTCGCTTTAGTATTCCTAATTCTACACTCATGTTGATAAGTATTGCTTCATACTCCTTGAAATTAGTAGAATATACTTAAAATTTGTGCTTAACCTAGTATCGTTTCACAAGGATATTTTTGTGAACATTCTTGTTAAATTTAATCGCTTTTATCTTTGAGTACTATTCACTTAAATACTATTCACCTGTGGTACTATTCATGATAAAAATTGATTTCTTTTACATCCAAATTATTTACGATACATGAATTTTATTCTTGAATTTTACTCCACAAAGCAGTTATCATGTTGACAATCTGGACATTTTTAAACTCTGGATAAATTAAAAAAATTTAATATTTATCTTTTATTTTGTTTGATTGATGCTTATATCATTGTCATCATCCTCATGCTTATATTGTGATGAAATTCATATTTGGCTCGTAGTGCATAGATGGACTATTAATTGGTAGGGTTATGACCCGGAGATTTATGTATCGGTATAATCATGACTGTAATGTTACGATGATGATGTGGTAAAAGTTCTCATTGACCCGTAGTGTATTGATGGGCAGCTTGTTGGCATGATCATGAACAATGGTGATACTAACGAATATCCTTGGCCCGTAGTGCATGGATAATTCGTGGATGTGATAATAATGAATATCTTTTGCCCGTAGTGCATGGATAATTCATGGATGTGATACTAACGAATATCCTTGGCCCGTAGTGCATGGATAATTCGATGATGTGGATTATTTATTGAGTTGTGTTGCAGCGATAAAATATTGATGATGAACTTTTAAATCATAGAAGATAGTAGATATTATGCCCTACTTGACTCTTCTAATGGATTTCTTGTTCCGCTGCAGTTAGACTTGTTGTCTATTATATTCTATCAGTTTTACACTATTGAAGGCTAAAGATAATTTATTCTGCATTATCTTAGTCATAATATTCTTTACTGGGCTAGTTGAGCTCACCCTTTTCTTTCATTTTTCTCTTCAGGAAATGAGAATATAGCTGGGACTCGTCGGGGAATGAAATGATGGTCTGAGATGGTGGCTATAGTAGTCCTCACTATTTTATAAAATAATTTGATAATAATTGTAATGAGGACTCCATTTGAGTTTGGATATTGTCTACGAGACAATATTTGTGTTAAAACTCTCAACTAACATTTGTCGTATTAATTGTATTAATGAAGTTTGTATTTGAATTTTGTACCATGTATTTGGCGACTCATAATGGGTTGTGTATACCTATTTTTTGGGCGTCACAATTGGTATCAAAGCTTAGGGATATGATCCATGGTTAATATTTGAGGCTAGAACTAGAAGGGGAGAGACGGGTAAATCCTTCGCTAGTATGACCTACCTAAGTTTATTTGTTATTTAATTGGTCGGTCAAATATAGGGATAATATGTGGCATGTCAATTAACCCTTATTTTGTGGCAGTGTTTGAAAATGGCATCTGAAAATGTTGAGATAAGCAATGGAGCACATGAGACCGTTGAGTCACCGATGATCAATAAGTAGGATAATGTGCATCAGGAAGGCAATAATCCTCAGGTAAACAACAACACCGACCAAATGATGAACGACGGTGTGTTTAGGAGCTTTCTACAATTCATGCAACACCAGGCGAGAGAGACTCCTATTCAAAATGTAAGTGGAAACACTAGCAAATCTCGGATGGTCACCGCTAAGCAATTCAAGGAGCTGGGACCACCAAAGTTTTTGGGAAAGCCAGAACCACTTAAGGTAGAGACGTGGATTAAGCAGAGACGTGGATTAAGCAGATCACCAAGATATTTGATGTCTTGGGATGCTCCAAGGAGCAAAAGGTTCCCTTTGCCACCTTCATGTTGCGAGGAGAGGCAGATCATTGGTGGGAATCTGTAAAACATACTCAGCCTGTCGCACTGAAGATGTCTTGGGAGAAGTTCCAAGAATTGTTCAACGACAAGTACTTTTCTGAAAGTATTCGTCACATAAAAGAGGTAGAATTCCTCAAGCTGGAGCAAAATAATATGACCGTATCGCAGTACGAGGATAAGTTTTGGAGTTATCCCAGTTTGAATATCATTTGGTAGATAATGAGGAGCGTATAACGCGAATGTTTCTAAGAGGTTTGAAACCCAAAATATGTCAATACCTCATTTCTCATAAACTTTGCTTGTATTCAGATGCTGTGAATAAGACTCAGTTATTGGAGCGCGATAATGAGTCAACCCAACTAGGAGAGAGCAGACGACAAAACGATAATACCAGTGATAGAAGTCATCTAAGCGGTGACAACAAATGTGGAGGAAATCAACATGTCAGAAATGGTAACCACTTCGGTGGTAATCCTGGCCAAGATAATAGAAGAAATGAGTCAAGTGAAAATTTCAAGAAGAAAAGGTTCAATAATGATGGAAAGACAGCAGCACTAACACCCGTTTTTAATGAAGGAGAACGACCACCGGTTGTATGCTACAAATGCGGAGGGGAGGGACACATCAGTCCAAACTGTACGCAGCAACCCAAAGCGTGTTACAATTGCAGAAGAGAAGGTCACCTAGCCCAATTTTGTCATGTAGTGAAGTCAAGTCCAGCTGGGATGGAGACACCAAAGGCCATCCCAGACAAGTCAAAGCCGTTAGTTCAAGGGAGAGCATTTTTCGTGACCTCCCAAAAAGCGAAGAACCCGAACGAGGTTATCACGGGTAAGCTAATCATAAACTCTTGTGAAGTCTATACCTTATTCGATACCAGTTCTACCTATTCTTTTATTTCTCCTACTTGCGTTCAACGTTTAAATTTAACTCTAGAGAAATTAGACTTTAATTTATCCGTTGAAACTCCATTGGGAGAAACCTTCATTACATTCTTAGCCCATGTCACGGATTTAAACAAAAATACGTCAGATTTGAATGATATTTCTATTGTTAATAAATTTCCTAACGTATTCCCTAAAGAACTTCCTGGCCTACCCCTAAAGCATGAAATTGAGTTTTGTATTGACCTTGAACTCGGTACAAAACTCATTTCCAAAACCCCATATCGAATGGCTCTTATTGAACTTCAGGAGTTAAAAACCCAACTACATGAATTGTTAGACATCGGTTTCGTTCGTCCTAGTACGTCTCCTTGGGGTGCTCATGTTCTGTTCGTAAAGAAGAAAGATGGGAGTATACGACTTTGTATTGACTACCGGGAGTTGAATCATGTCACCGTCAAAAATAAGTACCCATTGCCTCACATTGATGACACGTTTGACTAATTTTAAGGCGCTAAATTCTTTTTAAAGATCGATCTTCGTTCCGGATATCATCAGTTAAAGATTAAAACTGATGACATTCCAAAGACTAGTTTTAGAAATCGGTACGAGCATTACGAATTCCTAGTCATATCATTTGGATTTACTAATGCTCCTGCTGCCTTTATGGATATGATGAACTAAGTATTCAAGGAGTATTTGGATCATTTTGTGGTTGTCTTTATTGATAACATCCTCATATACTCCAAAAGCTATGAAGATCATGAGCAACACTTAGGGCTGATACTCCAAAAAAGCTTCGTGAAAATAAGCTATACGCTAAGTTAAAGAAATGTGATTTTTGGCTTGAGGAAGTAGCATTCCTTGGGCACGTGATATCAAATCATAGAATATCTGTTGACCTAATGAAAATTGAAGCAATAAAAAGTTGGGAGCAACCTAAGTCAGTGACCGAAGTACGTAGTTTTCTAGGCTTAGCTAGTTATTATCGGAGATTTGTGGAAGGATTTTCTCGGATCGCCACTCCGTTAACTCAGCTAACTTGAAAAGATATAAAATTCAGTTGGAGCGAGGAATGTGAGAAGAGTTATCAAGAACTCAAGAGGAGACTCATTTCAGCACCTGTCCTGACAATACCATTTGGTTCGGAGGGATTTGTCATATACAGAGATGCTTCAGGTAAAGGTTTAGGATGTGTTCTCATGCAACATGGGAAAGTCATAGCCTAGGCCTCACGACAACTCAAAGAATATGAGAGAAATTATCCTACTCATGATCTAAAGTTGGCAGCAGTCATTTTTGTACTAAAGATCTGGAGACATTACTTGTATGGGGAGAGGGTGGAGATCTATACAGATCATAAAAGCCTTAAATATTTCTTCACCCAAAAGGAACTCAAAATGCGACAACGACGTTGGCTTGAGTTGTTGAAAGATTACGATCATACCATTCAATATCATCCTGGAAAAGCGAACGTGGTAGCTGACGCGTTGAGTAGAAGATCATATACGGGTACGAGTGCGATATCATCAACGCAATGGCCTATTTTGTATGACTTACAAAGGATGGAGATAGATTTAAAGACTTCAGGGACCCACGTGATGATGTCAAATATACAAGTAGAATCGACTTTAGTTGATAAAGTTAAAGCTGCTCAAGCTACGGACTTGGAGCTGATGCGTATGAGGAAGAAAGTACAAGAAGGTGTTATTCCAGAAATAAGAATCGATGAAGAAGAAATACTTCGAGTCAACTCCAGACTTTGTGTTCCTAACGACTCTGACTTGAAGTACTTGGATGACCTAGTCTTTTATGCCAAAGCATAAAAGATTTGGGATCTAGGATTTTTGGAATCATAACAGTATGAGACTCAATTGCTCTAATTTTCATAGTATATAATCCAGAAGAAATTGAATGAAGTTTTTCTAAGATATTCTATTTTTCAGAAATAGTAGAAGTGATGAGAAGATATTCATTAAAGATGGTCTGATACATGTAAAAACATAAATAAGAAAAGTTACATTTCATTTATAGTTTTATTCATGAGAAACACATACCATTTATAGAATGAAAACTAATAATATTATACATGCATGATGTTTAATTAAAACAAAAATTTAACGATATCCCAAAAGATACTTTCAGAAGGTCCAGTAATATCAACAACCTTTTCGTCATTGTTGGTCATTGGTGGAACATCAACAATATCCAATTGACGATTAACAAAGTTTGTTTCTGCCACCATTACTTTGTTCTTTTGAGACTCCTGGAATAAATCAACCAGATGCCTCGGCGTACGACAGGTACGCGACCAATGCCCATTCATCCCACACCTAAAACAAACATCTAGTTTGTTCTTTATCCGTGTTGCATTTTCTTTATTTTTACCCGACCCAGACACTTGCCACTTCTGGTGGCCCGAATTGTCGCAGTTCTGGAATTTATTGTTATGATGGCCTCGCTTATTCTTTCACCCCCAAGGCTTCTTATTATACGACCATCTATTGTCACGTTTATTCTGCTGGAATGACGTGTTGTTAATATCTGGCAATGGGGTAGCACCCGTTGGCCGTACTTGATGGTTTTTCAACAACAATTCATTATACTTTTCTGCAACAAGGAGGATAGACAATAAGTCACTGAAATTTGTGAACTTACTCTGTCTATATTGTTGTATGACAGAATCATGTTGGTGGGATGAAAAGTTGAGAGCGTTTTCTCTAACATTTGGGTTTCAGAAACTGGATCTTCGCACAAAGCCAAAGTAGAAGTTATTCTATAAACATTGGAACTATATTTCGTAATTGATTTATAATCTTGTAGACTTAAATTAAGCCACTCAAATTTGGCATTAGGGAGAACAACCAATTTTTGGTGGTCAAATCATTCTTTCAGTTGTGTCCATAAAGACAAAGGATCTTTGATTTATTCAATACTCGATCTTTAATCCTTCATCAATATGGTGACGAAGAAAAATTATGGCTTTTGCATTTTATCTTTCAAGTAGTATTTCTGATTCAATGGTCTTTTCTAACTCATTTGCACTAAGGTGCACTACGCATCAAGTGCCCAAGCCAAATAGTTGTCTCGAGAGATTTTCAAAATAGAAAAATCTATTTTTGCCAAGTTTTCCATCTATTCTAGGTTAAAACATAATTTTATTATTTATTAAAATAATAAATAATTGCATGTATGATATAGAACAATAAACTAAGTCACGACCTCAAGTGGTGATAAAATACAAATATAAATATTCTTATATTTATGTTATTATCATAATGCAAATGGATCTTCACCCGGCATGCGGTAGTTCGCATAGACAGGTTATTCCAATAGAATAATAAAGAATGGAATAACAGAAGAATTTCACCATGTATGCGGTAGTCCGCGTTGATAGGTTATTCCAACAGAATAATAAAGAATGGAATAACAGAAGAATTTCACCAGGTATGCGGTATTCCGCATATACAGGTTATTCTCATAATTTAATAAGAAATGAATACAAAGGATTATTCACCAGGTATGCGGTATTTTGCATATACATGTTATTCCCACAATTTAATAAGCGGTAAAAAGGTTCCCACCAAGTCTTGTAAAATCAACAAGGATAAATGGTACCATTGTAGATAACAGAATTTAATGGTAAAAAGGTTTCCACCAAGTCTTATTAGATCAACAAGGATAGATGGTACCTCTGTAAATAACATAATTTAAAAATGGACAATAAAACATAAATATAACTTGACAGTTAAAGAATATAATAGGCAGCAAAGCCAGGACAATTGTAAGAATAACATTATACTATTGGTGGCATAGCCAAACTGGTAGTATAATAATAAATTGCAAGAATTTAAAGGCAGTTATAGGAATAAAATTATATTATTGGTGGCATAGCCAAACCGGTAATATAATAATAAATTGCGAGAATTTAATTTTACCGTCTCAGTTGGTTAGAGCTTCGTGCTGATAACGTGTTATAAAACTTTAGCAAAGTTTAGAAATATATTCTTATAATTATTGCATAAATTTAGAGAGAATAAGTAAGAAATAAAGAGAGAGAAATCTTCAAAGAAGTTCTCTAAATTTAGAAGTTCACGGGGGAGGAAGAGAGAAAAAAAAAAGGAGTCACGGGGAGAAGGAAGGAGAAGGAAGCAAGAGTTCACGGGTTCCCTCCTGAGGAGGGAATCAATGTATTACAACAAAATGGATGATAATCTCTTAATTAGTCTTCAAACTATATATGTTTTTCAAGTTTAGTTCCTTAAGTTCTTTTTAAGGCTAATAACGTTTATGTTACATCAAGTATCACCAAATTCATAAGTCGGACATCAAAGTATTTGGACTTATAATTTACTACATCAAGTACCTAAGCGCATATAATGTAGCCCCCAATTTTAGAATCCAGTCAAAATTGGTCGGAATATCTACAAAAATTTTATACGGTTTGACCACATAGAATACGATTTGACTTAATAAGTTCATATAAAATTTGTATAAATACTTATTTTGACGTATTAAATTTGTATAAATTCTTATAAATAAATGATATATGTTAAATTATTAAAATTAAATATTAATATAAAGATTACCAAATACAATTTTTTATTTTAAAATTAAAAAAAAGACTTAATTATCAAAAAAACTAATAAACTTTTAAACATACAAATTATATTTTTAACATGAATAACATTAAATGTTTAAAAAATTGACCGGAATATTTAGCTAGAGTAATTCATACAAAGCATATTAGTCTTTTCATTAATATAAAAAGGAAAATGTAAAATGCAAATCCAAATCCAAATCCAAATCCAAATCCAAATCCTAAATTATTCTCACTCCAAATTTTAATTACCTCCAACCACGACTATAATCTTCGAAGAAGGAGCCAAAATCAAATCACAGAAGTTCAAAGGACAGCAAATATGTCAAATCTACTAGTGCAATTGGATTTTTAGTTGGTAGATCTGATGGGTTCTCACTCTCACACCTTCATACCCTCCCTCCCTTTTTTTTCATTCTAATGGGTTATGGTTTAATTCTCTCACTCATCTTGTGGGTTTAATTCTCTCACTCACAATCTCCCCAGAAAATTGGTTTCCAATAATCAAAGAGCCCTTGCACTGGTGGTTGATGTTTTGAATTGGAAAAGAGCTTCAACTTCATTTAAGGAGAAGGAAGGAGGAGAGAGAGAAAGGAACAAGAAGAGGAGGAAGATGGGAATGGGGTCGTGGTGGTGGCCGTGAACGGCGACCATGTTTCTTAGCCAGAAAGGTAACACCTCCAAGAAAGTGGAGGTGGAGGCAGTGAATTGTGATGGTGTCTCCACGGCAGAAGAGGATGTGGGCTAGATGGAGGGGAGGGATGGTATAATTTTAAATTATATTTATTATTTTATACCGTATTTCTATTGTATTAGTTATTTTTTTATAAAAAAAGGTGGGGGCTAGTTATCCCTTATTTTCTCATTCACATTCTTACTTTCTCATTCACACCCCATAGTTCATCAAAAAACCCAGGCTAATAAACATCCCATGACACGAACATTTGTCCAACTCCTTCCTTCCCCACCATTCTTCTCTCTTGCTCTTTGTTTCCTCTCTCTCCTCTACTACCACAACATTGTATCAATAGACGACGAGGATTATAAGGTTGATACATACTATGGAAATTTCACTGACGAAGAGATGGAGTATCTAGAAGAGATGGAGTACCAAAAAGACCTGGTAAGTTTCACCCTTCATTTTCGTCTTCTCCGGTTTGAAATGACTGGTTTGCCTAGGGTTTAGTTAAAATGTCAATTGTATGAAATAACAATGAAATCACCGGCATGTGATAGATCAAGATGCAGAAAAGTTATTCCAATGTAATAATAAAGAATGGAATAACAGAAGAATTTCACCATGTATGCGGTACTTCGCATAGATAGGTTATTCCAACATAATAATAAGGAATGGAATAACAATAGCTCTCTTCATGAATACGAATGAAATAATACCCCTTACCTTAGAAGAAACTGGATATTGGAATAGTGAGGTAGCAAACTTCTCTTCTTCTTTCACTCTATAATTTCTCTCTATAATAATTGCTTTAAAGCTTTAGTGAATTGGTAAGAAATGAAGGAAGAATGAGCTTTTATTTATAAGAAAATATAGTTTCAATAATTGCACGTTTTGGGGCTAAAAATATTACAGTATAATACCTTCCTCTTTTTTTCATTTTTAATTTAGTCCTGCAAGTATTATCAAACTTGCACCACCTCCCTTAATAGTAAATAATGTGAATCAATAGTTCAATCATGTGAATTAATACTTATAATCATGTAAAAATACGAATTACAGTATAGTACCTCCATCTATACCTCTATTTTTAACTTAGTCATGCAAGTATTATCAATCTTGCACTAACTCCCCTAATAGTACAAGAATGTGAATCAATAGTACACATATGTGAACAAATAGTTATAATCATGTGAATTAATAACAATAAATTGCTCATCTATCCGATTAATTACCCGACTGGTCAGTATAACTTCCAGACATCAATTAATATCGAAATAAATGTCGATTTCCACTAACACTAATAATTCCAACACAATGGAACTATCAATTTCATCTTTAATCAACACGAACTTATTCATCATTAATATTATAACTCACAATATTTAACAACTAGGTCGTTCCTAGGAAAGAGGGGGCTTTCTGATAAGGATTTCTCCTTATTGGCACGCAATTAGATGACCAAACCTCTCCTTGACAGAACTTCTAGACATTGTATATATTGCAATTTAATAATATGAATAACTTTATCGTCTCAATTATTGATTTAATAATATATCATATTATGCATGATACTGCGACAATAATTGAATCAATAATATGAGAGATATGATGCAGCAATTACTTTAGCAATAATTGAGTATAATCGAGTGACTTCTCACATAAGCATCAATAATCAATACCGTATTCTACTATGCAACCACACATATTATTGTACTTTTACTACCGAGTAGTTCAATCGTTTAACGGTAAAACTTCCACCGTTATTTTTATAAAAAGTTAATTATGCCATTTTCTAACTACGACAATACTTCTGTTATGGGGTCCACCAATGATTATGCCATCATACGAATATTCCCTGTTAAAACGAATATTTCCTGACCAATCGAATATTATATAACCACTTGCTTACTTTGCAAAATTTGTAAATATTACCTTCAATTATAACATTATATTATATCCACACCATAATATTCAAAAATATATTTCAAGAGAAATTAATCTTTATTTATAAAAGTTAGGGTCTTACAAATATTATCTTCGTTCGATATTCATAAGTAATATTATTTTCGTTCAATATTCGTAAGTGATATTATTTTCGTTCAATATTCATAAGAAATATTATTTTCTTCCATACTCTATGGTATATAAGTAATATTATTTGGTTTCATATTCCTAATTCTACACTCATGTTGATAAGTATTGCTTCTATACTCCTTGAAATTAGTAGAATATCCTTAAAATTTGCGCTTCACCTAGTATCGTTTCACAAGGATATTTTTGTGAACATTCTTGTTAAATTTAATCGTTTTATGCTGGAGTACTATTCACTTGAATACTATTCACCCAGGGTACTATTCATGATAAAAATTGATTTCTTTTATGTCCAAATTATTTCTGATACATGAATTTTATTCTTGAATTTTACTCCACAAAGCAGTTATCATGTTGACAATCTGGACATTTTTAAACTCTAGATAAATTAAAAAAATTTAATATTTATCCTTTATTTTGTTTGATTGATGCTTATATCATTGTCATCATCCTCATGCTTATATTGTGATAAAATTCATATTTGGCCCGTAGTGCATAGATGGACTATTAATTGGTAGGGTTATGACCAGGATTTATGTATCGGTATAATCATGACCTGTAATGTTACAGATGATGTGGTAAAAGTTCTCATTGGCCCGTAGTGTATTGATGGATAGTTGTTGGCATGATCATGAACAATGGTGATACTAACGAATATCCTTGGCCCGTAGTGCATGGATAATTCGTGGATGTGATAATAATGAATATCTTTTAACCGTAGTGCATGGATAATTCATGGATGTGATACTAACGAATATCCTTGGCCCGTAGTGCATGGATAATTCGATGATGTGGATTATTTATTGAGTTGTGTTACAACGATAAAATATTGATGATGAACTTTTAAATCATAGAAGATAGTAGATATTATGCTCTACTTGACTCTTCTAATGGATTTCTTGTTCCGCTGCAGTTAGACTTGTTGTCTATTATATTCTATCAGTTTTACACTATTGAAGGCTAACGATAATTTATTCTGCATTATCTTAGTCATAATATTCTTTACTGGGCTAGTTGAGCTCACCCTTTTCTTTCATTTTTCTCTTCAGGAAATGAGAATATAGCTGGGACTCGTCGGGGAACGAAATGATGGTCTGAGATGGTGGCTATAGTAGTCCTCACTATTTTATAAAATAATTTGATAATAATTGTAATGAGGACTCCATTTGAGTTTGGATATTGTCTACGAGACAATATTTGTGTTAAAACTCTCAACTAACATTTGTCGATTAATTGTATTAATGAAGTTTGTATTTGAATTTTGTACCATGTATTTGGCGACTCATAATGGGTTGTGTATACCTATTTTTGGGGTGTCACAATTGGTATCAAAGCTTAGGGATATGATCCATGGTTAATATTTAAGGCTAGAACTAGAAGGGAGAGACGGGTAAATCCTTCGCTAGTATGACCTACCTAAGTTTATTTGTTATTTAATTGGTTCATCAAATATAGGGATAATATGTGGCATGTCAATTAACCCTTATTTTGTGGCGGTGTTTGAAAATGGCATCTAAAATGTTGAGATAAGCAATGGAGCACATGAGACCGTTGAGTCACCGATGATCGATAAGTAGGATAATGTGCATCGAAGGCAATAATCCTCGGGTAAACAACAACACCAAATGAAATGATGAACGACGGTGTGTTTTAGAAGCTTTCTACAATTCATGCAACACCAAAGGTGAGAGAGACTCCTATTCAAAATGTAAGTGGAAACACTAGCAAATCTCGGATGGTCACCGCTAAGCAATTCAAGGTGCTGGGACCACCAAAGTTTTTGGGAAAGCCAGAACCACTTAAGGCAGAGACGTGGATTAAGCAGATCACCAAGATATTTGATGTCTTGGGATGCTCCAAGGAGCAAAAGGTTCCCTTTGCCACCTTCATGTTGTGAGGAGAGGCAGATCATTGGTGGGAATCTGTAAAACATACTCAGCCTATCGCACTGAAGATGTCTTGGGAGAAGTTCCAAGAATAGTTCAACGACAAGTACTTTTCTGAAAGTATTCGTCACATAAAAGAGGTAGAATTCCTCAAGCTGGAGCAAAATAATATGACCGTATCACAGTACGAGGATAAGTTTGTGGAGTTATCCCAGTTTGAATATCATTTGGTAGATAATGAGGAGCGTATAACGCGAATGTTTCTAAGAGGTTTGAAACCCAAAATATGTCAATACCTCATTTCTCATAAACTTTGCTTGTATTCGAGATCTTTGTGAATAAGACTCGATTATTGGGCGCGATAATGAGTCAACCCAACCGCGATAATGAGACAACCCGATAATACCGGAGATAGAAGTCATCTAAGCGGTGACAACAAATGTTGATAAATCAACATGTCAAAAGGTAACCATCTAATCCTGCCAAGATAATAGAAGAAATGAGTCAGTGAAAATTTCAAAGAGAAGGTTCAAAATGATTGAAAGATGACCAAACCATATTTAATGAAGGAGAACGACCACCGTTCAGATGCTACAAATGCGGAGGAGGGACACATCATCAAATCTGCACGCAGAACCCCCCAGCGTGTTACAACTGCAGAAGAGAAGGTCACCTAGCCCAATTTTGTCATGTATTGAAGTCAAGTCCAGCTGGGATGGAGACACCAAAGGCCATCCCAGACAAGTCAAAGCCGGTAGTTCAAGGGAGAGCATTTTTCGTGACCTCCCAAAAAGCGAGGAACCCGAACGAGGTTATCACGGGTATTCTTGTGAAGTCTATACCTTATTCGATACCAGTTCTACCTATTCTTTTATTTCTCCTACTTGCGTTCAACGTTTAAATTTAACTCTGGAGAAATTAGACTTTAATTTATCTGTTGAAACTCCATTGGGAGAAACCTTCATTACATTCTTAGCCCATGTCACGGATTTAAACAAAAATACGTCAGATTTGAATGATATTTCTATTGTTAATAAATTTCCTAACGTATTCCCTAAAGAACTTCCTGGCCTACCCCCAGAGCATGAAATTAAGTTTTGTATTGACCTTGAACCCGGTACAAAACTCATTTCCAAAACCCCATATCGAATGGCTCTTATTAAACTTCAGGAGTTAAAAACCCAACTACATGAATTGTTAGACATCGGTTTCGTTTGTTCTAGTACGTCTCCTTGGGGTGCTCATGTTCTGTTCGTAAAGAAGAAAGATGGGAGTATACGACTTTGTATTGATTACCGGGAGTTGAATCATGTCACCGTCAAAAATAAGTACCCATTGCCTCGTATTGATGACACGTTTGACTAATTTTAAGGCGCTAAATTCTTTTTAAAGATCGATCTTCGTTCCGGATATCATCAGTTAAAGATTAAAACTGATGACATTCCAAAGACTAGTTTCAGAAATCGGTACGAGCATTACGAATTCCTAGTAATATCTTTTGGATTTACTAATGCTCTTGCTGCCTTTATGGATATGATGAACTGAGTATTCAAGGAGTATTTGGATCATTTTGTGGTTGTCTTTATTGATAACATCCTCATATACTCCAAAATCCGTGAAGATCATGAGTAACACTTAGGGCTGATACTCCAAAAAAGCTTCGTGAAAATAAGCTATACGCTAAGTTAAAGAAATGTGATTTTTGGCTTGAGGAAGTAGCATTCCTTGGGCACGTGATATCAAATCATAGAATATCTGTTGACCTAATGAAAATTGAAGCAATACAAAGTTGGGAAAAACCTAAGTCAGTGACCGAAGTACGTAGTTTTCTAGGCTTAGCTAGTTATTATCGGAGATTCGTGGAAGGATTTTCTCGAATCGCCACTCCGTTAACTCAGCTGACTTGAAAAGATACAAAATTCAGTTGGAGCGAGGAATGTGAGAAGAGTTTTCAAGAACTCAAGAGGAGACTCATTTCAGCCCCTGTTCTGACAATACCATCTGGTTCGGAGGGATTTGTCATATACAGAGATGCTTCAGGTAAAGGTTTAGGATGTGTTCTCATGCAACATGGGAAAGTCATAGCCTAGGCCTCACGACAACTCAAAGAATATGAGAGGAATTATCCTACTCATGATCTAAAGTTGGCAACAGTCATTTTTGCACTAAAGATCTGGAGACATTACCTGTATGGGGAGAAGGTGGAGATCTATACAGATCATAAAAGCCTCAAATATTTCTTCACCCAAAAGGAACTCAAAATGCGGCAACGACGTTGGCTTGAGCTGTTGAAAGATTACGATCATACCATTCAATATCATCCTGGAAAAGCGAACGTGGTAGTGACGCATTGAGTAGAAGATCATATACGGGTACGAGTGTGATATCATCAACGCAATGGCCTATTTTGTATGACTTATAAAGGATGGAGATAGATTTAAAGACTTCAGGGACCCACGTGATGATGTCAAATATACAAGTAGAATCGACTTTAGTTGATAAAGTTAAAGCTGCTCAAGCTACGGACTTGGAGCTGATGCGTATGAGGAAGAAAGTACAAAAAGGTGTTATTCCAGAAATAAGAATCGATGAAGAAGAAATACTTTGAGTCAACTCCAGACTCTGTGTTCCTAACGACTTTGACTTGAAGTATAAAATCATGATGGAGGTACACACCATTTGCAATCTATCCTGGAAGTACCAAAATGTATCATAATCTTTGACATACATTTTGGTGGAAAAATATGAAAAGAGATATTGTGGAGTTTATCTCAAGGTGTCTAACTTGTCAACGTGTCAAGGTGGAGCATCAAGTGTCAAAAGGTCCATTGCAACCACTTGAAATTCCAAAATGGAAGTGGGAGCACATTACCATGGATTTTGTTACTGGTCTTCCCAAGGTTTCTCAAGGCATAGATGCAATTTGGGTCATTGTTGATAGATTAACCAAGTCTGCTCATTTCTTACCTATACGAGAAACTTATTCACTTGAACGTCTTACTCGTGTATATATAAATAAGATTGTAAGACTGCATGGTATGCCAGTATCCATAGTTTCTGATCGAGACCCAAGATCACTTTATGGTTTTGGGTCAGTTTGCAGAAAGCTATGGGCACAGATTTACGATTCAGTTTGACATATCATCTTGAGATGGACGGGCAGTCAGAGAGGACTATTCAAACTCTTAAAGATCTATTAAGACTTTATGTCCTTGACTTCAAAGGAAGTTGGGACAAGTTCTTACCATTAGTGAAATTCTCCTACAACAACAGTTATCAAGCAAGTATAGGCATGGCTCCATTCGAGGAATTGTATGGAAGAAAGTTATTCTCCAGTATGTTGGGACGAGGTGGGTGAAGCAACGTTGTTGTGACCAGAATTGGTATGCATGACAACAGAAAAGAGTCAAATGATCTGGCAATGTATAAAAACCTCACAAGATCGACATAAGAGTTATGTTGATCTTCATCGAAGGGATGTGGAATTCATTGTTAGAGATCATGTGTTGTTATGTGTTGCTCCATGGAAGGGAGTTATAAGATTTGGAAAGAGATAAAAGCTTAATCCTTGATTCATTGGCCTATTTGAAATCCTCAATCGAGTAGGAACTATGGCATATACACTCGCCTTACCGCCAAGTATGTCTCGTGTTCATAACGCTTTTTTTACATATCTATGTTACGTAAAGATGTGGAAGACCCGAACCACATTATTTATTTAGAACCAGATGAGATAGCGGAAGATTTAACGTATGAAGAGGTACCTGTTAAAATCTTGAATAAGAATGAACATATTATACGCTCCAAGGTTATACCTCAAGTCAAAGTTTTGTGGAGAAACCACTATATTGAGGAAATGACCTGGGAGTTAGAATCTGAAATGAAATCAAGGTATCCTCACCTCTTTGACATACCAGGTATGTACACCAATTTCGAGGACGAAATTTCATAAGAAGGGGAGGTTGTAAGACCCCAACTTTTATGAATAAAGATTTATTTTCTCTAAATATCATTTTTAATAATAAGGTGTGGATTTGATATAATGTTATAGTTGTGGGTAATATTTACAAATTTTACAAAGTAAGCAAGTTGTCATAAATATTCGTTTGGTCGGGGAATATTCGTTTTATCAGGGAATATTCGTACGATGGCACAATCATTGGTGAACCCCATAACGGAATTACTGTCGGAGTTAAAAAACAACAGAAATAACTTTTTATAAAAATAACGGCAAAAAATTTACCATTAACTATTAAAATACCCGGTGATAAAAGTATAGTAATACGAGTGGTTTTATAGTAGCACATGGTATTGTATAGTATCTTATATTATTGATGCTTACGTGAGAAGTCACTCAGTTTTATTCAATTATTGCCACACTAACCGTTGCATAGTATATCACATTATTGATTCAATTATTGTCACAGTGTCATCTGCATAATATTTTATATTATTAAATTAATAATTGAGAAGATAAATTTATTCATATTATTATTTGCATTATTGATGATGTCTAGAAAGTTATGTCGAGGAAAGGGTTTAATCACCTAATTGTGTGTCAATAAGGAGAAGTATTTATCGAAAAGCCCCATCTTTCCTGGTAATGATCTGGTTATTAATATTGCGAGTTATAATATTAATGATGACTAAATGTTATTAAAAATGTGTTTCGTGAAGCCAAGTGAATTGAGATAAATAAAGGGTTTTTTATGAAGTATTTGTTGAAAATTTGGTTTATTACATGGACCCCCACTTACACATTTTTCAAAATCGTTGGTAAAAAGTTATCTTAGTTTTGTTTTATTACTTATATATATATATATAAAGTGTGGGTGATGTGTGAGTGTGTATGCGTGTGTGTGAGGGGGTGTGTGTGTGGTGGGTATATATATATATATATATATATATATATATATATATATAAGTTTTGTTTTATTTGATTATAAATAGAATATATTTTATTTTATTTGCATAGTTCTGCATAGTGTGTGCATAGTACTACATAGTACATCATAGTAAAATCAAAAAAAATTGTTGAATTCTCTTATAAATAGGATACTTAGTTTAGAAATAAAAATCACACCAGAATCAGAGAATTCTTCTTCTATAATATTAAGCGTATTTCTTTAGAGTTTAAGGAAGCTTTGAGTGTAAAAAACAGTACAAGTTTTCTTCAAGTATATCACCGCCATACTACTCAGAAATACTCTTCTTTTAAGGTAAGGGGTATTATTTATTTCATATTCGTAAGAGATATTATCTTTCATATTCGTATGGAATATATTTTCATTCAATATTCGTAAGGAAAATTATTTTCGTTCAATATTCGTAAGGAATATTATCATCGTTCAATAATCGTGACGAATATTATTTTCGTTCAATATTCGTAAGTGATATTATTTTCGTTCAATATTTGTAAGAAATATTATTTTCTTCCATACTCTATAGTATGTAAGTAATATTATTTCATTTCGTATTCCTAATTCTACACTAATGTTGATAAGTATTGCTTCTTTACTCCTTGAAATTTGTAGAATATCCTTGAAATTTGTGTTTCATCTAGTATCGTTTCACAAGGATATTTTTCTGAATATTCTTATTAAATTTTAATCTTTTCATGTCGAGGTACTATTCACGGGGTACTATTCACTCAGGTACTATTCACCTGGGGTACTATTCACGATAAAAATTGATTTCTTTTCTGTCCAAATTATTTTTGATACATGAATATTAGTCCTGAATTTACTCCACAAAGCAGTTATCATGTTGATAATTTGGAAAATTTTAAACTCTGGATAAATTAAAAATCTTTAATATTTATCCTTGATTTTTTTATTGATGCTTATATCATTGTCATCATCCCCATGTTTATATTGTGATAAAAGTCATCTTTTGCTCATAGTGCATAGATGGACAATTGATTGGTATGATTATGACCAGGATTTATGTATTGGTATAATCATGACTTGTAATGTTACAAATGATGTGGTAAAAGTTCTCATTGGCCCGTAGTGCATTGATGGACAGTTGTTGGCATGATCATGACCATTGGTGATACTAACGAATATCCTTGGCCCGTAGTGCATGGATAAATCGTGGATGTGATAATAATGAATGACATTGGCCCGTAGTGCATGGATAATTCGTGGATGTGATACTAACGAATATCCTTGGCCCGTAGTGCATGGATAATTCGATGATGTGGATTATTTATTGAGTTGTGTTACAACGATAAAATATTGATGATGAACTTTTAAATCATAGAAGATAGTAGATATTATGCTCTAATTGACTCTTCTAATGGATTGCTTGTTCCGCTGCAGTTAGACTTGTTATCTATTATATTCTATTAGTTTTACATTGTTGAAGGCTAACGATAATTCATTCTGCATTATCTTAGTCATAATATTCTTTACTGGGCTAGTTGAGCTCACTATTTGCTTTCATTGTTCTCTTCAGGAAATGAGAATATAGCTGGGACTAGTCGTGGAACGGAGTGATGGTCCGAGATGGTGGCTATAGTAGTCCTCACTATTTTATAAAATAGTGTGATAATAATTGTAATGAGGACTCCATTTGAGTTTGGATATTGTCTACGAGACAATATTCGTGTTTAAACTCTCAGCTTACGTTTGTCGTATTGTATTAATGAAGTTTGTATTTAAATTTTGTACCATGTATTTGGTAACTCAGAATAGGTTGTGTATACCTATTTTGCGGGCGTCACAGTTTTTGCTCTGTTTTTGTAGTTCTACGATGTTTGGGGTGTCTTTGGCTTTTTTAAAAAAAATATGAAAAAGGAGTGTACTTAGAATCATATGATTTTTAATAGGGTTTTTTAATTATGGGGTATGAATGGGAAAATGAGGGGTACAACTAGCCCCCACCACCCGATAAGATTCATGGACGCGTGGATATTCAAGTCAATTTTGGTCGAATTCTGAAATTTGAGGTTACATTGTATACAATTAGGTACTTGATGTAATAAATTTTTAGCCCAAATATATTGGGGGCCGACTTATTAATTTGGTGGTACTTGATGTAACATAAGTGTTTTATTAGTATTTCGTTATCAAACTATATTATTTCTTCAATCTCAATATAATCAAATAACACAAAAAAATAGAGCAACTGAATTAAGTGTACTTCAAGGATTAAACACGAAAAACAACTATAATTTGGAAACTAAACGGTTATAGTTTAGTAACTAACAACAATAGTTGGAAGATAAATATGCAAAAAAATAAGTAAATAAATAAACAATAAAAAATAAAATAATAGTTAGAAGACTAAAACATGAAAAACAACAATAGTTTAGAGATTAAAGAAAGAATTATCCCAACAAAAAATGGAGATTTAAATAATTTCAATGTGCTACATGTGACGCCCCCAAAATAGGTACACATCATCCATCTTGAGTCGTCAGATACAAGGTACTGAATACAAATACAAACTAATTATACAACACTCGTGTAAAATACGACAAAACATAAATTGAGAGTTTTGATAAGAATATTGTTATCTAGACAATATCCACACTCAAAGGAGTCCTCAATATATTTATTATCACACTATTTAATGTAATAGTGAGGACTACTAATACTATCATCCGACCGATCACTCCGCTTCCCGACTAGTCCCGCTCGTTCTCTTCATTTCTCAAGAGAACGGTGAAAGAAAGGGTGAGCTCAACTATCCCAAGAAGAAATATTATGACTAAGATAATGCGAAATAAATTATCATTAGTCTTCAACAATCTTAAACCGATAAAATACAATAGACATCAAGTTTAATCTAGCATTAACAAGCAATCCATTAGAATAGAATAGTCAAGTAGAGCATAAATGTAAGACCTTTAATTTTATGAAATAAAAGTATTCAATTTTTCTTATAATTACTATTCAAAGAAATGGTTAAATTGATAAAAGTTAAAGTTAAGGGTGATATATGAATTTTTTTCAAAATACACAAGTGGTTATAAAATATTCATTGTTGTTAGGGAATATTCGTTTGGTCATGGAATATTCTTTACGTCAGAGAATATTAAATTTACAACAATGTTTTATGGGCCCATAATGGAATAAGCGCTTGATGAAGAAAATGACAAAATTAAGTTTTTATAAATAACGAGCGTAATCGTAATAATCTTGTTGGAATACCGAAATGGTTAAAACACACTAATCTGCGTTGATGAATAATCTACGGTATTGCATCAATTATTGATCATAAGGATGCCTACTAAGAAATAATTAATTACGGTGAATGCTTATTCGATGATTTTATTTTATTGATTCAATAATTGATGCGTTGATATTATTGTTGTTGATAATTTTATTTTATCGATTCAATATCTCCATTTATCGGATCAATAATTCATACATTATTCCATGAATAATAATTATTATTTGAATAATATTATTAGATAGCATTATTGAAAGTCTAGAAAGTTCACAAGGAGAGGTTTGGTCACCTAATTGCGGCGCCAAGAAGGAGAAATCCTTATCTAAAGCCCCTCTTTCCTGGAACAACTTGTTGTCATAAATGTGATTACGTAATATTATTTGTGAATAATTAATTATTGATTCATATGATAAGGAAATATTTATTTTATATGAATATAAATGATGGATTTATTTATGTGGTTATTAATGAAGTAATTAATGCTTGAGATGTTTTATTTGTATTTTTGTTGGATCGAGGTATTAAAAGATCAAATCGGGTGTTATTCTGACTTTATTGTGTGAGTTATAATATTTAATCCGACTGTTGGATCGTTGTAATTTTTGGATATGTTATACATATATAAGTTGAGTATATGTCCACAAATTTTGAAACCGTTAAAATGAGCGTATAATTTATTATGAATTTTAAGACGTGGTGATTCGTAAATTAGGTTATAAATGATTTTGGTGGAAAATTCTAGAATTGGTGGGCCCCACTTTTGGTTGGTGAGAAATGTGCTCAATTGAATTTTCAAATGTGGTGGGTGGGAATAAGTAGCGAGTAAAGCCATCGGGTTGTTGCAGTTAAATCTGCTTGGCGTGCTAACATTTTCCTATAAATAGAGGGTTAAGTTAGAATTGAAAATCACACCAGAATTCATAAATTTTCTCTCTTTTTCTCTCTAGATTATTGAGTGTATTTTGTGAGTATTTAGATACTTGGTGAGTTGATATTCATCAGTGCAAGTTTCCTTCAGCGTCATATCCGATATCCGGATCGGTAAGTCTTCATTTTTTGAGGTAAGGGATAGTAAGGATTTTAAGGGTTATTATGTTTTTAGTTTCGAAATTTTTTGGACCTTCAAAAATTCTGGAAAAATTTGAAATGATATTTTGATGAGTTTTATTGATTGTGTCCAAAAATGGTGATTTTTGGATGTATAGATTAAGAGTTATGAATTTTACGGGAAAAGACTATTTTAAAAGTAACCGCTTATAACTCCTTGTGATTAACTCCAAAATTGATGAAATTTTTATTGGGAGTATATCTATATAATTTCAAGATACCGTATTAATTTCAAAATTTTTGGACAAAAGTACAATTTATGATAAATGTTTAAATATTCATTGGTTTTGGCCATGTGAAAAATAGTAAATGAATTTTAAAATTTTAGAAAAATATATATTCAATATGGGACTATATTCTTCTAAATCCCAGAAAATAAATATTTTTGGAACTGATTTGGTATTTTTCATGAAAATGTTCTAGTTATGAGTAAATGAATTAAATATGTTATGTGAAGTAAGAAAATTGGAAAATATGATTTTATGGCTTGAGAATCATATATGAGGTATATGCAGATTTTTGATGAGGGTTTTGGTTATTGGTGATGAAATCTTATGAGTTTGGCATTTTATGATGATTAAATGCATTAATTAGTAAAGTGTAAACAATTTAATTAAATTGTTTATAAGTTTTAGAAATGATTAAAATATTATTGTAATATTAATAGTATTAGATTATGAGATTTCTAAGTGATTTGTAACATTTGGATTAAGGTGTTATAAATATGGATATGAATTTTATTATGAAACTTTATCTTTTCAGATTTCGAGGTTACTTATGCGATATCGATACTTCACGATTTAATCACGGGTACTATTCACGACAAATTGGTTTCTTCTCCCGACCAAATTATCATTGATTTATGAATCTTACTCTTGAAATTAAAACCATGTTTTGATTATATTATTTTATATAACATTCTTATAACCCTAATGATGATATTTCTCTTTGACTTGAGTGTAAAGATGGGTAGATTATTGGAATGATCGTGACCATAGGTTCTCTTTGGCCAAAGAGTGCAAAAGTTGAATTGTTGATGGTATGATCATGACCATTGAATTTACAATTGAATATTTTTTATTTAAGTGCAAAGGTGAAATGATCAACATAGGCTATAATTGTTTATATAAATTTCGAAAATGATTATATATTTCTTTGAGATATTAATATCTTTAGCTCAGTAGTAAAAGATGAATTATTGATGAATATCTTGTAATGCAAAGATGACTTGTTGTTGAATATCTTTAGCTTTGTAGGTGCAAAGATGAATTATTGATGAATATCTTTGGCTCGTAATGCAAAGATGACCCGTTGTTGAATATCTTTACCAGAAGTGCAAAGATGAATTATTGATGAATATCTTTTGCTCAGTGCAAAGATGACACATTGTTGAATATCTTTACTTTGTAGTGCGAAGATGAATTATTGATGAATATCTTTGGCTCGTAATGCAAAGATGACTGTTGTTGAATATCTTTAGCCCGTAGTGTAAAGATGAATCGTTGATGAATATCTTTGGCGCCCGTAGCAAAGATGAATTTATTAGTATGATTATGAATGCAGAACTGTGATTTGGTATAACCATGATATTTGATGTTTCGTAAAAGACAATTGATGAAAATTATCTTCGTCTCCGGATGAGAAAAGGAATTTAGAATCACAATTATGATTATGAGTTATTCATATGATTGTGGAAAGAAACTGTTGATTGATGTTACGAGGATAAAATATTGTTGGTGGACTTTTAACGCTGGAGAAGATAATAGACTTTATAGTCTATTTGACTCTTTTAATGGATTGCTCGTTCGTTTACCGCAACTATGGTTGAAAAGTTTTATCATCTACCATATGTTCTAAATCTACGATTCATTATTGATGAAGACTATTGATAATTTATTTATCTTTAGTCATATTATTCTTTATCGAGCTAGTTGTACTCACCCTTTTGTTTCACAATTCCTTTCGTGTAATAAAAGTGTAGTTGGGTTGAGCAGGGGATAACAAGGGAATAGAACGGTGGTCTATAGTTGTTGAGGTTCTCCCACAAAAGAGTATGAAAATAATTTTATTGAGGGCTTTAGTGTCAGTGTAGACATGGTTGTGCTCATCCACTTCTGTTTGAGTATATTTACAAGCACTACCTATATAATCTTGGTGTTTGTTTGGAGTATAATACCCAATTAGAGAGCGATGTGGAGATAATGATATGTCAAGAAAAGACTCACCATGGGAAGAATATGATAGTAATCTTCGTTTTTCTTTGGGGTCTATTGGAATTCAACCAAGGATAATTACGTGGCCATATGATACCATCTACCATAACCTAAAAGCATGGCCTCCCATATCGAAGGTTTCCTTGAGCACTTCCCAAAGATTCTAATTTCTAAAATGCAGTTTGACTATAATTTAAATAGGTGTCATTGTGACGTGCTACATCATATTTTCCAAACTCACGGATACGTATTGTTGATATTCACAATTGTTGTAATAAAGTCAATAGTTATTTTTCGTACCATATATTTGATTATAATGGGTTGGATGGAATGGACCTATTTTGGGAATCACATAATAAAATCTATATCTTCATGATTTAAAACTTTATCCAGACTCAATTTTAATAAATAAACCACATCATCCCTTCAATGAGGATATTTTACCATCATCATTATTATACCAATAATCCATGGTCATAATCATACCAACAACTATCCACCAATTATACAGCCAATGAGGAATTTTACCACATCATTCGTTACATTACGGTCCTAATTATACCGAATAATCCCTGGTCATAATCATACCAAGTCCATCTTTGCACATAAGCCAAAGATGACTTTCATCACAATATAAGCATGAGTATGATGACAATAATATAAGCATTAATCAAACGAAAACAAGGACAAATATTAAAGACTTTAAATTTATCTAAATATTATTCATCACTTAAATAACTCATAATCTAATATTGTTAATATTATAACAATATTTTAATCACTTCTTAAACTTATAAACAATTTAATTTAATTGTTTACACTTTACCAAATAATGCATTTAATCATTCAAAAATGCCATACTCATAAGATTTCATCACCAATGATCAAATCACTCATCAAAAATCTTCATATACCTTATATAGGATTTTCAAGCCCTAAAATCCTATTTACCAATTCTCCAACTTCACATAACATATTTAACTCATATGTTTGAAACTAAACTATTTTCATGAAAAATTACCAAATCAACTTATTATTTTTCTATCCTTTGTCCAAACATATATACATTTATTTCATACACAACAAGTATTTTTTTATAATTTTTCAACTCTCTTAAGTATTTTTCAAAAGTCAATTTCTAATTAATTCCTTAAGAAATTAGCTACCTCAAGTTTAACTCCAGAAATTCCCAAATCTTGGCAGGATCTTACACATGTTAATGTGAGCTTCCAGTTTAAATTTTATGGTCATCGGAGTTATAGAACTCCGATTATAGCATTTTTCGTCGAAAAAACCTAAATATTGAAATGGTCATAACTTGCTCATTTTAAGTTGGAATGAGCTCATTTTTGGACAGAAGGTACTTTATACCATATATTTCCATGTCCCAAAAGGCCGGAATTTTTCTCACAATTTAAGTGGCCGAAAATGCCCTTTTAAATTTATGGGCGAGCTTTTTGGTACTTTCTGCGCTTTTGACTCCTTTGCTAAAATCAGTCCATACGAAAATCTACAACACCTTTTCCAGTGATTCCACTTTGGATAAGTTAGAAAAATCATAGATCTAACTCTAGAACTTAACCACACTCAAAAATTCGAAATATAATAGGAGATATGATCAATTGAATTTCATGTTCCATTTTCACCAAAAATATGATTTTCAACTCTTTGTGATTTCTAAGAAACTTACATGTTTTCACATAATAACCAACATAACTCATCATAACACTTACTAATACTACATATACCCATGATTTTCATCAGTCCAATGCTTTTATTATGACTTTCATCATAATCAATAGTCCAATGCTTTTATTATGACTTTTCAGAATTTTTTTGAGGGTCAGAAAAATTACGAAACTGCAAATGGATTTTCACTCGCCATGCGGTAATCCACGTAGATAGATCATTTCCACAATTTAATAAGGAATGAAATACAAAGGATCATTCACCATGCATGTGGCAATCCACATATACAGGTTATTCCAACAGAATAATAAAGAATGGAATAACAGAAGAATTCACCATATATGCGATAGACCGCACAGACAGGTTATTCTCAATAGAATAATAAATAATCGAACCAGGTCATGCGAAAATACACAGACAGGATATTTTGACAGAATAATAAAGAATGGAATAATAACAAAATTTTACAATGTTTGCGGTACTTCGCATAGACAGGTTATTCCAGCACAATAATAAAGAATGGAATAACAACATAATTTCACCATGTATGCAAAGATTGCATGAGGCAGTTATTCCAACATAATAATAAAGAATGGAATAACAGAGAATTTCACCATGTATGCGGTACTTCCGCATATACAGGGTTATTCCAACATAATAATAAGGAATGAAATAACGAAGAATTTCACCAAGTATAGGGTAGTCCACGTATACAGGTTATTCCAACAAAATAATAAAGAATGGAATAATGAAGTTCTCTTCATGAATCTGAAAGAAATAATACCCCTTACGAGTACAACAAATAATATCCCTTACCTTATAAAGAAGAGTACTCAAACCCGGGTAGAGGCGGGGATATACTTGAAGAAAACTTGTACTACGCTCAAAAGCTTTCTTAAACTCTAAAAGAAATACGCCAAGATTATAGAAGAGAATTCTCTTAATTTACGGTGTGATTTCAATTCTAACTAAACATCCTATTTATAGGAAAATAGAAAAGATATTATGCAAGAAAATATATATATATATATATATATATATATATATATATATTATTTAAAATCTAATAAAATAATTAACTTTATAAAAGTATTACATTTTTATATTAAAAGATTTTACTATGCAAATACTATCGCAGAATACTATGCAAACACTATGCATAATAAAATATAATATATTCTAATTATTGTCTAATAAAATAAATAACTTTATAAAAGTATTACATTTTTTATATAATAAAAAAAATTACTATGCAAAAACACTATGCATAATAGAATATAATATATTCTATTTATAGTCTAATAAAACAAATAACTTTATAAAAGTATTTTGTTTTATATAAAAAACTTTATGTTTTATTACATTAATAATACAAATAAAATAAAATTTATATATATAATATATATATATATATATATATATATATAAACTTCCGTGACTTCATAAAAAGACATCTCAATAAATTTAACAACATTTATCATCATTATTATAATTCACAATATTAATCGACCAGGTCGTTCCCAGGAAAGAGGGGATTTTCCAATAAGGATTTCTCCCTATTGGCGCGCAATTAGGTGACCAAACCTCTCCTTGGCAGAACTTCTAGACATCGTTAATATTGCAAATAATAATATTCATAACTTTGTTATCTCAATTATTGATTTAATAATACAAAAATATATGACAATAATTGAATCAAATAACGTGAGATCTTATCACGCAACAATTCTTTGAAGCAATAATTGAATAAAACTGAGTGACTTCTCACGTAAGCATCAATAATCAATACCGTGTGCTACTATGCAAGCATGCGTATTCTTGTACTTTTAACACTGGGTGTTTCAACAGTTAACGGTAAAACTTCGAGAATATTTAAATCTTTATTCATAAATTTGGGGTCTCACAATCTCCCCTCCTTATAAAATTTTGCCCTCGAAATTTACGTACGTACTTGGTATGCCGAAGAGATGAGGATACCTTGACTTCATTTCAGATTCTAACTCTTGAGGTATAACCGTTGAGTGTTGAATATGATCCTTCTTATCCAAGATATTAACACGTATCTTGTGACGCCCCCAAAATTAGGTATACATCACCCATCTTGGGTAGTCAGATACATGGTACGAATTTAAATACAACTTACTAATATAAGCGCCGGTATACAATCGATATAAACGTGAGTTTGAATACAAATATTGTCTACTAGATATTATACAAACTCAAAAGGAGTCCTCATTACAATTATTATCACACTATTTCACGAATAGTGAGGACTACTAATCTTATCCTCTGGACCATTACTCCGTTCCCCAGACTAAGTCCCGGCTATGTTCTCATTTCACAAGAGAAACGATGAAAGAAAGGGTGAGCTCAACTAGCCCGATAAAAATATTATGACTAAGATAATGCGAATAAATTATCAATAGCCTTCAACAATGTTAAGCGATAAAATATAATAAACATCAAGTTTAAGCTGCGGTGAAACAAGTAATCCATTAAAAAGAGTCAAGTAGAAAATAAAATCTACTATCTTTTATGATTTAAAAGGTTTTTCATCACTTTATATATAATTTGAGACTCGACTTTAATAAATAATCCACATCATCGAATCACCCCTCGCACTACTGACCAAGGATATTCTTTAGTATCACGACCACAATTATTCATGCACTACGGGCCAAGAATAGTTGTGTATTCATTAATGGTCATGATCATGCCAACAACTGTCCATCAATGCACTACGGCCACTGAGGATTTTTATCGCATCATTTGTAACATTACGGTCATGATTACACCGAATAGTCTCTGGTCATAATCATACCAAGTCCATCTATGCACTACAGGCCACAGATGACTTTCAACATAATATAAACATGAGGATGATGACAATGATATAAGAATTCAATAAAACAAGTTCAAGAATTATTTTATCCGGAAATTATTAACGTCCAAATTATCAACATGATCTTTGTTTTGTGAGTAAAATTCAAGAATGATCGGAAGAATATTTCCATGAAAGATATCTTTGGATGAAACGCAAATATCAAGGATATTCCACTAATTTCATGGAGTATAGAAGTCAAAGTTTTAACCAACCGAGTATAATGAAGAATGGAATAACAAAAGAAATCACCATGCATGCGATAGACCTTGCAGGCGAGTTATTCCAATGAAATAATAAATAACGGAACGGTCCGGCGTAAAAGCGCATGCATGTGAGGATATTCAAATGAATAATAATAAAGAATGGAACCAGGTCGGCGTAAAACACACGAAGAGGATATTCCAATAGAATAATAATAAAAATTTTAACCGGTCCGGTGTAAAACACACAGACAGGATGTTCCAATAGAATAATAATAAAGACGGAACCAAGTCCGGTGTAAAACACACAGACAGGATGTTCCAATAGAATAATAGAAGAATGTCACCAAGTATAGGGTAAAATCCGTGTATATACAGGTTATTCCAACAGAATAATAAGCAATGGAATAACAACAGTTCTCTTCATGAATAAGAAAGAATAACACCCTTACTTTTGGTAGGAGATTGAATCTTTACTTGCAGTAGTGTAGTAACAAAATACTCTTCTTCTTTCTCTCTTATTCTCTCTATACTTTCTCTCTCTAAAGCTTGAATGAATTTGTGAAAAATAATGAAGCACTAGGCCTCTATTTATAGAAGATTTCTAGCTTAGCACCAACCATGTGAAAAGGCAAGTGGCTTGACGACTGGTGATGTGAAAAGAAAAGTGGTTCGACGCCTGTAATGTGAAACGACAAGTGGTTTGACGTCTGGTAAAGGTAATTACTATTGACGAAGGTAATTACTATTCACAAGGGTAATTACTATTGACGAAGGTAATTACTATTGACGAAGGTAAATACTATTGACGAAGGTAAATACTATTGACGAAGGTAATTACTATTCACAAAGGTAATTACTATTGACGAAGGTAATTATTATTGACGAAGGTAAATACTATTGACGAAGGTAAATACTATTGACGAAGGTAATTACTATTCACAAAGGTAATTACTATTGATGAAGAGACTCTTAGATGATGACATATGGGCCCCCCATAAAATAATCAAACTTACCACAAACGTCTCATAACAGACTCTTTATATACATTAAGGATTGAATAAATATTACCACAAATCATTTTATTTTTAATCAACACATTTTTAATCTTTCAACAATTATTAATCATTTATAACTTGTCGTCTCAATTAATAATATAACATATTATCTGAGATGATCTTTGTGTGACAATAATTGAATCAATAATATAAGAGATATGATCGTGAATTTACGTAGTAATAATTGAGCATAGGTGAGTGACTTCTCACGTAAGCATCAATAATCAATATCGTGTGCTACTATGCAACCACGCGTATTCTCGTATACTTTTACCATAGGGTAGTTCAACAGCTTTAACGGTAACACCTCCGTAGTTATTTTTATAAAATATTTTTGTCGTTTTCTCGATCAAACAATAATTACATTAGGGGTCCACCAATGATTGAGCCGTTATGCGAATATTCCCTAACAAAAAGAATATTCCCAGATGCAAACGAATATTTTATAACAACTTGCATACTTTGCAAAATTTATAAATATTACCCACAACTATAACATTATATCAAATTTATTCCATAATATTTAAAAATAATATTTATAGAAAATTCATCTTTATTTATAATAGCTGGGGTCTTACAACCTCCCTTTCTTATGAAATTTTGTCCTCGAAATTAGGGTACGTACCTGGTACATCGAAGAGGTAAGGATACCTTGATTTCATTTCAGATTCTAACTCCCAAGTCATTTCCTCAACATCGTGGTTCCTCCACAAAACTTTGACTTGAGGTATAACCTTGGAGCGTAGAATATGTTCCTTCTTATCCAAAATTTGAATAGGAACCTCTTCATACGTCAAATCTTCCGCTATTTCGTCCGGTTCTAACTCAATAATATGGTTCGGGTCTTTCACATATTTACGTAACATGGATATGTGAAAAACGTTATGAACACGAGACATATTTGGCGGTAGAGCGAGTCTATAGGCCACAGTTCCTACTCGATCGAGGATTAAAAATGGACCGATGAATCGAGGATTAAGTTTTCCTCTCTTTCCAAATCTTGTAACTCCTTTCCATGGAGCAACTCTTAACAACACATGATCTCCTATATCGAATTCCACGTCCTTTCGATGAAGATCAGCATAACTCTTTTGTCGATTTTGTGAGGTTTTTATACGTTGTCGGATCGTTTGAATCTTTTCCGTAGTCATACGTACCAACTCCGGTCCCAACAACGTTGCTTCACCCACCTCATCCCAAAGATATCTTGGAGAACGACACTTTCTTCCATCTGGCGCTTGAATGGAGCCATGCCAATACTTACTTGATAAGCTGTTGTTGTAGGAAAACTCCACCAATGGTAAGAACTTGTCCCAACTCCTCTTGAAATCAAGGACACAAAGTCTTAATAGATCTTCAAGAGTTTGAATAGTCCTCTCCATTGTCCGTCCGCTCTGAGGATGATATGCCGAGCTAAATCGTAAGTCTGTGCCCATAGCTTTTTGCAAACTAACCCAAAATCGTGAAGTGAATCTTGGGTCTCGATCGAAACTATGGATCTGAAGCATATACCATGCGGTCTTACAATCTCGTTTATGTACATCTGAGCAAGGCGTTCAAGTGTATAAGTTTCTCGTATTGGTAAGAAATGAAGCGGTCTTGGTCAATCTATCAACAATGACCCAAATCGCATCAATGCCTTGAGAAACATTAGGAAGACCGATGCGAAATCCATGGTAATGTGCTCCCACTTCCATTCTGGAATTTCAAGTGGTTGCAATGGACCTTTTGGTACTTGATGCTCCCGCTTTAACTTTCGTTGACAAGTTAGACACCTTGAGATAAACAGCGCTATCTCTCTCTTCATATTGCTCCACCAAAATGTATGGCGAATATATCATGATACATTTTGGTACTCCCGAGATGGATTGCAAATGGTGTGTTGTGCACCTCCATCATGATATTATACTTTAAATCAGAGTCGTTAGGAACACAAAGTCTGGAGTTGACTCAAAGTATTCCTTCTTCATCGATTCTTGCTTTCGGCATAGCACCTTCTTGCACTTTCTTCCTCATACGCATCGGCTCCAGTGCATGGCTTCGAGCGGCTTTAACTTTATCGATTAAAGTCGGTTCTACTCGTATACTCGCTATCATCACATGCGTCCCTAGAGTCTTTAACTCTATCTCCATCCTTTGCAAGTCACACAAATGGGCCTTTGTGTTGACAATAACGCACTTTTCGTACTTGCATACGATCTTACGCTTTCAATCGTCGGCTACCACGTTCGCTTTTCGAGGATGGTATTGGATGGTATGATCATAATCTTTCAATGTTCAAGCCAACGTCGTTGTCGCATGTTGAGTTCCTTTTGAGTGAAGAAATATTTGAGGCTTTTATGATCCGTAAAGATCTCCACTTTCTCCCCATACAAGTAATGCCTCCAAATTTTAAGTGCAAAGACAACAAATGCTAACTCTAGATCATGAGTAGGATAATTCCTCTCATATTCTTTGAGTTGTCATGAGGCATAAAGCTATAACTTTTCCATGTTGCATGAGAACACATCCCACCCTTTGCCCGAAGCATCATCTTGTAGATGACAAATCCTCAAGGCGGATGGTATTGTCGAAGCAGTCTTTGAAATAAGTCTCCTCTTGAGTTCTTGAAAACTCCTCTCACATTCTTCGCTCCAACCGAACTTTGTATCTTTCCGAGTCAAATTTGAGTCAATGGAGTAGCGATTCGAGAAAATCCTTCCACGAATCTCAGATAATAACCAAATTAAACCGAGAAAGCTACGTGCTTGGTCATTGATTTAGGTTGTTCCCGACTTTGAATAGCTTCAATCTTTCTTTGGGTCAACGGATATTCCATGACTTGATACCACGTGCCCAAGGAATGCTACTTCTTGACCGAACTCACATTTCTTCAACTTGGCATAAAGCTTATATTCACGAAGCTTTTGGAGTGTCGACCTCAAGTGTTGCTCATGATCTTCACGGCTTTTGGAATAAATAAGGATGTCATCAATAAAGACGCGACCACAAAGTGATCTAAATATTCCTTGAATACTCGGTTCATCATATCCATGAAGGCGGCGAGGAGCATTAGTCAATCGAAAGGACATGACTAGAATTCATAATGCCGTCTGGAGTTCGGAAGCCGTCTTTGGAATGTCGTGATTCTAATCTTCAATTGGTGATATCCGGAATGAAGATCAATCTTTGAAAAGAATTTGGCTCCTTACAATCGGGTCGAAACAGTCATCAATATACGTGGCAATGGATACCTATTTTGATGGTGACATGATTCAACTCCAGATAATCAATACAAAGTCGCATACTCCCATCTTTCTTCTTCACGAATAGAACAGGAGCACCCCAAGGAGAAGTACTAGGATGAATAAAGCCAATGTCTAACAATTCCTGCGGTTGGGTCTTTAACTCACGAAGTTCAATAGGAGCCATTCGATATGGGGCTTTGGAAATAGGTTTTGTCTGGGGTTCAAGGTCGATACAAAATTCAATTTCACGCTCTGGGGTAGGCGAGGAAGTTCTTGAGAATCGTCGAAATTTATTAACAATAGAAATATCGTTCAAAACGGCGTATTTTTGTTTAAATCTGTGACATGAGCTAAGAAAGCTTGACATCCGTTTTTCAATAAGCGAATAGCTTTATGGCTTGAGATGACCGTGATTGATTTTAATGGTTTGGTCGTTTGAATTAGCATAATAGGTTGATTAGGAATATGAAAGCTAACAACCTTACGAAAATAATCAATTTTGCATGATAAGTAGTTAACCAATCAATCCCTAGAATCACGTCAAATGCAAGTATTTTTAATGAAATAAGATCGACGGGTAATGTGAGGGTACCGATTTGAACCAAACAAGACTTATAAGCGATGGATGAAATGAAGGTTTCTCCCAACGGAGTTTCCACAGATAAGTCAAAGTCTAATTTCTCCGAGTCAAATTTAATCGATGAGCGCAAGTAGGAGAAATAAAAGAATGGGTAGAACCAGGTATCAAATAAAGTATAGACTTCATTAGAGTTTATGATAAGCTTACCCGTGATGACCTCATTCGGTTCCTTGCTCTTTGGGAGGTCACAACAAACGCTTCTCTCCTTACTTACTGGGTTTTGACTTTTCTCGGGAATGACCTTTGGTGCCTCCATCCTAGCTGAATTTGTCTTGATGGCAGACAAAATCGAGCTAAGTGACCTTCTCTTCCACAATTATAACATGCTTTGGATGGCATGGCGCAGCATTTGGACCGATGTGTCCCTCTCCTCCGCATTTGAAGCATATGATAGGTGGTCTTTCTCCTTCCTTAACAACGGGTCTTTGGTCTTGGCGTCTTTCCATCATTGTTGAATCTCCTTTTCTTGAAATGTCCATTCTTATTGTTTTGGCCTGATTACCACCGTAAGTGGTTACCATATCGGCCCGTTGATTCCCTCCACGCTTGTTGTCACCGCTTGATGACTACTCTCATTTGGTATTATAATTTTGCCGCACGCTCTTTTTAGTTGTGTTGACTCATTATCGCGCTCCACTAATCGAGCCCTATTTACAACATCTAAATACAAACACGGTTTATGAGAAATAAGATGTTGGCGTATCTCCCGACTTCAAACCTCTTAAAAACATTCGCGCCATTCTCTCTTCATTATCCACCACAGTGTGGGGCGCAAACCGTGATAACTCATAAATTTTGCCTCGTATTGCGACACGGTCATATTGTTTTGTTCCAACTTGATAAACTCCACCTCCTTCATGTGGCGAATACTTTCGGGAAAGTATTTGTCGTTGAATGACTCTGGAACTTCTCCCAAGATATCTTGATCTGATGGGTTGAGTCGTTTCTGATTCCCACGATGAATCTGCCTCTCGCGCAACATAAAAAAGGCGTGAAGGAACCTTTTTGCTCCTCGGAGCATCCCAAGACATCAAATATCTTGGTAATCTGCTTTATCCATGCTTCCGCCGAAGTGGTTTTGGCTCTCCTTAAACTCCGTGGTCCCAGCTCCTTGAATTGTTTAGCGGTGACCGCCCGAGAGTTTTTCGTGTTTCCACCACCTACGTTTTGGGCGAGGAAGTCGCTCTACTTTCTTTGTTGCATAAATTGCATAAAAAGCCTCTGAACATTTGATCATTCATCATTTGGTCGGTGTTGTTGTTTTGCATGAGGATTGTCGCCTTCACGATGCACATTATCACGATTATTGATATGTGGTGAATCAACGATCGCTGCGCTCCATTCTTATTCTCAACATTCTCGGATGTCATTTTTCGAATCTTGCCACAAAACAAAAGGTTAATTGACATGTAACAAATTATCCCTATCTTACGACCAACCAATAAAATAGCACATAAACTTAGGTAAGTCATACTAGCGAAGGTATTCCCGTCTCTCCCCTCTAGTACTATTCTCACATCTTAGCCGGGATCATATCCTAAGCTTTGATACCAAATCGTGGCGCCCCAAAAATAGGTATACATCACCCATCTTGGGTAGTCGGATACATGGTACGAAATTTAAATACAACTTACTAATATAAGCTGCCGTATGTAATCGACATAAATCGTGAGTTTGAATACAAATATTGTCTACTAGATATTATACAAACTCAAAAGGAGTCCTCATTACAATTATTATCACACTATTTCACGAGAATAGTGAGGACTACTAATGCTATCCTCCTGGACCATTACTCTGTTCCCAGACTAGTCTCAAACTATGTTCTCATTTCACAAGAGAAACGGTGAAAGAAAGGATGAGCTCAACTAGCCCGATGAGAAATATTATGACTAAGATAATGCGAATAAATTATCAATAGCCTTCAACAATGTTAAGCGATAAAATATAATAAACATCAAGTTTAACTGCGGTAGAACAAGCAATCCATTAAAAGAGTCAAGTAGAAAAATCTACTATCTTTTATGATTTAAAAGGTTTTCATCATTATTATATAATTTGACTCGACTTTAATAAATAATCCACATCATCGAATCACACCCACGCACTACTGACCAGGATATTCTTTAGTATCATGACCACAATTATTCATGCACTACGGGCGAAGAATAGTTGTGTATTCATTAATGGTCATGATCATGCCAACAATCATCCATCAATGCACTACTACCACTAAGGATTTTTATCACATCATTTGTAACATTACGGTCATGATTACACTTTGAATAGTCTCTGGTCATAATCATACCAAGTCCATCTATGCACTTCTGAATACGGATGACTTTCAACATAATATAAACATGAGGATGATGGCAATGATATAAGAATTCAATAAAACAAGTTCAAGAATTATTTTATCCGAGAATTATTAACGTCCAAATTATCAACATGATCTTTGTTTTGTAGAGTAAAATTCAAGAATGATCGGAAGAATATTTCCATGAAAAGATCTTTGGATGAAACGCAAATATCAAGGATATTCCACTAATTTCATGGAGTATAGAAGTCAAAGTTTTAACCAATTTGAGTATAATGAAGAATGGAATAACAAAAGAAATCACCATGTATGCGATAGACCACAGGCGGCGGTTATTCCAATGAATAATAAATAACGGAACCAGTCCGGCGTAAAAACACACGAGCAGGATATTCCAACGAAATAATAAAGAATGGAACCCGGGTCGGTAAAAGCAAAACACACGACAGGTGTACGTGATATTCCAATGTAATAATAATAAAGATTTTAACCAGTCCTGTGTAAAACACACAGATGGGATGTTCCAATAGAATAATAATAAAGACGGAACCGGTCGGGTGTAAACACACCACAGACGAGGATGTTCCAATAGAATAATAGAAGAATGTCACCAAGTATAGGGTAAACCCAGCGTATCTGAGTTATTCCAATGAATAATAAGCAATGGAATAACAACGAGTTCTCTTCATGAATAAGAAAGAATAACACCCCTTACTTTTGGTAGGAGATTGAATCTTTGCAGATAGTGTAGTAACAAAATACTCTTCTTCTTTCTCTCTTATTCTCTCTATACTTTCTCTCTCTAAAGCTTGAATGAATTCATGAAAATAATGAAGCACTAGGCCTCTATTTATAGAAGATTTCTAGCTTAGCACCAACCATGTGAAAAGGCAAGTGGCTTGACGAATTGGTGATGTGAAAAGAAAAGTGGTTCGACGCCTTTATGTGTGAAACGACAAGTGGTTTAACGTCGGTAAAGGTAATTACTATCTATGTGAAGGTAATTACTATTCACAAGGATAATTACTATTGACGAAGGTAATTACTATTGACGAAGGTAAATACTATTGACGAAGGTAAATACTATTGACGAAGGTAATTACAATTCACAAAGGTAATTACTATTGACGAAGGTAATTACTATTGAAGAAGGTAAATACTATTGACGAAGGTAAATACTATTGACGAAGATAATTACTATTCACAAAGGTAATTACTATTGATTGAAGAGACTCTTAGATGATGACATATGGGCCCCCCATAAAATAATCAAACTTACCACAAACGTCTCATAATGAGACTCTTTATATACATTAAGGATTGAATAAATATTACCACAAATCATTTTATTTTTAATCAACACATTTTAATCTTTCAACAATTATTAATCATTTATAACTTATCGTCTCAATTAATAATATAACATATTATACGATGATCTTGTGACAATAATTGAATCAATAATATAAGAGATATGATGCGTGAATTATCAGAGCAATAATTGAAAGCATAATTGAGTGACTTCTCACGTAAGCATCAATAATCAATACTGTGTGCTACTATGCAACCACACGTATTACTGTACTTTTACCACCGGGTAGTTCAACAGGTTTTAACGGTAACACCTCATAGTTATTTTTATAAAATATTTTTTATCGTTTTCTCAATCCAACAATAATTACATTGTGGGGTCCACCAATGATTGAGTAGTTATCACGAATATTCCCTAACAAAAAGAATATTCCCCGACCAAACGAATATTTTATAACAACTTGCATACTTTGCAAAATTTATAAATATTACCCACAACTATAACATTATATCAAATTTATTCCATAATATTCAAAAATAATATTTATAGAAAATTCATCTTTATTTATAATAGCTGGGGTCTTACATATCTCCTCATACGTTAAGTCTTCTGCTATCTCGTCTAGTTCTAATTTAATAACATGGTTCAGGTCATCAACATATTTACGTAACATCGATACGTGAAAAAAGTTATGAACACACGACATACTTGGCGGTAAAACGAGTCTATAGGCCACAATTCCTACTCAATCAAGTATTTCAAATAGGCCAATAAAATTGAGGGTTGAGATTTCCTCTCTTCGTCGATTCTTGCTTCTAGAATAACGCCCTCTTGAACCTTCTTCTTCACATTCATCAGATTCGGGTGTGTAGCTTGAGCGGCTTTAACTTTATCGATTAAAGTTGATTCTACTCGTATATTCGTTATCTTCACGTGGGTTCGTATATTCGCACTCGTAGACGCATACGATCTTCTACTCAACGCGTCAGCTACCACGTTCACTTTTCCATGATGGTATTGAATGGTACGATCGTAATCTTTAATAGCTCGAGCCAACGTCTTTGGCGCATGTTACGTTTGTTTTAGTTGAAGAAATATTTAAGGGTTTTAGAAATGGGTTTTGTACTGGGGTCAATACAAAATTCAATTTCACGCTCTAGGGTAGGCTAAGAAGTCTTCAGAAATACGTCAAGAAATTTATTAATAATAAAAAATATTATTCAAAACTGTGACTCTCATCCAAGACTTGGATAGCACGTCACATTGATATCTATCAACTTGCCACTGTTATTCACGATATCCCCTACGGATATTCTGGCTTCGGTGTATTCCAAGACTTGGAAGTCACCAGCGAAAGGCTCGGGGCTCTTTACTTATGGCTTGATATGACAATGATTGACTTTAGTGGTTTGGTTGCTTAAATTCGCATAACAGGTTTGTTAGGAATATGAAAGCTAACAACCTTACGAAAAGCATGATGAGTAGTTAACCAATCGATTCCTAATATCGCATCAAAGGCAAGTATTTTCAAAGAGATAAGATCGATAGGTAACGTGAAAGTGTCGATTTGATTCAAACAAGATTTATAAACAGTGGAGGTAACAAAGATTTCTACTAACGAAGTTTCAATCGATAAGTTAAGGTCTAATCTCTCCGGAGTCAAATTTAAACGTTGAGCGTAAGCAAGAGAGATAAAAGAATGGGTAAAACTGGTATCAAATAATGTATATACTTCGTAAGCGTTTATGATTAACTTACCCGTGATAACTTCGTTCGGGTTCCTCGACAAACTCTCTCACTTAAACTACCGGCTTTGACTTGTCTGAGACATCATTTGGCATCACTATCCCAGCTGGACTTGACTTCACTACATGACAAAATCGAGTTAGGTGACCTTCTCTTCCGAAATTGAAACACGCTTTGGATTGTTGTGTACAGTTTGGACGGATTTGTCCCTCCTGTCCGCATTTGAAACATATGACCGGTGGTGTGACGCCCCCAAAATAGGTCCAATCCATCCAACCTATTTTGAGTCGACAAATACATGGTACAGAAAATAACTACAACTTTATTACTACAACAACACATATGATGTGAGTTTTGATACAAATATATACCAACTGTGACTCATGTCCCAACCGTGGCCAACACCTCACAGTGATACCTTACATAAAGGTACAGTCAATAACTATTTTAGAAATTAAAATCTTTGGGAAGTGCTCAAGGAAACCTTCGTACATAGGAGGCCATGAATCTAAGTTATGATAGATATCATATGTCCAGAGAATTATCCTTGGTTGATCCAATAGACCCCAAAGAAAAACTGAGAAGATTACTATCATGTTCCTTCCAATGGTGAGTTTTCTCTTGACATATAACTATCTCCACCATCTGCAATTGAACGTTATGTTTCAACCAAACTCCGAGATCATATAGGTAGTGCTCGTACATATACTCAGCAAGTGGATGTGCACAACCCTGTCTTATGATAACTCGTAGGTCATTAGACAACTTGTATGATAGTGGCAAAACACCCTTCCAAAGTTGGGTTCACCTCACCCTATTCGGTTTACCAAAATAAAATATCAAATGACGTATACAATACGAAACACTTATCTAAAGTTCTCAATAAAATTATTTCCATACTATTTAGGGAGAACCTCAACAACTATAGACCACCGTTCTATTTCCCTACTACCCCCGCTCGACCTAACTACACTCTTATTACCTGAAAGGAATTGTGAAGCAAAAGGGTGAGCACAACTAGCCCAGTAAAGGATATCATGACTAAAGATAATTAAATTATCCATAGCCTTCGTCAGTAATAAATCAGAGATTTAGAACATATAGTAGATGATAAAACTTTTCAACCATAATTGCAGCGGAACGAGCAATCCATTAGAAGAGTCAAATAGACCATAATGTCTATTATCTTCTCTATGTTAAAAGTCCACAAACAATGTTTTACCCCTGTAACATCCATCAACAATTCTTGTCCATAATCACGTGTATAACTCATAATCATAATTGTAGTTCTAAATTCCTCTTCTCATCCAGGACGAAGATAATTTTCATCACATATCTTTACCTGAAACATCAGAGATCATGGTTATAACAAATAACAATTCCGGTTCATAATCATACTAATAAATTCATCTTTGCACTGTGGGCCAAAGATATTCGTTAACAGTTCATCTTTGCACTACGGGCCAAAGATATTCATCAATAATTCATCTTTTCACTACAGGCCAAAGATATTAATATCTCAAATAAATACATAATCATTTCAGAATTTATATAAACCACAATTATAATCATGTTGATCAATTCACCTTTGCACTTAAGCTAAAATTATTCAATTGTAAATTCAATGGTCATGATTATACCAGTCAACGATTCAACTTTGCACTAATGGCCAAAAAGAACCCATAGTCACGATCATACCAATAATCTACTCATTTTTACACTCAAGTCAAAGAGAAATTTTTTCACCGGGATTATAAAAATGTTATATATGATAATAAAAACAATATGATCAAAACATGGATTTAATTTCAAGAGTAAGATTCATAAATCAACTATAATTTGGTCAGAAAAAAAAACCAATTTTGTTATGAATAGTACCCCGTGCATAGTAACTCGTGAATAGTAACTCCGACACAAAAAGATAAAGTTTTACAATAAAATCCATATCAATATTTATAACACCTTAATCCAAATGTTATAAATCTCTTAATAATCTCATAATCTAATATTATTAATATTACAACAATATTTTAATCATTTCTTAAACTTATAAATAATTTATTTTAATTGTTTATACTTTATTGATTAATGCATTTAATCATCCTAAAATGCCAAACTCATAAGATTTCATCACCAATAACCAAAACCCTTATCAAAAATCTGCATATACCTTATATAGGATTCTCAAGCCATAAAATCCTATTTTCCAATTTTCTTACTTCACATAACATATTTAATTTATTTACTCATAACTAGTTTATTTTCATGAAAAATACCAAATCAGTACAAACAAATTTTCTTTACTGTGATTTAGCAGAACATAGTCCCATATTGAACATATATTTTTCTCAAAATTTTTAAAATTCATTTACTATTTTTCATATGGCCAAAACTGCCAAATATTTAGACATTTATCATAAATTGTACTTTTATCCAAAAAATCCAAAATTTACAGGGTATACTGATATTATATAGATGTACTCCCAACAAAAATTTCACCAATTTTGGAGTTAACCACAAGGAGTTATAAGGTTTACTTTTAAAATAGTCTTTTCTCATAAAATTCATAACTCCTAATCTATACATCCAAAATTCGCCATTTTTGGACACAATCAAGAAAACTCATCAAATTATCATTTCAAATTTTTTCAAAATTTTTGAAGGTCAGAAAAAATTGCGAAACTGAAAAACATAATAACCCTTAAAATCTCTTACCTCAAAAGAGCAGTACTTCTGACCGGAACATCGGATGTAAAGCCGAAGGAAACTTGCACTGAATTGTGAACTCTTAAAGTATCTAAATACTCACAAAAATACGCTTAATAATATAGAGAGAGAAACTTATGTTTCTGGTGTATTTTCAATTCTAACTTAAGCGCTTATTTATAGGAAAATGCTAGAACGTCAAAGGAGACTAAATTAATAAAATATTATTATTTATTTATCTCCCTTCTACGCCATCCTTGTTCAACAATTGAGCAGCCACCATTGAAAAATATTCAGCACATGCTTTCAAAACAAACAAAAGTGGGTCCCGCCTTCTAGAAATTTCCACCAAAATCATTTATAAAAATAATTTCTGAATCAGTCACCTCTTAAAATTCATAACAAATCATACGTTAATCTTTAACGGTTCAAAATTTGTGGACATATACTCAACTTATATATGTATAACATATCCAAAAATCACAATGATCCAATTGTCGGATTAAAATTTATAACTTACGCAATATAGCTTAAGAACACTGATTTTTCGGGCTATGAGTCCTTTGGACCAGTTTCATTCAAAAATTCACCAAGATAAATCTACAAAGGATTTTTGGGTGATTCAAATTTCTACGTTTAGCTTACTTCCAGGGCTTTCTTTTGATATATGGCTCATCTCCTAACTCATTATACACAAAGAGTTATGGATTTTACAAAATCAAGTAATAAACTAATTTTTCTGAAAAATCCCATATTTTGTTCTTCATTTCGATAAAATACTGATAAAACACCTCATCATTAATTCCTTCATTTATAACCACATAAATAAATCCATCATTTATATCCGCATCAAATAAATATTTCCTTATCATATAAATCAATAATTAATTATTCACAAATAATATTACGTAATCACAATAATGATGACCTGTGTGGTTCCCAAGAAAGAGGGGTTTTCCAATAAGGATTTCTCCTTCTTTGGCGCACAATTAGGTGACCAAACCTCTCCTTGATAGAACTTTTTAGACATTGCCAATAATGCTATCTAATAATATTATTCAAATAATATGAATTATTGATATGATAATGGGAAATACTGTGCAGTGACAATTATTGAAACAACAATAATATAAATTATCAACGCAACAATTATTGAATCAATAAAATAAAATATTAAACAGTAATTATTGTAACAATTATTGAGTAGTGCCTTCTTACGTAAGAATCAATAATTCCAAAATATCATGCAATACCGTGTTATATCTTTGTGCGAACCACGCCAGACATCGTATTTTAACCACCGTGTATTCCAACAAAGTTAATTACTTGAACAATTACATCGTTATTTATAAAACTCAAACTTTGTCATTTTCTTCATTCGACAGTTATTCCGTTATGGGGCCCACAATTGACTGCACCGTCATACGGATATTTCCGACAAAAAGAATATTCCACGACCAAACGAATATTCCCCGACAGAATGAATATTTTATACCCACTTGCTTATTTTACAAAATTTACACATTTCACCCATAACCAAAGTATTATATCAAATTAACACTTTATTAATTTAGAATAATGAATAGAGGAAAACTTCAATTTTATTTATAATAAGTTGGGGTCTTACAACCTCCCCTCCTTATAAAATTTCATCCTCGAAATTGACGTACGTACCTGGTATTTCAAAGAGTTGAGAATACCTTGCTTTCATCTCAAATTCCATCTTCCCTATCCTCATGATTTCTCCATTGCTCATCTTCTGTATTTTCGATATCATTCTAGATTACAGTTTCAAAATAAAGGTTAATTGACATATCATAATTTGTCAACTTAAGTAAGAAACTTCAGCTTAGGTAGGACACACATTAGCAAATGATATTACTCGTCTCTCCTTTCCTAGTTCTAATCCCAGATCTCCGCCAAAGATCATATCCCTAAGCTCTGATACCAACTGTGACGCCCCCAAAATAGGTCCAATCCATCTAACCTATGCTGAGTCGCCAAATACATGGTACAGAAAACAACTACAACTTTATTACTACAACAACATATATGTTGTGAATTTTGATACAAATATATACCAACTATGACTCATGTCCCAACCGTGGACAGTACCTCAAAGTGATACCTTACATAAAGGTACAGTCAATTACTATTTTAGAAATTAAAATCTTTGGGAAGTGCTCAAGGAAACCTTTGTACATAGGAGGCCATAAATCTAAGTTATGATAGATATCATATGTCCAGAGAATTATCCTAGGTTGATCCAATAGACCCCAAAGAAAAATGAGAAGATTACTATCATGTTCCTTCCAATGGTGAGTCTTCTCTTGACATATAACTATCTCCACCGCCTGTAATTGAACGTTATGTTTCAACCAAACTCCGAGATCATATAGGTAGTGCTCGTAGATATACTCAGCAAGTGGATGTGCACAACCCTGTCTTATGATAACTCATAGGTCATTAGACATCTTGTATGATAGTGGCAAAACACCCTTCCAAAGTTGGGTTCACCTCACCCTATTCGATTCACCAAAATTAAATATCAAATAACGTATACAATACGACACACTTATCTAAAGTTCTTAATAAAATTATTCCCATACTATTAAGGGAAAACCTCAACAGCTATAGACCACCGTTCTATTTCCCTGCTACCCGCGCTCGACCCAGTTACACTCTTGTTACCTAAAAGGAATTGTGAAGCAAAAGTGTGAGCACAACTAGCCCAGTAAAGGTTATCATGACTAAAGATAATTAAATTATCAATAGCCTTCATCAGTAATAAATCAGAGATTTAGAACATATGGTAGATGATAAAACTTTTCAACCATAATTGCAGCGGAACGAGCAATCCATTAGAAGAGTCAAATAGATCATAATGTTTATAATCTTCTCTATGTTAAAAGTCCATAAACAATGTTTTATCCCTGTAACATCAATCAACAATTCCTATCCATAATCACGTGTATAAATCATAATCATAATTCTAGTTCTAAATTCCTCTTCTCATCCACGACGAAGATAATTTTCATCACCTATCTTACCTAAAACATCAGAGATCATGGTTATACCAATTAAATATTCATTTTCATAATCATACTAATAAATTCATCTTTGCATTGCGGGCCAAAGATATTCACTAACAGTTCATCTTTGCACTACAGGCCAAAGATATTCAACAACAGGTCATCTTTGCACTACAGGCCAAAGATATTCAACAACAGGTCATCTTTGCACTACGGGCCAAAGATATTCATCAATAATTCATCTTTGCACTACAGGCCAAAGATATTAATATCTCAAATAAATACATAATCATTTCAGAATTTATATAAACCATAATTATAATCATGTTCAAAAATTCACCTTTGCACTTAGACTAAAATTATTCAATTATAAATTCAATGGTCATGATCATACCGGTCAACGATTCAACTTTGCACTAATGGCCAAAGAGAACCCATAGTCACGATCATACCAATAATCTACTCATTTTTACACTCAAGTCAAAGAGAAATTTCTTCACCAGGATTATAAAAATGTTATATATGATAATAAAAACAATATGATCAAAACATGGATTTAATTTCAAGAGTAAGATTCATAAATCAATGATAATTTGGTTAGAAAAAGAAACCAATTTTGTCGTGAATAGTACCCCGTGCATAGTAACTCGTGAATAGTAACTCCGACACAAAAAGATAAAGTTTTACAATAAAATCTATATCAATATTTATAACACCTTAATCCAAATGTTATAAATCTCTTAATAATCTCATAATCTAATATTATTAATATTACAACAATATTTTAATCATTTCTTAAACTTATAAATAATTTATTTTAATTGTTTATACTTTATTGATTAATGCATTTAATCATCCTAAAATGCCAAACTCATAAGATTTCATCACCAATAACCAAAACCCTTATCAAAAATTTGCATATACCTTATATAGGATTCTCAAGCCATAAAATCCTATTTTCCAATTTTCTTACTTCACATAACATATTTAATTCATTTACTCATAACTAGTTCATTTTCATGAAAAATACCAAATCAGTACAAACAAATTTTCTTTACTGGTATTTAGCAAAACATAGTCCCATATTGAACATATATTTTTCTCAAAATTTTTAAAATTCATTTACTATTTTTCATATGGCCAAAACTGCCAAATATTTAGACATTTATCATAAATTGTACTTTTATCCAAAAAATCCAAAATTTACAAGGTATACTGATATTATATAGATGTACTCCCAACAAAAATTTCACCAATTTTGGAGTTAACCACAAGGAGTTATAAGGTTTACTTTTAAAATAGTCTTTTCTCATAAAATTCATAACTCCTAATCTATACATCCAAAAATCGCCATTTTTGGATACAATCAAGAAAACTCATCAAATTATCATTTCAAATTTTTCCAGAATTTTTGAAGGTTAGAAAAATTGCAAAACTGAAAAACATAATAACCCTTAAAATCCCTTACCTCAAAAGAGCAGTACTTCTGACCGGAACATCGGATGTAAAGCCGAAGGAAACTTGCACTGAATTGTGAACTCTTAAAGTATCTAAATACTCATAAAAATACGCTCGATAATATAGAGAGAGAAAACTTATGTTTCTGGTGTATTTTCAATTATAACTTAAGCGCCTATTTATAGGAAAATGCTAGAACGTCAAAGGAGACTAAATTAATAAAATAATATTATTTATTTATCTCCCTTCTATTCCATCCTTGTTGAACAATTGAGCATCCACCATTGAAAAATATTCAGCATATGCTTTCAAAACAAACAAAAATGGGGCCCGCCTTCTAGAAATTTCCAGCAAAATCATTTATAAAAACAATTTCTGAATCAGTCACCTCTTAAAATTCATAACAAATCATACATTAATTTTTAACGGTTCAAAATTTGTGGACATATACTCAACTTATATATGTACAACATATCCAAAAATCACAACGATCCAACGATCGGATTAAAATTTATAACTTATGCAATATATCTTAAGAACACTGATTTTTCGGGCTATGAGTCCTTTAGACCAGTTTCATTCAAAAATTCACCACGATAAATCTACAAAGGATTTTTGGATGATTCAAATTTCTCCGTTTAGCTTACTTCCAGGGCGTTCTTTTGATATATGGCTCATCTCCTAACTCATTATACACAAAGAGTTATGGATTTTACAAAATCAAGTAATAAACTAATTTTTCTTAAAATCCCATATTTTGTTCTTTATTTCGACAAAATACTGATAAAACACCTCATCATTAATTCCTTCATTTATAACCACATAAATAAATCCATCAAATATATCCGCATCAAATAAATATTTCCTTATCATATAAATCAATAATTAATTATTCACAAATAATATTATAAAATTACAATAATGACAACCAGGTGGTTCTCAGGAAAGAGGGGGCTTTTCAATAAGGATTTCTCCTTACTGGTGCGCAATTAGGTGACCAAACCTCTCCTTGACAGAACTTTTTAGACATTGACAATAATGCTATCTAATAATATTATTCAAATAATATTAATTATTGATCTGATAATGGAAAATACTGTGCAGTGACAATTATTTAAACAACAATAATATAAACTATCAACGCAACAATTATTGAATCAATAAAATAAAATATTAAACAGTAACTATTGTAACAATTATTGAGTAGTGCCTTCTTACGTAAGAATCAATAATTCCAAAAATACTGTGCAATATCGTGTGCTACTGTGCAACCACGCCAGACATCGTATTTTAACCACTGTGTATTCCAACAAGAAGTTAATTGGTAACAATTACGCCGTTATTTATAAAACTCAAACTTTGTCATTTTCTTCATCCGACTGTTATTCCGTTATGGGGCCCACAATTGACTGCCCCTTCGTACGGATATTCCCGACAAAAAGAATATTCCACGACCAAACAAATATTCCTCGACAGAATGAATATTTCATACCCACTTGCTTATTTTGCAAAATTTGCACATTTCACCCATAACCAAAACATTATATCAAATTAACACTTTATTAATTTAGAATAATGAATAGAGGAAAACTTCAATTTTATTTATAATAAATTGGGGTCTTACAGGTGGTCGTTCTTCTTCCTTTGAAACGGGTGCTGATGCTGCTGTCTTTCCATCATTATTGAACCTCCTCTTTTTGAAATTTCCACTTCTATTATCTTGGCCATGATTACCACCGAAGTGGTTACCATTTTTGGCATGATAATTTCCCCCACGATGGTTATCATTGTTCCGATGGTCACAATTGCCACCTGCATTTATTATTATCGTGTTTTTGTTTACCTGAGGATTATTGTCTTCCTGTTGCACATTATCCTGGGTATTCAACGGTCTCATGTGTTTCTTTGCTTTTCTCGACATTTTCAGATATCATTTTCAAACACTTTCACAAAACAAGGGTTAATTGACATATCACATATTATCTCTATACTCTGACCGACCAATTAAATACTAAATAAACTTAGGTAGGTCATACTAGCGAAGGAATTCCCCATCTCTCCCCTCCTAGTTCTTGTCTCACATCTCAGCCAGGGATCATATCCTTAAGCTTTGATACCAACTGTGACCCGCATCCAAAATAGGTATACATCACCCATCTTAGGTCGTCAGATACAAGGTACTGAATACAAATACAAACTAATTATACAATAGTCGTGTAAAATACAACAAAATATAAATTGAGAGTTTTAATAAGAATATTGTCATCTAGACAATATCCACACTCAAAAGAGTCCTCAATACATTTATTATCACACTATTTAACAAAATAGTGAGGACTACTAATACTATCATCTGGACCGCTCACTCCATTCCCAGAGCTAGTCCCATTCCACGCTCTCATTTCACAAGAGAACAAAGAAAGAAAGGGTGAGCTCAACTAGCCCAAAGAAGAAATATTATGACTAAGATAATGCGAATAAATTATCATTAGTCTTCAACAATGTTAAACCGATAAAATACAATAGACATCAAGTTTAATCACAAATGAAAAAAACAATCCATTAGAAGAGTCAAGTAGAGCATAAAATCTACTATCTTCTATGATTTAAAAGATTTTCATAAACTTTATCACCGAGACTCGTGTTAATAAATAAACCACATCATCCCTGCACCACGGCCAAGGATATTCATGTAATCATCAATGGTCATGATTATACCGAATAATCCCTGGTCATAATCATACCAACAACTGTCCACCAATGAACTACATGCCAATGAGGACTTTTACCACATCATTCGTTACATTACGTTCATAATTATACCGAAAAATCCCTGGTCATAATCACATCATAAGTCCATCTCTGCACGTAAGCCAAAGATGACTTTCATCACAATATAAGCATAAGGATGATGACAATAATATAAGCATTAATCAAACGAAAACATGGATAAATATTAAAGACTTTAAATTTATCTAAATATTATTCATCACTTAGATAACTCATAATCTAATATTGTTAATATTATAATAATATTTTAATCACTTCTTAAACTTATAAATAATTTAATTTAATTGTTTACACTTTACCAAATAATGCATTTAATCATTCAAAATGCCATACTCATAAGATTTCATCACCAATGATCAAATCACTCATCAAAAATCTGCATATACCTTATATAGGATTTTCAAGCCCTAAAATCCTATTTACCAATTCTCCAACTTCACATAACATATTTAATTCATATGTTTGAAACTAAACCACACTTAAAAATTCGAAATATAATAGGAGATATGGTCAATTGAATTTCATGTTCCATTTGCACCAAAAATCTGATTTTTAACTCTTTGTGATTTCTAAGAAACTTACATGTTTTCACATAATAACCAACATAACTCATCATAACACTTACTAATACTACATATACCCAAGATTTTCATCAGTCCAATGCTTTTATTATGACTTTCATCATAATCAACAGTCCAATGCTTTTATTATGACTTTCTAGAATTTTTTTGAGGGTCGGAAAAATTACGAAACTGCAAATAGATTTTCACCCGCCATGCGGTAATCCACGTAGACAGATCATTTCCATAATTTAATAAGAAATGAAATACAAAGGATAATTCACCATGTATGTGGTAATCCATATATACAAAAGTTATTCAAATGTAATAATAAAGAATGAAATAACAGAAGAATTCACCATGCATGCGATAGACCGCACAGACAGGTTATTCTCAACAGAATAATAAATAATGGAATCAGGTCATGCGAAAATGCATAGACAGGATATTCCAACAGAATAATAAAGAATGGAATAATAACAGAATTTCACCATGTATGCGGTACTTGTGACAGACGAAAGTTATTCCAAAGAATAATAATAAAGAATGGAATAACAACATAATTTCACCATGTATGCAAGAAGATTTCAGATGACATGAAAAGTTATTCCAACATAATAATAAAGAATGGAATAACAGAAGAATTTCACCATGTATGCGGTACTTCACATATACAGGTTATTCCAACAGAATAATAAGGAATGAAATAACAGAAGAATTTCACAAAGTATAGAGAAGTCCACGTATACAGGTTATTCCAACAAAATAATAAAGAATGGAATAACAAAAGTTCTCTTCATGAATACGAAAGAAATAATACCCCTTACGAGTACAACAAATAATATCTCTTACTTTATAAAGAAGAGTACTCCAACGGGTAGGGCGAGGATATACTTGAAGAAAACTTGCACTACGCTCAAAGCTTTCTTAAACTCTAAAGAAATACGCTCAAGATTATAGAAGAGAATTCTCTTAATTTCTGGTGTGATTTCAATTCTAACTAAGCATCCTATTTATAGAAAATAGAAAGGATACTATGCAATAATATATATATATATATATATTTATATATTTTATTTAAAATCTAATAAAATAATTAACTTTATAAAAGTATTCTGTTTTATATAAAAAGATTTTACTATGCAAACACTATGCATAATAAAATATAATATATTCTAATTATTGTCTTAATAAAATAAATAACTTTATAAAAGTATTCTATTTTATATAAAAGATTTTAGTATGCAAAACACTATGCGTAATAAAATATAATATATTCTATTTATAGTCTAATAATACAAATAACTTTATAAAAGTATTTTGTTTTATATAAAAAGCTTTTACATTTTATTACATTAATAATACTAATAAAACAAAATTTATATATATATATATAAACTTTCATGACTTCATAAAAAGATACCTCAATATATTTAACAATATTTATCATCATTATTATAATTCATAATATTAATCGACCAGGTCGTTCCCAGGAAAGATGGAGCTTTCCAATAAGGATTTCTCCCTATTGGCGCGCAATTAGGTGACCAAACCTCTCCTTGGCAGAACTTCTAGACATCGTTAATATTGCAAATAATATTATTCATAACTTTGTTATCTCAATTATTGATTTAATAATATATAAAATATCGACAATAATTGAATCAAATAACGTGAGATACTATGCAACAATTCATCAAGCAATAATTAAACAAAATGAGTGACTTCTCACGTAAGCATCAATAATCAATACCATGTGTGCTACTATGCAACCACGCGTATTCTCGCATTTTTAACAAGATTGTTTCAACAGATTAATTCAGAAAACTTCCGCCGTTATTTTCATAAAATATTTTTTTGTCGTTTTCTCAATCCGATAATAATTCCGTTGTGGGGTCTACTAATGATTGTGCCGTCATTATGAATATTCCTCGTTAAAATGAATATTCACCGACCAATCGAATATTATATAACAACTTGCGTACTTTGCAAAATTTATAAATATTACCCGCAACTATAACATTATAACAAATCCACACCATAATAAAAAAAAATATTTTGAGAATATTTAAATCTTTATTCATAAAATTTGGGGTCTCACACTACACTTCAACATTATACTTGTTGATATTAATTTCTTTTAGAGGTAACACCACTTTTTCTTTAACTTTGTTTTCCTTTTCCCTTCTTTCCTCAAGTTGAAAACATAGCTCTAAGAGATATCACACATGCTGCATTTTCAAATAAAGTTGCTACTACAGCTCCAAAATGGTTGTTTACCAGATAGATGACACAAATTATGTTTTCAATGACACACATAAAGCATGCTAAATTTCCACAAAAAATTGATGCATCTTCTTCTATTTAGAAAATAAGTTCTCAATAGAACCCTAGAGTCCCACCATCACCCAACGCGGTACCAGCTTACTACTTTTAACCTCATGCGCACCATTTGTTCATGAGTGCCCTCTCATACACAAACATGTTGTGTTAATCTAAACCAAATCTACAACCAGCAACTTGGTTGTCTTTGCCTCCATCTGAATGACTACTTCGAGTTCTTTCCCTATCAATCGCGCATTTGTTCTACAGATCCCATTTCTATGCCATCTCCAAGCTGACATCTCTATCTGTTCAGGATCACACTTCCTCAACATATATATAATTTAGAGTCTCCTAGTTTCACATTTTCCTCTGAAATCTATCACGAAGAAAATTTGTTGTACATTTTTTAGATGCTAAACAAATATGCTGAATGTAATAATATATTATTGGATATAAATGTTTTTGTATGTGTGTGTGTGTGTGTGTGTGTGTATATATATATATATATATATATATATATATATATATACGACCTAGTTTTTTTTTTAAAAAAATAATTTAAATTTTTTTTATATAAAACCCAAAAATGAAAACTTAAACCTAGAGTAAAACTAGGTCATTTTATTCAGATCTTACTTACTAGACTTAGCAAAGCTTGGCGGCATGCTACTTCACATGTTTCTCAGATTTCCTTAGGAACCAAAGGCAATTTTACTGTTGCCGGTAAGCAGACTTACCTAGAACTCATAATATGTGTCATTTAATCATCTACTCAGAACTCGTAAGACTTACCAAGCGTGTATTTCACATGAAACCCACATCGCATAAAATCAAGAGTATAGATATATATAGTTAATAAGTATGGCTAAATACACATCTGTTACCCCTAATGCCCCCTCCCCAAAGTTTGACTTAATTAAAAAATTAAAATACTTCTAAACACAATTAATCCCAAATTAAAATACTTCTAAACACAATTAATCCCAAATTAAAATACTTCTAATACAAAGTTAAAACAAATTAACTGTTAAACAAAATTAAATCATATTAAGCAAATTAAACAAGTAAAATATGTTTAAAAATTAATTAATATAATTAAGCAAGATTCTTTTGTGGAAGGAGTAACAATTAAATAAATTAACCTAAATAAAGTTATTAACAAGTAAAATTAAACTTGTGCATTGCCTATCTTCTTCTTCAATTAGAACCCAGAGATTATCTCTCTTACTCATCGTTTTTTTTTTTTTGCATTCATCATCAATTTTCTTATATGAAACCAAAATAGTTGCTCCCCTTCATACTTCCAACGATTTAAAAATCTATTTGCATCAATGAAGAAAGTCTCTTACAAGTTGGGAACAACAAACACATATTCATCAATTAGACCCAAACCCCCAACTTCAACCCAAACCTTAAACTTCGCCCCTATATCTATTAAAGAACACCTTCGTTTCGCCAATCCAAAAATTCAGAAGACAAAAAGATAGATCTAAAGAAAGAAAAAAAACAGATCTAACTTAAAGTTGTTTCACCATCGTCCCTATGGTTGTAAAGGAAATGCCTCAAGCAAATATGCTATGAGGGGATATTCATTTATAGATAGAAGATACATGGTAGCTGTACAATTACAAATATGGAAACAAATATACAAGACAAAATAAATTGCTACAATTGTGGAGAATCACTAATATCTTGGTCATAATCATCTACTATGTTGGTCATAATCATTGGAGTTGGGCTGCCGTCTAATATCCCCCCTCAAAGTTGGCGTGTTAGAAAAAGGAAAAACGCACAACTTGCTACGATCCAATAAAACTAATATTTCGCCACTGCTTTTGTGAAAACATCAACCAGCTGTAGGTGTGAAGGGACAAAGCTGAGACTAATAATCCTTTGAGCAACAAGTTCCTGAACAAAATGATAGTCAATATCATTATGTTTGGAGCGAGATTTGGTGATCGGGTTGGAAGCAATGAATATGGCACTATTGTTATCGTATAAGAGTCTCGGAGGAGAAAGGAGGGTGATCTGGAGTTCTCAAAGAAGTTGAATTGTCCATGAAAGTTCTACAGCAATAGAGGCAAGAGCACGTTTCTCAGCCTCAGCACTAGAGCGTGAAATGGTAGTTTGCTTTTTAAAGCACCATGAGATTAAGTTGCGGCCAAGATAAACAGAAAATCCGGTTGTTGAATGCCGAGTGACAGGATAGCCGGCCCAATCGGCAAAAGAATAGCCGAGCAAAGTCTGAGAGGAATCCCGTGAGAGTTGCAGGCCATAATGGTAGGTTCCTTTGATATAGCGTAAAATACGGTTCAAGGCTCTAAAATGATCAACAGTGGGAGCATGCATATATTGACATATAGAGTTAACACTGTATGATAAATCTAGCCTCGTAAGAGTCAAATATTATAATGCGCCAGCTAGAGACTAGAACTGTGTAGCATCTGAATAGGAAGCACCAGAATCGGTTAGATGAGATCCCACCAAAAAGGGAGTTGAGATAGGCTTGCAATCAACCATTTCTGCTCGATTCAATAGATCAAGCACATATTTAGCTTGGCTGAGAAAAAGACCCTTGTCATTTTTAACAACTTCAATCCCTAAAAAATAGTGCAGATCACCGAGATCCTTCATGGAAAATTCTTTGGCAAGCCGATCAATGAGAGAATGCAACATAGAAGAATTACTTCCTGTTATTACCATATCATCGACATATAGGAGAAGATAAATAACTCCATGAGAACTATGATAGACTAAGAGAGAGGAATCAACACGACTAGCAATAAACCCAATACCAAGGAAAAATTGGCTAAAATGCTAAAACCATGCTCGAGGAGCCTGTTTAAGACCATAAAGAGAACGTTGTAAGCGACAGACATGAGTAGGGAATTGCGGATCAATGTAGCCTGGCGGTTGCTCTATATAGACTTCTTCAGAGAGAAACCCGTGAAGGAAGGCATTTTTTATGTCAAGTTGGCGTAAAGGCCAGTTATTCATAACATCAAGTGACAAAATAATGCGAACAAAAGTAGGTCGAACAACGGGACTAAAAGTTTCTTTAAAATCAATGCCATGCTGTTGAGAAAAACCTTGTGCCACTAGACAAGCTTTGTGACGCTCAATTGATCCGTCGGCGTGAAGCTTGGTCTTAAAAATCCATCTACAACCTACAGCATTATAATAAGTTGGACGACGAACTAAGCGCCATGTGTTATTATGCTTGAGAGCGACAATTTCATCATCCATCGCCAAGAGCCATGCTGGATGTTTGACAGCTGACTTAAAACCATGAGGCTCTTTAACCGCAAGATGTACCTGAAACCACGGAGAAGCAGTGAAAGCACATAATGAATGAATAATGTGAGGCTTAACAATACCATCCCGAGCACGGGTGATCATGGGGTGAGTAGAGGTAGAAGGTTGGACGGCGAAAGAAGAGGCAGGTGGAGCAACGTTGATTCAAATTTGGAAAAGGCAAGCGGTGACTTTTTCCTAAATGACAACTAAAACACAGTTTCGAATCAAAATTGCCTTTATCAGAAAATGTGATTACACCATGTTTATTCAAAGAAGAAACAATGCAAAAAGAGGGGTGTCCTAGTCGTGCATGCTAAATGACAGAAGATGCACGAGAATTACATAGAGAAATATTAGGAAAAAAACTTGTATGGCCACGATCAAGAATATAAAGCCCTTTCTCACAGCGTCCAACTCCCACCACCGTTCTTGTTGCGAGATTCTATATGGTAAATCTAGAAGAAGAAAATGTCACTAAACAATTGTTCTCACGAGTTAACTTACTAATGCACAACAGATTTTTAGTAATGTGAGGAACTAGAAGAACATTAGACATTTTAAAAGAATGAGAAGCAACAAGAGAGGAGATAGAACCAATATGAGAAATAGGCAAAGATTGATCGTTACCCACAAAGACCCGTTGATTACCAGTGTAAGGAACAAATTTATCAAGTGCAACAAAGATCATTAGTCGTGTGAGAAGTGGCGCCGTGTTCGTGTACCACTCTGCATCTTGAGAATCATCAAGGAGGTGGCGTGAATGCTTTAATCAAACCTTCTACTTTAGCTTTCTTTAATAGTTTGCCAAGTTTATGACATTTCTTGGCGAAGTGTCGCTTCTTTACCACACTATTGGAAAATGATTGCAGAGGTCTTAGCAGATTGGCCGGATGCTGTTGGTTTGAAACGACCAGAAGAGGAACCACGTTGAACAACCATAGCCAACAGGAAATAGGAATACCTCAGGATTGACCGAGAAAAAAGTACATGACTGAGAGCGTTTGGAACCAGATTAGCAAAAGAGGTCAGCAACAACTAAGATAACATGGAGGTTGAAAAGATTTTAAAATCAGAACTAAGGCCACATAGAAACCAATGTACCTTATCTATGTCATCAACTAGTTTGCCAATAGCACTAAGTTGATCACATAATGATCGGAAAGAGCTTGCATATTCAGCAACACCACGAGAGCCACGCTGCATCAGCTGGAGGTCATCTTTTAGTTGGAGTTCTCTGGTCTTTGAACTATAAGAAAGAGAAACTTCAAGAGCAAGCCAAGCATCACGAGCTGTAGTGCACTTAACTACTTTAGCCATACATTCCTCAGTGAGAGAGGCATACAAAAGGCTAAGTAAAATGCGATCCTGTGTGTGCCATTTTTTGTAGGCAGGATTAGGAACAAGATCATCTCCATCATGGGCTTGATCACCAAGATGCATAAAGACCCATCCAAAAATCCATAAGATCCCGACTTTCAAGCAATGGAACAAACTGACGACACCACAAGAGATAATTTGTGGGAGTGAGTTTGATGGTCACCATGTGAACCATTATATTGAGCGGAAGCAGAGAAGTGTTGCATTCGGCCATGGAAAAAACAACCAGTAAAGGGTTGACTTATGGGTAAAGGAAATGCCTTAAGAAAATATGCTATGAGAGGATATTCATTTATAGATAGAAGATATATGGTAGTTGTACAATTACAAATATTAAAATAAATATACAATTCAAAATAAACTGCTATAATTGTAGAGAATCACTGATATCTTGGTCATAATCATCTGATATCTTTATCATAATCATTAAAGTTGGGCTTTCCTCTAATAATGGTCACCACCTCACAACCATCGTTCACTACAACCCAAAATCACCAACATCACTACAACACCCAATCACCAATAAACCATCATATGACTAATAGAAATACGAAAAGAGAAAAGGAGAGAGAAGACGCGATAAGCTTCAGATCTGATGATTGATGGACTATAACATCTTCGATCAAAGATTGGTATTTTATATGAGTTTTCTCTAGAGATCGATGGGGTTTGAAGGGGGCCGTGGTGATGGATATGCATTTTAATTTTTATTCTCATTTGGTAATTTTTTATGCATGGAGAATATAGTAGTTCTTCTTTGGTTATGAAGATTGATATATGAAATTTTAAATAATGTTAGATTTAATGATCCAAAAAATTAGGACCCGATCTCGCACTCAAATGCAAGAGCTGGTACATAATGTCCGTGAACTTTCTACTAAAATAGCTGGACTTAATGCTTGAAAAAAGGGAGAGGAAAGTATTAGGAGGAAAGAAAGAGGGAAAGTATCTTCTAGAGAACAGCAAAAACAACATCAATCTACGCCACATCTATTTCAAGCACTCCTAATAAGTGATTGAGGTCACTCCCATCAGATCGAATAGTTGAGTGTAGTAACAACAACTGGCTCACAACTTCCATCAAATTATCCTGCGTTTGAAAATAGAAGTCTTCAAGGGATCAGAATCCAGGGAGAGAAAAGCCTTAATATGCCAATCCAAGGACCTCGACTTTTTGCTCAGGAGATTTAAAGAAGAATAATTGAAGGAAGGGAAGCGTATGATAGTAGAGTTGCATCTGAGAAGAAAACTCTTGAACAAAAAAAGGGGATACAAGAGGAAGAGGTAATAAACTTATTATTACTCTTCATTATAAAAAAAAATTATTGTACAAACTGCATATACATTAATGAAAGTCATTTTTTCAATATAGAGATACAATTAATCATTGTACAATAAGGTATGTTTATTAATATGTTCTTTTCATCGTAGAATTGAGGTTTGATCTAAAACTATTGGTTTTGTATTCATCAAATAGAGGGAGACTATTAGGAATGACTATGCTCTGCATATTTAAATTTGATAATGTGATTATAATGCATATTTATATCAGTAGTTTTGTACAGTCCTTCACTGAGATATCTATGTATAAGGACTTTGAACTAGAACAATTACACTAGTTAGGTTGATCCTTTGGGCTTTTTCAATGAATATGTAATAGGATCAAATCGATCATATAGTCTTGTTAAATGATCGTAGTGCTACTCTACCATGTTGTATAGATGACAAGTATTCTTTAGAGTTATCCTAGCAATAGTAGAGTAGCAGCCAAGGCGAAGTAAATGTTTAAAAGGATAGCATATGATTGTAGAGTTGTCCTCAACATCGTAGAGCTGCAAAATTATTCAGAAGTCTGCAACGTCTGCTCAAGCATCAAGGAGTATTATTTCATAAAGCAAAAGGCAGAGTATCATAGAGCTGGTCATAGAGAAAGACGTAGAACTTCTTCACTTTACTATCGTCTAAATTCGTAGAGCATGTTAGAACAGTCTTATGTCTAACAACATTAGAGGGTTCCCAAGAGAAGATTCCAAGACACTTATCACCATCTTCAAATTCAGATCAGAAGATTCAAGTCTAAACCGCCATATAGAAGATGTGACACCACTAACGTGTGGTAGGTGAGACAGCTGACTGATGTGACCTGGACAGAGCCAAAAGAAAACTTACTAAGCCAGTCTAGAAGTCCGCATCAGATGAATAATCAGAATAGAGCATAAAATGTTATAACAGAAACTCTCCAACGGATTAATTTCCATATGACAATAAAAGACGTACGAGGAAATGCGAATCACACAACACAAAGTTGAACCTCTATCAAAATATTCAAAATTCTACTCTACGATTCTGAACTACTTGTTCAAAGATGCTAAGTACCTGAGGAGATCAAGCGTTATTGTAAAACTTAGCAGCACCTCAAAAAATCAGCATTCAATTATGATTCAGAGATCAAGAGTGACTTGATCTATGTGACCGAATTGCCGAGACTTAGTGACTCGAAAGAATCTTAGTGATTCAGAGGTCAAGAGTGACCTGGTCTGTGTGATCAAATAGCCAAGACTCAGTGACTCGAAGGAACTTAAATGGTTCAGTTGAAAATGGAATGTAGGACCTATATCCTTTAGTGGATATCCTACTCGATCAGCGGAGTAGAATACTAGATTATGAGTTATTCTGTGACACCCCCAAAATAGGTATACATCGCCCATCTTGAGTCGCCAAATACATAGTACAAAATTCAAATACAACTTAATAATACAACTGTCGTGTAAAATACGACAAAACATAAACTAAGAGTTTTAATAAGAATATTGTCATCTAGAAAATATCCACACTCAATGGAGTCCTCATTACATTTATTGTCACACTATTTAACAGAATAGTGAGGACTACTAATGCTATCATCTGGACCGCTACTCGCTCCCCAACTTGTCCTGGCTATATTCTCATTTCAAGAAATGAAGAGAGAAAAAGAAAGGGTGAGCTCAACTAGCCCAGTAAGAAATATTATGACTAATATAATGCAGAATAAATTATCTATAGCCTTCAACAATATAATAACGATAGAATATAATAGACAACAAGTTTTAGATCAACAACTGCAGCGGAATAAGCAATCCATTAGAAGAGTTAAGTAGAGCATAAAATCTACTATAAAGTTTTTCATCAACTTTATCGCTAAGACTCAGCTTAATAAATAAAATCAAATCATCCCTGCACCACGACCAAGGATATTCATATAATCATCAATGGTCATGATTATACCGAATAATCCATGATCACCCGTCAATGAACTACAGGCCAATGAGGACTTTCACCACATCATTCGTCACATTACGGTCATGATTATACCGAATAATCCCTGGTTATAATCATACCAAGTCCATCTATGCACGTAAGCAAAAGTTGACTTTCATCACAATATAATCATGAGGATGACGACAATGACATAATAATTTAATAAAACAAGTTCAAAGATAAATTTTAAAGATTTATAAATTAATTTATCCAAGAACCAATAACGTCCAAATTGTCAACATGATACTGCTTTGTGGAGTAAAATTCAAGAATGCTCAGAAGAATATTTCCATGAAAAGATACTGGATGAAGCGCAAATATCCAGGATATTCTACTAATTTCATGAAGTATAGATGCCAAAACTTTAACCAACTGAGTATAATAGAATATATGAAACTGAAAATAGATTTTTGCCCACCATGCGGTAATCCACATAGACATATCATTTCAACAGAATAATAAAGAATGGAATAACAGAAAAATTCACCATGCATGCGATAAACCGCATAGACAGGTTATTCCCAATAGAATAATACAGAATAAAACCAGGTCATGTGTAATTTGTACAAACAGAATATTCCAACAGAATAATAAAGAATGCAACCAGGTCATACGTAATCCGCACAAACAGGATATTCCAACAAAATAATAAAGAATGGAACTAGGTCATGCGTAATCCGAATGCATGTGATATTCCAATGAAATAATAAAGAATGGAATAACAAATGTAATTCACCAGGGCATGTGATAGATCAAGCACAAACAAAAGTTATTCCAATGTAATAATAAAGAATAGAATAACGTAAGAATTTTACCATGTATGAGGTACTTCGCATAAACTAGTTATTCCAATATAATAATAAAGAATGGAATAACAACCCTTACGAGTATTGAAAGAAAATAACTCTCTTCATGAATATGAAAAAATAATACCCCTTACCTTAAGAAAAAAGCGGATAATTGGAATAGTGGAGGTAGCGTACTTCTCTTCTTCTTTCTCTCTATAATTTCTCTATAATAATTGCTCTATAGCTTTAGTGAATTGGTGAGAAATGAAGGAAGAATGAGCTTCTATTTATAGGAAAATATAGTTTCGATAATTGCACATTTTGGGGCTCGAAATATTACAATATAATACCTTCCTTTTTTCTTCATTTTTAATTTAGTCCTGCAAGTATTATCAAACTTTCACCACCTCTCCTAATAGTACAAGAATGTGAATCAATAGTACACACATGTGAAGAAATAGTTATAATCATGTGACTTAATAGCAATTAATTCCTCATTTATCCGATTAATTACCCGATTGGTCAATATAACCTCTAAACATCAATTATTATCGAAATAAATGTCGATTTCCACTAACACTAATAATTCCAACACAATGGAACAATCAATTTCATCATTAATCAACACGAACTTATTCATCATTAATATTATAACTCACAATATTTAACAACCAGGTCATTTCCAGGAAAGAGGGGGCTTTCCGATAAGGATTTCTCCTTATTGGTGCGCAATTAGATGACCAAACCTCTCCTTGACAGAACTTCTAGACATTGTCAATATTATAATTTAATAATATGAATAACTTTGTCGTCTCAATTATTGATTTAATAATATATCATAAAATGCAGATGACACTGTGACAATAATCGAATCAATAATATGAGAGATATGATGCGTGAATTATCTTTGTAGCAATAATTAAGTATAACTGAGTGACTTCTCACGTAAGCATCAATAACCAATACCGTGTGCTACTACTATGCAACCACAGCGTATTCATCATTTTTTTACTACCGGGTAATTCAACAATTTTAACGGTAACACTTCTGCCGTTATTTTTATAAAATGATAATTCTGTCGATTTCTTACTACGACAATACTTCCGTTGTGAGGTCCACCAATGATTGTGCCGTCGTACAAATATTCCCTATTAAAACGAATATTTCCCGACCAATAGAATATTATATAACCACTTTTTTACTTTGTAAAATTTGTAAATATTACCCACAACTATAACATTATATCAAATCCACACCATAATATTCAAAAATATATTTCGAGAAAATTATTCTTTATTCATAAAAGTTGGGGTCTTACAACCTCCCATTCTTATGAAATTTCATCCTCGAAATTAAGGTACATACCTGGTATACCTGGTAAGGCGAGTCTATAGGCCACAGTTTTTACTCGTTCGAGAATTATAAATGGACCAATGAATCGAGGATTGAGATTTCCTCTCTTTCCAAATCTCGTAACTCCTTTCCCTGGAGAAACACGTAACAACACATGATCTCCAATATTGAATTCCACGTCCTTTCGATGAAGATTAGCATAACTCTTTTGTCGATCTTGTGAGGTTTTTATACGTTGTCGAATTATTGGAATCTTTTCCGTAGTCATACATACCAACTCCGATCCTGTCCGCATTTGAAACATACGACCGGTGGTCATTCCCCTTCCTTAACAACAGGTGTTGGTGCTGACATCTTTCCATCATCGTTAAATCTTTTCTTCTTGAAATTTCCACTCCTATTATCTTGGCCATGATTACCACCGAAGTGGTTACTATTCTTGGCATGATAATTTCCCCCACGATGGTTATCATTGTTCTGATGGTCGTTGCCACCGGTACGATTATTATCGCGTTGTTGGTCGTTGCCTTTTGGTTGTGTTGAATCATTATCGCGCTCCAATAACTGAGCCCTATTCACAACATCTGAATATAAACAAAATTTGTGAAAAATGAGGTATTGACGTATTTCGGGTTCCAAACCTCGCAGAAATATTCACGTCATTCTCTCCTCATTATCTACCAAATGGGATGCAAACCGGGATAACTCCGCAAATTTAACATTGTCACAAAATAAGGGTTAATTGACATATCACATATTATCCTTATACTCTGACCGGCCAATTAAATACCAAATAAACTTAGGTAGCTAGGTCATACTAGCGAAGGAATTTCCCATCTCTCCCCTCCTAGTTCTTGTCTCACATCTCAGCCAGGGATCATATCCCTAAGCTTTGATACCAACTGTGATGCCCCCAAAATAGGTACACATCACCCATCTTGGGTCGTCGACATCTGAATCGAGTACAAATACAAACTAATTATATCAACAATGTGCAAAAAAATACGACATTTACATATATATATCGTGAGTTTCAATACAAATATTGTAACGTATATAATATGACAATATTCATACTCAAATTAATACATACCATATAATGTACATCAACAAATATTTCAAGTCTCCAAAGGGACACGAGAAGATTTATGTTCTCTTCATTTTACTACGGTGCACTTTTGACGCTTTCAGGGTCGGGTTCTCATCACCCTATTGTTATTCACCAAAATCAATTATTAAGTGACATATAAAATATAACACACACATCTTAGGTCCTCAATACAATTATATATTGCATGTCATGCCATAGTGAGGACTACTAATGCTATTATCTGGACCGTCACTCCATTCCCCGACTAGTCCCAGCTATATTCTCATTTCCTAAAGAGAACAGTGAAAGAAAGGGTGAGCCCAACTAGCCCAGTAAAAAATATTATGACTAAGATAATGCAGAATAAATTATCATTAGCCTTTAACAATGTTAAACTGATAAAATACAAAAGACATCAAGTTTAACTGCAGCGGAACAAGCAATCCATTAAAAGAGTCAAGTAGAGAATAAAATCTACTATTTTCTATGATTTAAAAAGTTTTTCATCAACTTAATCGCTGAGACTTAGCTTAATAAATAAACCACATCATCGAATCATCCCTGCACTACGGGCTAAGGATATTCATTAAATCATTAATTGTCATGACTATACCGAATAATCCCTAGTCATAATCATACCAAAACTCGCCCATCAATGCACTACAAATCAACGAGGATTTTTACCACATCATCCGTTATCATAATCACACCAAGTCCATCTCTATAAGCGAAGATGACTTTTATCACAATATAAACATAAATCACACCAATGTCCATCTCACACCAAGTCGTCTCTGCAAGCCAAAGATGATTTTTATCACAATATAAACATGAGAATGATGACAATGATATAAACATTAATCAAACGAAAATAAGAATAAATATTAAAGACTTTAAATTTATCCAAATATTATCAATCACTTAATAAACTCATAATCTAGTATTAATAATATATAACAATATTTTAATCATTTTTAAACTTATAAACAATTTATTTCAATTGTTTATACTTTACCAAATAATGCATTTAAAAATTCAAAATGCCGTACTCATAAGATTTCATCACCAATGATCAAATCTCTTATCAAAATTTGCATATACCCTATATAGGATTCCCAAGCCATAAAATCCTATTTACTAATTTACTTCACATAACATATTTAACTCATATATTCGTAACTAAATTATTTTTATGAAAAATTACCAAATCAACTTGTTATTTTTATATCCTTTGCCCAAACATATATACATATATTTCATACACAACAAGTATTTTTTTTTCCAACTCACTTAAGTATTTTTCAAAAATCAATTTCTAATTAATTCTTTAAGAAATTAGCTACCTCAAGTTTAACTCCAGAAATTCCCAAATCTTGGCAAGAACTTACACATGTTAACATGAGCTTCCAGTTTAAATTTCATGGTCATCGGAGTTATAGAACTCGGGTTATAGCATTTTTCGTCGAAAAAACCTAAATATTTAAATAGTCATAACTTGCTCATTTTAAGTCGGAATGAGCTCATTTTTGGTCAGGTGGTACTTTATACCATATATTTCCATGTCCCTAAAGGCCAGAATTTTCTCACAAATTAAGTGGCCAAAAATTCCCTTATAAATTTCTAGGCAGTAGCTTTTTGGTACTTTGCAGTTTTTGACTCCTTTGCTAAAATCAGTCCATACGAAAATCTATAACACCTTTTCTAGTGATTCCACTTGGATAAGTTAGAAAACTCATAGATCTAACTCTAGAACTGGACCACACTCAAAATTTCAAAACATAATAGGAGATATGGTCAATTGAATTTCATGTTCCATTTTTACCAAAATTTGATTTTCAACCCTTTGTGATTTCTAAGAAACTTTCATGTGTTCACATAATAACCAACATAACTCATCATAACACTTACTGATACTACATATACCCATAATTTTCATCAGTCTAATGCTTTTATTATGACTTTCATCATAATCCACGTAAACATATCATTTCCACAATTTAATAAGGAATGAATACAAAGGATCATTCACCATGCATATGGTAATCCACATAGACAGGTTATTCCAACAGAATAATAAAGAATAGAATAACTGAAGAATTCATCATGCATGCGATAGATCGCATGCATGTGTTATTCCCAATGTAATAATAAATAATAGAACCAGGTCATGCGTAAATGCATAGACAGGATATTCCGACAGAATAATAAATAATGGAACCAGGTCATGCATAAACGCACAAACAGGATATTCTGACAGAATAATAAAGAATGGAATAATAGAATAATTTCACCATGTATGCGGTACTTCGCATAGACAGGTTGTGAGACCCCAGATTTTTTTTTGAATAAAGATTTAATTTCTCGAAATATTTTTTTTAATATTAAGGTGTGGATTTGAGATAATGTTATAGTTGTGGGTAGTATTTGAAAATTTTGCAAAGTACGCAAGTTGTTATAAAATATTCAATTGGTCGGAGAATATTCTTTTTGTCGGGGAATATTCGTACGATGGCACAATCATTGATGGACCCCGCGACAGAAGTATTGTCGTATTTAGAAAATGACAGAATTATCATTTTATAAAAATAACGGCGGAGGTTTTACCGTTAATACTGTTGAACTACCTGGTAGTAAAAGTACAGTAATACGCGTGGTTGCATAATAGCACACTGAATTGATTATTGATGCTTACGTAAGAAGTCACTTAGTTATACTCAATTATTGCTACAGTAATTGCTGCATCATATCTGTCATATTATTGATTCGATTATTATCACAGTATCATGTGCATAATATGTTATTTTATTAAATCGATAATTGAGACGACAAAGTTATTCATATTATTAAATTGCAATATTTATAATGTCTAGAAGTTCTGTTAAGGAGAGGTTTGGTCACCTAATTGCGCGCCAATAGGGAGAAATCCTTATTGGAAAGCCCCCTCTTTCCTGGGAATAACCAGGTTGTTAAATATTGTGAGTTATAATATTAATGATGGATAAGTTCGTGTTGATTAAAGATTAATTTGATAGTTTTATTGTGTTGGGAATATTTGTGTTAGTAGAAATCAACATCTATTCCGATAATAATTGATGTCTGGAGGTTATATTGATCAAACGGGTATTCGAGGAACTTTTTGTATCGGAGTTACTATTCACGAGTTACTATTCACGAGTTACTATTCACGAGTTACTATTCACGGGTTACTATTCACCAAAATTACTATTCACTCTAGTATTGTTCACTCAAGTATTTGGGACACTTTTTATGTCAGAGTTACTATTCACGAGTTACTATTCATGGGTTACTATTCACCAAAATTACTATTCACTCTAGTATTGTTCACTCTAGTATTTGGGATACTTTTGTGTCGGAGTTACTATTCATCAAAATTACTATTCACTCTAGTATTGTTTACTCGAGTATTTGGGACACTTTTTATGTCGAGTTACTATTTACGAGTTACTATTCATGAGTTACTATTTATGAGTTACTATTCATGAGTTACTATTCACGAGTTACTATTCACCCGGATACTATTCACTTTAGTATTGTGCATTCGGTATTTGGGTACAATATTATTTCATTAGGAGATGTGCTAATTTTTCAGACTGTTGGTTGAATGAATCAATATGGACCGCTGGTGGAAAGTTATAATAGTGAATCAATATGGGTCACTGGTTTAAAGTTTTAATAGTAAATCAATATGGACCGTCGCTTTAAGTTTTAATAGTAAATCGATCTCGGATCGCTTCGCTTAAAAAAGTAAATCGATCTGGACCATTCATGAATTAGTTACTATTCAATCCATTCTTCTATAAATAGAAGCTCATTCCATCATTATTTCTTACGAATTCACTGAAACTCTAGAGAAAGAAATTATAGAGAGAAAGAAGAAGAGTATTCTGCTACTTCATTACTTTGATATCTAGTGTCTTTTATGGTAAGGGGAGTTATTCTTTCTTATTCATGAAGAGAACTTCTGTTATTCCATTCTTTATTATTCTGTTGGAATAACCTGTAAAAGTGGCATACCCTATACATAACCTCAGATATGCCAGATACCCTATACTTGGTGAAATCCTTATGTTATTCCATTCTTATTATTCTGTTAGAATAACCTGTATACGCAGCATACCCTATACTTGGTGAAATCCTTATGTTATTCCAATCTTTATTATTTTGTTGGAATAACCTGTTTGCGCGGTTTACCCTATACTTGGTGGAATGACCTGTATATGAGGTTTACCCAATACTTGGTAATCTTCTTCTGTTTTTCCATTCTTTATTATTATGTTGGAATAACCTGTTTATGCGAAGTACCACAAAATTGGTGAAATTCTTTTATTATTCCGTTTTTATTATTCTTTATTATATCCCGCTTGGAATTTCATCACTTGTTCCATATTTATTATTCCGCATTTATTTCCATATTTATTATCCTGCATTTTTACATATTCGGTTCCATCTTTATTATTCGAATATTCTATCGAATATCCTCGTCTCGCTGTGTTTACACCTGGACTCGGTTCCGCTTTTATTATTCTCATTGGAATATCCTCGTCATGTGTTTTACACACCCACCGTTCCGCTTTTTTATTATCCTGTCTTTATTATTCTCGTTGAATAACTTGTCTATCTGGGTACCGCATGCATGGTGATTTCGTTGTTATTCCATTCTTTATTATTCTCATTAGAATATCCTCAATGGTGCGTATTATGCCCGACTGGTTTCACATTTATTATTATGTTGGATAACTCTGCCTGTCATGTACCGCATGCATGGTGATTTCTTTTGTTATTCCATTCTTTATTATACTCAGTTGGTTAAAGTTTTGACTTCTATGCTCCATGAAATTAGTGGAATATCCTTGATATTTGCGTTTCATCCAGTATCTTTTCATGAAAATATTCTTCTGAGCGTTCTTAAATTTTACTTTACAAAGAAGTATCATATTGACAATTTGGACGTTATTGGTTCCTGGACAAATTAATTCGTGAACTTGTTTTATTGAATTTTTATATCATTGTCATCATCCTCATGTTTATATTTTTTGAAAGTCATCTGTGGCCTGTAGTGCATAGATGGACTTGGTATGATTATGACCAGGGATTATTCGGTATAATCATGACCTTAATGTTACAAATGATGTGATAAAAGTTCTCATTGGCCCGTAGTACATTGATGGACAGTTGTTGGCATGATCATGACCATTGATGAATACACGAATATCCTTGGCCCGTAGTGCATGGATAATTTGTGGTCGTGATACTAATGAATATCCTCGGTAGTAGTGCGGGGATGATGTGGATTATTTATTAAGTCGAGTCCCAAATGATAAAAGTAATGAAAAACTTTTTAAATCATAAAAGATAGTAGATTTTATTCTCTACTTGACTCTTTTAATGGATTGCTTATTCCGCTGCAGTTAAACTTGTTGTCTATTGTATTTTATCAGTTTAACATTGTTGAACACTAATGATAATTTATCCTGCATTATCTTAGTCATAATATTTCTTCTTCGGGCTAGTTGAGCTCACCTTTCTTTCACTTTGTTCTCTTCAGAAATGAGAACGTAGCGAGGACTAGTCAGGAACGGAGTGATGGTCCAGATGATAGTATTAGTAGTCCTCACTATTCTGATAAATAGTATGACAATAAATGTAATGAGGACTGAATTTGAGTTTGTACACTGTCTATGAGGACTCCATTGAGAATGGATATTGTCTAGGAGGCAATATTCTTGTTTAAACTCTCAGTTTATATTTTGTCGTATTTTACACAACAGTTATATAATTATGTTGTATTTGATTTATGTACCATGTATTTGGCGACTCAAGATGGGTGATGTATACCTATTTTGGGGGCGTCACACAAGTTATTCCAACATAATAATAAAGAATGGAATAACATAAGAATTTCACAAAGTATAGGGTAGTCCGCATATACAGGTTATTCCAATAGAATAGTAAACAATGGAATAACAGAAGTTCTCTTCATGAAGACGAAAGTAATAATACCCCTTACGAGTACAACAAATAATATCCCTTACCTTATAAAGAAGAGTACTCCGACGGGTAGGGCGGGGATATACTTGAAGAAAACTTACACTACGCTCAAAGCTTTCTCAAAGCTTTCTTAGAAGGAGAATTCTCTGAACTTCTGGTGTGATTTCAATTCTAACTAAGCATCCTATTTATAGGAAAATAGAAAGGATACTATGTAATAAAATATAATATAATATATATATATATATATATATTATTTAAAATCTAATAAAACAATTAACTTTATAAAAGTATTCTGTTTTATATAAAAAGATTTTACTGTGCAAATACTATGCAAACACTATGCATAATAAAATATATTATATTCTAATTATTGTCTAATAAAACAAATAATTTTATAAAAGTATTTTGTTTTATATAAAAAATTTTTTACTATGCAAAACACTATGCAGCACTATATCAAAACACTATGCATAATAAAATATAATATATTATAATTATTGTCTAATAAAACAAATAACTTTATAAAAGTATTCATTTTTATATAAAAAGTTTTTCTGCTTTTATTACATTAATAATACTAATAAAACAAAATTTATATATATAATATATATATATATATATAAAAACTTTATTGACTTCATAAAAGACACCTCAATATATTTAACAACATTTATCATCATTATTATAATTCACAATATTAATCGACCAGGTCGTTCCCAGGAAAGAGGGGGCTTTCCATTAAGGATTTCTCCCTATTGGCGAGTAATTAGGTGACCAAACCTCTCCTTGGCTTCCTAGACATCGTTAATATTGCAAATAATAATATTAATAACTTTGTCGTCTCAATTATTGATTTAATAATATATAAAATATTGACAATAATTGAATCAAATAACGTGAGATACTATGCAATAATTACTGTAGCAATAATTGAACAAAACTGAGTGACTTCTCACGTAAGCATTAATAATTAATACCGTGTGCTACTATGCAACCACGCGTATTACTGTACTTTTAACACTGGGTGTTTCAACAGTTAATGGTAAAACCTCCGCCGTTATTTTCATAAAAATATTTTTGTCGTTTTGACAATAATTCCGTTGTGGGCTCCACCAATGATTGTGTCCTCATACGAATATTCCCTGTTAAAATAAATATTCCCCGACCAATCGAATATTATATAACAACTTGCATACTTTTCAAAATTTATAAATATTACCCACAACTATAACATTATCTCAAATCCACACCATAATTTTGATAAAAAATATTTCGAGAAATTGAAATCTTTATTCATAAAATTTGGGGTCTCACAATCATAATCTTTCAACAGCTCAAGCCATCGTCGTTGCCGTATGTTGAGTTTCTTTTGAGTGAAGAAATATTTGAGGCTTTTATGATCCGTATAGATCTCCACCTTCTCTCCATACAGGTAATGCCTCCAAATCTTAAGCGCAAAAACGACTGCTGCCAATTCTAGATCATGAGTAGGATAATTCCTCTTATATTTTTTGAGTTGTCGTGAGGCATAGGCTATGACTTTCCCATGTTGCATGAGAACACATCCTAACCTTTTGCACAAGCATCACCAGAGATGCCAAATCCTCCGAGCTGGATGGTATTGTCGTAACAAGTCTTTGAAATGAGTCTTCTCTTAAGTTCTTGAAAACTCTTCTCACATTCCTCGCTCCAACCGAACTTTTTATCTTTTCGAGTCTGCTGAGTTAATGGAGTAGCGATTCGAGAAAATCCTTCCACGAATCTTCGATAATAACCAGCTAATCCGAGAAAGCTACGTACTTCGGTCACTGACTTTGGTTGCTCCCAGGTTTGAATTGCTTCAATCTTCGGTGGGTCAATAGATATTCCATGATTTGATATCACGTGCCCAAGGAATGCAACTTCCTCAAGCCAGAACTCACATTTCTTCAACTTGGCATAAAGCTTATTTTCACGAAGCTTTTGAAGTATCAGCCTCAAGTGTTGCTCATGGTCTTCATGGCTTTTGGAGTATATGAGGATGTCATCAATAAAGACGACCACAAAGTGATCTAAATATTCCTTGAATACTCGATTCATCATGTCCATGAAGGCAGCAGGAGCATTAGTCAATCCAAAAGATATGACTAGGAATTCATAATGCCCGTACCGAGTTATGAAAGCAGTGTTTGGAATGTCATCAGTTTTAATATTCAACTGATGATATTCGAATGAAGATCAATCTTTGAAAAGATTTTGGCTCCTTGCAACTGGTCAAACAGGTCATCAATGCGAGGCAATGGCAATTTATTTTTTTATGGTGACATGATTCAACTCTCGATAATCAATACAAAGTCGCATACTTCCATCTTTCTTCTTCATGAATAGAACAGGAGCACCCCAAGGAGACGTACTAGGATGAATGAAAACGATGTCTAACAATTCCTGTAGTTAAATAGGAGCCATTCGATATAGAACTTTGGAAATGGGTTTTGTACTAGATTCAAGGTCGATACAAAATTCAATTTCACGCTCTGGGGTAGGCCAGGAAGTTCTTCAGGGAATACATCAGGAAATTTATTAACAATAGAAATATCATTCAAATCTGATGTATTTTTATTTAAATCCGTGACATGGGCTAAGAAAGCTTGACATCCATTTTTCAATAAATAAATATCTTTATGGCTTGATATGACAGTGATTGATTTTAGTGGTTTGGTTGCTTGAATTCGCATAATAGGTTGGTTAGGAATATGAAAGCTAACAACCTTACGAAAATAATCGATTTTAGCATGATAAGTAGTTAACCAATCAATCCCTAAAATCACATCAAATGCAAGTGTTTTCAAAAATAAGATCGACAGGTAACGTGCGGTTACCGATTTGAATCAAACAAGACTTATAAACAGTGGATATAATGAAGGTTTCTCCCAACGGAGTTTCAACCGATAAGTTAAAGTCTAATTTCTCTGGAGTCAAATTTAAACGTTGAGCGCAAGTAGGAGAAATAAAAGAATGGGTAGAACCGGTATCAAATAAGGTATATACTTCGCTAGAGTTTATGATTAGCTTACTCGTGATCACCTCGTTCGGATTCCTCACTTTTTGAGAGGTTACGACAAAACGCCTCTTGAACTACTAGGTTTTTGTCTTGTCTAGGATGGCCTTTGATGCCTCCATCCCAGCTGGACTTGACTTTGGTGCATGACAAAATCAGGCTAGGTGACCTTCTCTTCCACAATTGTAACATGCTTTGGACTGCATCATTCAGTTTGGACTGATATATCCCTCCCCTCCACATTTGTAACATACGACCGGCGATCGTTCTCCTTCCTTAACAATAGGTGTTGGTGCTAACGTCTTTCCATCATTGTTGAATCTCCTCTTCTTGAAATGTCCACTCTTATTGCCATGTGTGAGACCCCAAATTTTATGAATAAAGATTTAAATTTCTCGAAATATTTATTTTGAATATTATGGTGTGAATTTGATATAATGTTATAGTTGTGGGTAATATTTAAAAATTTTACAAAGTAAGCAAGTGGTTATATAATATTCAATTGGTCGGGGAATATTCGTTTTAACAGAAAATATTCGTACAACGGCATAATCATTGGTGGACCCCACAACGGAAGTATTGTCGTAGTTAGAAAACGACAGAATTATCTTTTCATAAAAATAACGACGAAAGTGTTACCGTTAAAATGTTGAATTACCCAGTAGTAAAAGTACAGTAATACGCGTGGTTGTATAGTAGCACACGGTATTGATTATTAATGCTTACGTAAGAAGTAACACAGTTATACTTAATTATTGCTACATCAATTGCTGCATCATATCTCTCATATTATTTATTCAATTATTGTCACAGTATCATCTGCATAATATGTTATATTATTAAATCAATAATTGAGACGACAAAGTTATTCATATTATTATTTGCAATATTGACAATGTCTAGAAGTTCTATCAAGGAGAGGTTAGATAATCAAATTGCGCGCCAATAGGGAGAAATCCTTATTGGAAAGCCCCCTCTTTCCTGGGAACGACCTGGTTGTTAAATATTGTGAATTATAATATTAATGATGATTAAGTTCGTGTTGATTAAAGATGAAATGGATATTTCTATTGTGTTAGAATTATTAGTGTTAGTGGAAATCGGCATTTATTTTGATAATAATTGATGTCTGGAGGTTAAATTGACCAATCGGGTAATTCACCGGATAAATGAGCAATTAATTGCTATTAATTCACATGATTATAACTATTTGTTTACGTGTGTGTACTATTGATTCACATTCTTGTACTATTAGGGGAGGTGGTGCAAGATTGATAATACTTGCATGACTAAGTTAAAAATGGAGGTATAGATGGAGGTACTATACTATAATTCGTATTTTCACATGATTATAACTATTGATTCAGATGATTGAACTATTCATTCACATTATTTACTATTAGGGGAGGTAGTGCAAGTTTGATAATACTTGCAGGACTTAATTAAAAATGAAGAAAAAGAGGAAGGTATTATACTGTAATATTTTGAGCCCCAAAATGTGCAATTATTAAAACTATATTTTACTATAAATAGAAGCTCATTCTTCCTTCATTTCTCACTAATTCACTAAAGCTATAGAGCAATTATTATAGAGAGAAATTATAGAGAAAACGAAGAAGAGAAGTCTGCTACCTCACTATTCCAATTATCCGCTTTTTTCTCGAGGTAAGGGGTATTATTCTTTCGTATTCATTCAAGAAGAGATTATTTTCTTTCAATACTGTAAGGGTTGTTATTTCATTCTTTATTATTATGTTGGAATAACCTGTCTATGCGAAATACCGCATACATAGTGAAATTTTTCTGTTATTCCATTCTTTATTATTCTGTTGGAATATCCTGTCTATGCGGATTACGCATAACCTAGTTCCATTCTTTATTATTCTGTTGGAATATCCTATCTGTGCAGATTACGCATGACCTGGTTCCATTCTTTATTATTCTATTGGGAGTAACTTGTCTGTGCGGTCTATCGCATGCATGGTGAATCCTTTTGTTATTCCATTCTTTATTATTCTGTTTGAATAACCTGTCTATGTGGATTCCAACATGCATGGTGAATGATCCTTTATATTTATTCCTTATTAAATTATGGAAATGATCTGTCTACGTGGATTACCGCATGGCGGGCAAAAATCCATTTGCAGTTTCATATATTCTATTATACTCAGTTGGTTAAAGTTTTGGCTTCTATACTCCATAAAATTAGTAGAATATCCTGGATATTTGTGTTTCATCCAGTATCTTTTCATGGAAATATTCTTCTAAGCATTCTTGAATTTTATTCTACAAAGCAGTATCATGTTGACAATTTGGACATTATTGATTTCAAGATAAATTAACTTATAAATCTTAAAAATTTATTCTTGAACTTGTTTTATTGGATTATTATGTCATTGTCATCATCCTCATGCTTATATTGTGATGAAAGTCATCTTTGGCTTACGTGCATAAATGGACTTGGTATGATTATGACCAGGGATTATTCGGTATAATCATGACCTGTAATGTTATAAATGATGTGGTAAAAGTCCTCAGTGGTCTGTAGTGCATTGATGGATAGTTTTTGGTATGATTATGACCAGGGATTAATCGGTATAGTCATGACCATTGATGATTTAATGAATATCCTTGGCCCGAAGTGCAGGGATGATTCGATGATGTGGTTTATTTATTAAGCTGAGTCTCAACGATAAAAATTGATGAAAACATTTTAAATCATAGAAGATAGTAGATATCATGCTCTACTTGACTCTTCTAATGGATTGCTGATTCCACTGTAGTTAAACTTGATGTCTATTGTATTTTATCAGTTTAACATTGTTGAAGACTAATGATAATTTATCCTGCATTATCTTAGTCATAATATTTCTTATTGGGCTAGTTGAGCTCACCCTTTCTTTCACTGTTCTATTCAGGAAATGAGAATATAGCTGAGTCGGGGAACGGAGTGACGGTCTAGATGATAGCATTAGTAGTCCTCACTATTCTGTTAAATAGTGTGATAATAAATGTAATGAGGACTCCATTGAGTGTGGATATTATCTAGATGACAATATTTGTATTAAAACTCATAGCATATGTTTTGTCGTATATAACACGACGTTTGTATAATTAAGTTTGTATTTGTATTATGTACCATGTATTTGGCGACTCAAGATGGGTGATGTATACCTGTTTTGAGGGCGTAACAATCCTGGGTATTGATCGTTGGTGACTCAACGGTCTCATGTGCTTCATTGCTGATCTCAACATTTTCAGATGCTATTTTCAAATACTGCCACAAAACAAGGGTTAATTGGTATGCCACATATTATCCATATACTCTAACCGACCAATTAAATAACAAGTAAACTTAGGTAGGTCATACTAGCGAAGGAATTCCCCTCCTCTCCTCCTAGTTCTTATCTCACATCTCAAATGAAGGATCATATCCTAAAGCTTTGATACCAACTGTGACGCCCCCAAAATAGGTATACATCACCCATCTTGAGACGCCAAATACATGGCACAAAAATTTCAAATATAACTTAATAATACAACTATCGTAAAATACGACAAAACATAAACTCGAGATTTTAATAAGAATATTGTCATCTAGACAATATCCACACTCAATGGAGTCCTCATTACATTTATTGTCACAATTGCTTAATGTAATAGTGAGGACCACTAATGCTATCATCCGAACGTCACTCCGCTCCCACTCGTCTCCAAATTATATTCTCATTTCAAAGAGAACAAAGAAAAAGAAAGGGTGAGATCAACTAGACCAGTAAGAAATATTATGACTAGGATAATGCAGAATAAATTATCCTTAACCTTCAACAGTATAACAATTGATAGAATATAATAGACAACAAGTTTTATATCAACAACTGCAGCTGGAATAAGCAATCCATTAGAAGAGTAAAGTAGAGCATAAAATCTACTATCTTCTATGATTTAAAAAGTTTTTAATCAACTTTATCGCTGAGACTCGGCTTAATAAATAAAATCAAATCATCCTGCGCACCACCACCAAGGATATTCATGTAATCATCAATAGTCATGATTATACCGAATAATCCCTGGTCATAATCATACCAACAACTGTCCGTCAATGAACTACAGGCCAATGAGGACTTTCACCACATCATTTGTCACATTACGGTCATGATTATACGGAATAATCCCTGGTCATAATCATACCAAGTCCATTAAGCCAAAGAAGACTTTCATCACAATATAAGCACGAGGATGATGATAATGACATAATAATTCAATAAAACAAGTTCAAGGATAAATTTTAAAGATTTATAAATTAATTTATCCAGGAACCAATAACGTCTAAATTGTCAACATGATAATGCTTTATGGAGTAAAATTCAAGAATAATCAGAAGAATATTTTCATGAAAAGATACTGGATGAAGCATAAATATCCAGGAAATTCTACTAATTTCATGAAGTATAGAAGCCAAAACTTTAACCAACTGAGTATAATAGAATATATGAAACTGCAAATGGATTTTCGCCCGCCATGGGGTAATCCACGTAGACAGATCATTTCCACAATTTAATAAGGAATGAATACGAAGGATCATTCACCATGCATGCGGTAATCCACATAGACAGGTTATTCTAACAGAATAATAAAGAATGGAATAACAGAAGAATTCACCAGCCATGCTTACTCCATATAAACAGGTTATTCCAACAGAAAAATAAAGAATGAAATAACAAAAGAATTTACCAGGCATGCGTAATTCGCACAGACAGGTTCATCTAACAGAATAATAAAGAATAGAATAATAGAAGAATTCACCAGACATGCGTAATCCGCACAGACAGGTTATTCCAGCAGAATAATAAAGAATGGAACCGGGTCATGCGTAATCCGCATATACTGGATATTCCAAATGAATAATAAAGAATAGAATAACAACATGCATTCACGGTGCATGCGTAATCCGCACAGACAGGTTATTCCAACAGAATAATAAAGAATGGAAACAAGTCATGCGTAATCCGCATAGACAGGATATTCCAACAGAATAATAAAGAAAGGAATAACAACAAAATTCACCAGGCATGCGATAGACCACACAGACAGGTTATTCCAACAGAATAATAAAGAATGGAATAATAAAAGAATTTCACCATGTATGCGGTACTTCGCATAGGCAGGTTATTCCAACATAATAATAAAGAATGGAATAACAACCCTTACGAGTATTAAAAGAAAATAACTCTCTTCATGAATACGAAAGAAATAATACCCATTACCTCAAAAGAAGACCGGATCTTTGGAATAAAGGAGGTAATGACTTCTTCTTCTTTTTCTCTATAATTTCTCTCTATAATAATTCCTCTATAGCTTTAGTGAATTAGTGAGAAATGAAGGAAGAATGAGCTTCTATTTATAGTAAAATATAGTTTCAATAATTGCACATTTTGAGGCTCGAAATATTACAGTATAATACCTTCCTCTTTTTCTTCATTTTTAATTAAGTCCTGCAAGTATTATCAAACTTGCACTACCTCCCCTAATAGTAAATAATGTGAATGAATAGTTCAATCATGTGAATCAATAGTTATAATCATGTGAAAATACGAATTATAGTATAGTACCTCCATCTATACCTCCATTTTTAACTTAGTCATGCAAGTATTATCAATCTTGCACCACCTCCCCTAATAGTACAAGAATGTGAATCAATAATACACACATGTGAACAAATAGTTATAATCATGTGAATTAATAGCAATTAATTGCTCATTTATCCGATTAATTACCCGACTGGTCAGTATAACTTCTAGACATCAATTAATATCAAAATAAATGTCGATTTCCACTAACACTAATAATTCCAATACAATGGAACTATCAATTTCATATTTAATTAACACGAACTTATTCATCATTAATATTATAACTCACAATATTTAACAACCAGGTCGTTCCCAGGAAAGAGGGGGCTTTCCGATAAGGATTTCTCCTTATTGGCGCACAATTAGATGACCAAACCTCTCCTTGACAGAACTTTTAGACATTGTAAATATAGCAATTTAATAATATGAATAACTTTGTCGTCTCAATTATTGATTTAATAATATATAAAATATTATGCAGATGATATTGTGACAATAATCGAATCAATAATATGAGAGATATGATGCAGCAATTACTATAGCAATAATTGAGTATAACTGAGTGACTTCTTACGTAAGCATTAATAATCAATATCGTTTGCTACTATGAAACCACGCATATTACTGTACTTTTACTACCGGGTAGTTCAATAGTTTTAACGGTAACACTTTCACCGTTATTTTTATAAAAAGATAATTCTGTCGTTTTCTTACTATGACAATACTTCCGTTGTGGGGTCCATAAATAATTGTGTCGTCGTACGAATATTCCTTGTTAAAACAAATATTCCCCGACCAATCGAATATTATATAACCACTTGCTTACTTTACAAAATTTGTAAATATTACCCACAACTATAAAATTATATCAAATCCACACCATAATATTCAAAAATATATTTCGAGAGAAATGGATCTTTATTTATAAAAGTTGGGGTCTTACAACCTCCCCTTCTTATGAAATTTTGTCCTCAAAATTAGGGTGCGTACCTGGTATGTCGAAGAGGTGAGGATACCTTGACTTCATCCCAGATTCTAACTCCCAGGTCATTTCTTCCACATCGTGGTTTCTCCACAAAACTTTGACTTGAGGTATAACCTTGGAGCGTAGAATATGATCCCTCTTATCCAAGATTTTAACAGGTACCTCCTCATATGTTAAATCTTCCTCTATCTCGTCTGGTTCTAATTCAATAATGTGGTTTGGGTCTTTCACATATTTACGTAACATAGATATGTGAAAAACGTTATGAACACCAGAAATACTTGGCGATAAGGCAAGTCTATAGACCACAGTTCCTACTCGTTTGAGAATTATAAATGGGCCAATGAATCAAGGATTGGGTTTTCCTTTCTTTCCAAATCTCGTAACTCCTTTCTATGGAGCAACACGTAACAACACATGATCTCCAATATTGAATTCCATGTCCTTTCGATGAAGATCAGCATAACTCTTTTATCGATCTTGTGAGGTTTTTATACGTTGTCGGATCGTTTGAATCTTTTCCGTTATCATACGTACCAAATCTGATCCCAACAACGTTGTTTCACCCACGTCATCCCAGCATACTAGAGAACGACACTTTCTTTCATACAACGCCTCAAATGGAGCCATGCCAATACTTGCTTGATAACTATTGTTGTAGGAAAATTCCACCAATGGTAAGAACTTGTACTAACTTCCCTTGAAGTCAAGGACACAGAGTCTTAATAAATCTTCAAGAGTTTGAATAGTCCTTTCAGACTGCCCATCCGTTTGAGGATGATATGCCAAACTAAATCGTAAATCCGTGCCCATTGCTTTTTGCAAACTAACCCAAAATCTTGAAGTGAATCTTGGGTCTCGATCAGAAACTATGGATACTGGCATACCATGCAATCTTACAATCTTGTTTATGTACATACTAGCAAGACGTTCAAGTGTAAAAGCTTCTCGTATGGGTAAGAAATGAGCAGACTTGGTCAATCTATCAACAATGACCCAAATCGCATTTATGCCTTGAGAAACCTTGGAAAGACCAATAACGAAATCCATGGTAATGTGTTCCCACTTCCATTCTAGAACTTCAAGTGGTTGCAATGGACCTTTTGGCACTTCGATGCTCCGCCTTGACTCGTTGACAAGTTAGACACCTTGAGATAAACCCCACTATCTCTCTCTTCATATTGCTCCACCAAAATGTATGTCAAGATCACGATACATTTTAGTACTCCCAGATGGATTGAAAAGCGGTGTGTTGTTGTGCGCCTCCATCATGATTTTATACTTCAAGTCAAAATCGTTAGGAACACAAAGTCTGGAGTTGACTCGAAGTATTCCTTCTTCATCGATTCTTACTTCCGGAATAGCACCTTCTTGCACTTTCTTCCTCATACGCATCAGCTCCAGGAATGTAGCTTGAGCAGCTTTAACTTTATCGATTAAAGTCGGTTCCACTCGTATATTCACCATCATCACATGGGTCCCTGAAGTCTTTAACTCTATTTCCATCCTTTCCAAGTGATACAAAATGGGCCTTTGCGTTGACAATATTACACTCGTACCCGCATATGATCTTCTACTCAATGCATCAGCTACTACGTTCGCTTTTCAAGGATGGTATTGGATGGTATGATCATAATCTTTCAACAACTCAAGCCATCGTCATTGCCGCATGTTGAGTTCCTTTTGAGTGAAGAAATATTTGAGGCTTTTATGATCCGTATAGATCTCCACCTTCTCTCCATACAGGTAATGCCTCCAAATCTTAAGCGTTAGCAAACGCATTGCCGCTAACTCTAGATCATGAGTAGGATAATTCCTCTCATATTCTTTGAGTTGTCGCGAGGCATAGGCTATGACTTTCCCATGTTGCATGAGAACACATCCTAACCCTTTGCCTGATGCATCACTGTAGATGACAAATCCCTCCGAGCCAGATGGTATTGTCAAAATAGGAGCTGAAATGAGTCTCCTCTTGAGTTCTTGAAAACTCTTTTCATATTCTTCGCTCCAACAGAATTTTGTATCTTTTCGAGTCGGCTGAGTTAATGGAGTAGCGATTCGAGAAAACCATTCTACAAATCTCCGATAATAACCAGCTAAGCCGAGAAAGCTACGTACTTGATCACTAACTTAGGTTGCTCCCAGCTTTGAAATGCTTCAATTTTTGCCGGGTCAATAGATATTCCATGATTTGATATCACGTGCCCAAGGAATGCAACTTCCTCAAGCCAGAACTCACAATTCTTCAACTTGGCATATAGTTTATTTTCACGAAGCTTTTGGAGTATCAGCCTCAAGTGTTGTTCATTGTCTTCACGGGTTTTGGAGTATATGAGGATGTCGACAATAAAGACGACCACAAAGTGATCCAAATATTCCTTGAATACTCGGTTCATCATGTCCATGAAGGCAGCGGGAGCATTAGTCAATCCAAAAGACATGACTAGGAATTCATAATGCTCGTACCGAGTTCTAAAAGAAGTCTTTGGAATGTCATCAGTTTTAATCTTCAACTGATGATATCCGGAACGAAGATCAATCTTTGAAAAGAATTTGGCTCCTTGCAACTGGTCAAACAGGTTATCAATGTGAGGCAACGGGTACTTATTTTTTATGGTGACATGATTCAACTCCCAATAATCAATACAAAGTCGCATACTTCCATCTTTCTTCTTCACGAATAAAACAGGAGCACCCCAAGGAGATGTACTAGGACGAATGAAACCGATGTCTAACAATTCCTATAGTTGGGTTTTTAACTCCTGAAGTTCAATAGGAGCCATTCGATATGGGGCTTTGGAAATGGATTTTGTAACGAATTCAAGGTCGATACAAAATTCAATTTCACGCTCTGGGGGTAGGCCAGGAAGTTCTTCAGGGAATACGTCAGGAAATTTATTAACAATAGAAATATCATTCAAATCTGACGTATCGTTATTTAAATCCGTGACATGGGCTAAGAAAGCTTGACATCAATTTTTCAATAAACGAATAGCTTTATGACTTGATATGACAGTGATTGATTTTAGTGGTTTGGTTGCTTGAATTCGCATAATAGGTTGGTTAGGAATATGAAAGCTAACAACCTTACAAAAATAATCGATTTTAGCATGATGATTAATTAACCAATCAATCCCTAAAATCACATCAAATGAGGGTATTTTCAAGGAAATAAGATCGATGAATAACGTCATGCGGTTCTGATTTGAATCAAACAAGACTTATAAACTGTGGATGTAATGAAGGTTTCTCCCAATGGAGTTTCAACAGATAAGTCAAAGTCTAATTTCTCCGGAGTCAAATTTAAACGTTGAGCGCAAGTAGGAGAAATGAAAGAATGGGTAGAACCGGTATCAAATAAAGTATAAACTTCGCTAGAGTTTATGATTAGCTTACCTATGATCACCTCGTTCGAATTCCTCGCTTTTTGGGAGGTTACAACAAACGCTCTCCCTTGAACTATCGGGTTTTTCTTGTTTGGGACACCCTTTGATGCCTCCTTCCCAGCTGGACTTGACTTTGGTGCACGATAAAATCAGGCTAGGTGACCTTCTTTTCCATAATTGTAACACTCCTTGGACTGTATCGTGCAGTTTGGACTTATGTGTCCTTCCCTTACACATTTGTAACATATGACCGATGGTCGTTCTCCTTCCTTAACAACAGGTGCTGGTGCTGACGTCTTTCCATCATTATACAATCTCCTCTTCTTGAAATGTCCACTCTTAATGTCATGGCCATGATTACCACCAAAGTGATTACCATTTTGGGCATGTTGATTCTCCCAAATTTTATGAATAAAGATTTAAATTTCTCGAAATATTTATTTTGAATATTATGGTGTGAATTTGATATAATGTTATAGCTGTGGATAATATTTAAAAATTTTGTAAAGTAAGCAAGTGGTTATATAATATTCAATTGGTCGGGGAATATTCGTTTTAACAGGGAATATTCGTACGATGGCACAATCATTGGTGGACCCCATAACGAAAGTATTGTGGTAGTTAGAAAATGACAGAATTATCTTTTTTATAAAAATAACGGCGAAAGTGTTACCGTTAAAACTATTGAACTACCCGGTAGTAAAGTAAATGCGATGTCTGGCGTGGTTGCATAAGAGCACACCAGATTGATTAGTGATGCTTACGTAAGAAGTCACTCAGTTATACTCAATTATTGATACAATATTTGTTGCATCATATCTCTCATATTATTGATTCAATTATTGTCACAGTATCATCTGCATAATATGTTATATTATTAAATCAATAATTGAGACGACAAAGTTATTCATATTATTATTTTCTATATTGACAATGTCTAGAAGTTCTGTCAAGTAGAGGTTAGATAATCTAATTGTGCTCCAATATGGAGAAATCCTTATTGGAAAGCCCCCTCTTTCCTGGGAACGACCTGGTTGTTAAATATTGTGAATTATAATATTAATGATGATTAAGTTCGTGTTGATTAAAGATGAAATGGATATTTCTATTGTGTTGGAATTATTAGTGTTAGTGGAAATCGGCATTTATTTTGATAATAATTGATGTCTGGAGGTTATATTGACCAATCGGGTAATTCACCGGATAAATGAGCAATTAATTGCTATTAATTCACATGATTATAACTATTTGTTCACATGTGTGTATTATTGATTCACATTCTTGTACTATTAGGGGAGGTGGTGCAAGATTGATAATACTTGCATGACTAAGTTAAAAATGGAGGTATATATGGAGGTACTATACTATAATTCGTATTTTCACATGATTATAACTATTGATTCACATGATTGAACTATTCATTCACATTATTTACTATTAGGGGAGGTAGTGCAAGTTTGATAATACTTGTAGGACTAAATTAAAAATGAAGAAAAAGGGGAAGGTATTATACTGTAATATTTCGAGCCCCAGAATGTGCAATTATTGAAAATATATTTTCCTATAAATAGAAGCTCATTCTTCCTTCATTTCTCACTAATTTACTAAAGCTATAGAGCAATTATTATAGAGAGAAATTATAGAGAGAAAAGAAGAAGAGAAGTCTGCTACCTTACTATTCCAAAGATCCAGTTTTTCTTCTAGGTAAGGGTATTATTCTTTTTCGTATTTATGAAGAGAGTTATTTTCTTTCAATACTCGTAATGGTTGTTATTCCATTCTTTATTATTATGTTGAATAACTTTGCCTACATCAAAGTACCGCATACATGGTGAAATTCTTCATTATTCCATTTTTATTATTCTGTTAGAATAACTCGTATGTGTGTGGTCTATCACATGCCCGGTGAATTCTATTTTATTCCTTTCTTTATTATTTTGTTAGAATATCCATGCCTCTGGATTACGCATGACCTGGTTCCATTCTTTATTATTATGTTAGAATAACTTTTGTTTGTGCGGATTACGATGTCGGTAAGTGAATTCTCATTGTTATTCCATTCTTTATTATTCATTTGGAATATCCCGTCTGCATGTGCGATTACGCATGACTGGTTCCATTCTTTATTATTCTCGTTAGAATAACTTTTATGTCTGTATGGATTACGCATGCCTCGTGAATTCTTCATTATTCCATTCTTTATTATTACATTAGAATAACTTTGTCTGCGGATTATGCATGCTCGATAAATTCTTTTGTTATTCCATTCCTTATTATTACGCTGGAATAACTCGTCATGCATGCGGATTACGCATGCACGGTGAATTCTTCTTGTTATTCCATTCTTTATTATTCGCTGGAATAACTTTGCTATGTGGATTACTGCATGCATGGTGAATGGTCCTTCGTATTCATTTCTTATTAAATTGTGGAAATGATCTCGCATCACATGGATTACCGTATGGCGCATTTAAAATCCATTTGCAGTTTCATATATTCTATTATACTCAGTTGGTTAAAGTTTTGGCTTCTATACTTCATGAAATTAGTAGAATATCCTCAATATTTGCACTTCATCCAGTATCTTTTCATGGAAATATTCTTCTGATTATTCTTGAATTTTACTCCACAAAGCAGTATCATGTTGACAATTTGGACGTTATTGATTCCTGGATAAATTAATTTATAAATCTTTAAAATTTATCCTTGAACTTGTTTTATTGAATTCTTATGTCATTGTCATCATCCTCATTCTTATATTGTGATGAAAGTCATCTTTGGCTTACGTGCATAGATGGACTTGGTATGATTATGACCAGGGATTATTCGGTATAATCGTGATAGTAATGTGACGAATGTTGTGGTGAAAGTCCTCATTGGCCTTTAGTTCATTGACGGACAGTTGTTGGTATGATTATGACTAGGGATTATTCGGTATAATCATGACCATTGATGATTACATGAATATCCTTGGCCATGGTGCAGGGATGATTTGATTTTATTTATTAAGTTGAGTCTCAGCGATAAAGTTGATGAAAAACTTTTTAAATCATAGAAGAAATTAGATTTTATGCTCTACTTGACTCTTCTAATGGATTGCTTATTCCGCTGCAGTTGTTGATCTGAAACTTGTTGTTTATTATATTCTATCAGCTGTTATACTGTTGAAGGCTAAGGATAATTTATTCTGCATTATCTTAGTCATAATATTTCTTACTGGGCTAGTTGAGTTCACCCTTTCTTTTACTGTTTTCTTCAGGAATTGAGAATATAGCTAGGACGAGTCAGGAAACGGAGTGACGGTCTAGATGATAGCATTAGTAGTCCTCACTATTCTGTTAAATAGTGTGACAATAAATGTAATGAGGACTCCATTGAGTGTGGATATTGTCTAGATGACAATATTCTTATTAAAACTCTCAGTTTATGTTTTGTCGTATTTTACACGACAGTTGTATTATTAAGTTGTATTGGAATTTTGTACCATGTATTTGGTGACTCAAGATGGGTGATGTATACCTATTTTGGGGGCGTCACATCATGGCCATGATTACCACCGAAGTGATTACTATTTCTAGCATGTTGATTCCCTCTATGCTTGTTGTCACTGCTTCGATGATTGCTACCACTGGTATTATCGACTTGTCGGCTGCTCTCTCTTGGTTGGGTTGACTCATTATCGCGCTCCAATAACTGAGCCCTATTCACAACATCCGAATACAAACACAGTTTGTGAGAAATTATGTATTGACGTATCTTGGGTTTCAAACCTCTTAGAAACATCCGTGTCATTCTCTCTCTATAATAATTGCTCTATAGCTTTAGTGAATTGGTGAGAAATGAAGGAAGAATGAGCTTCTATTTATAGGAAAATATAGTTTCGATAATTGCATGTTTTGGGGATCGAAATATTTCAGTATAATACCTCCCTCTTTTTCTTCATTTTTAATTTAGTCCTGCAAGTATTATCAATCTTGTAACAACTCCCCTAATAGTACAAGAATGTGAATCAATAGTACACACATGTGAACAAATAGTTATAATCATGTGAATTAATAGCAATTAATTACTTATTTATCTGATTAATTACCCGATTGGTCAATATAACCTCCAGACATCGATTATCATCAAAATAAATGTCAATTTCCACTAACACTAATAATTCCCATACAATAGAATTATCAATTTCATCTTTAATCAACACGAACTTATTCATCATTAATATTATAACTCACAATATTTAACAATCAGGTTGTTCCCAAGAAAGAGGGGGCTTTCCGATAAGGATTTCTCCTTATTGGCGCGCAATTAGATGACCAAACCTCTCCTTAACAGAACTTCTAGACATTGTAAATATTGCAATTTAATAATATGAATAACTTTGTCGTCTCAATTATTGATTTAATCATATATAAAATATTATGCATATGATACTGTGACAATAATCGAATCAATAATATGAGAGATATGATGCAGCAATTACTATAGCAATAATTGAGTATAACTAAGTGACTTCTCACATAAGCATCAATAATCAATACCGTGTGCTACTATTCAACCACGCGTATTATTGTACTTTTACTACCGGGTAGTTCAACAGTTTTAACGGTAACACTTTCGCCGTTATTTTTATAAAAAGATAATTCTGTTGTTTTCTTACGACGACAATACTTTCGTTGTGGAGTCCACAAATAATTGTGTCGTCGTACGAATATTCCTTGTTAAAACAAATATTCCCCGACCAATCGAATATTATATAACCACTTGCTTACTTTGAAAAATTTGTAAATATTACCCACAACTATAACATTATATCAAATCCACACCATAATATTCAAAAATATATTTCGAGAGAAATTAATCTTTATTTATAAAAATTGGGGTCTTACAACCTCCCCTTCTTATGAAATTTCATCCTCAAAATTAGAATGCGTACCATGTATATCGAAGAGGTGAGGATACCTTGACTTAATCTCAGATTCTAACTCCCAGGTCATTTCTTCCACATCGTGGTTTCTCCACAAAACTTTGACTTGAGGTATAACCTTGGAGCGTAGAATATGATCCTTCTTATCCAAGATTTTAACAGGTACCTCCTCATATGTTAAATCTTCCTCTATCTCGTCTGGTTCTAATTCAATAATGTGGTTCGGGTCTTTCACATATTTACGTAACATAGATATGTGAAAAAACGTTATGAACACGAGAAATACTTGGCAATAAGGCAAGTCTATAGGCCACAGTTCCTACTCGTTCGAGAATTATAAATGGGCAATGAATCAAGGATTGAGCTTTCCTTTCTTTCCAAATCTCGTAACTCCTTTCCATAAAGCAACACGTAACAACACATGATCTCCAATATTGAATTCCACGTCCTTTCGATGAAGATCAGCATAACTCTTTTATCGATCTTGTGAGGTTTTTATACGTTGTCGGATCGTTTGAATCTTTTCTATAGTCATACGTACCAAATCCGGGCCCAACAACGTTGCTTCACCCACCTCATCCCAGCATACTGGAGAACGACACTTTCTTCCATACAACGCCTCAAATGAAGCCATGCCAATACTTGCTTGATAACTATTGTTGTAGGAAAATTCCACCAATGGTAAGAACTTGTCCCAACTTCCCTTGAAGTCAAGGACATAGAGTCTTAATAAATCTTCAAGAGTTTGAATAGTCCTTTCCGAACGCCCATCCGCTTTGAGGATGATATACCGAACTAAATCGTAAATCCGTGCCCATAACTTTTTGCAAACTAACCCAAAATCTTGAAGTGAATCTTGGGTCTCGATCAGAAACTATGGATACTAGCATACCATGCAATCTTACAATCTCATTTATGTACATACTAGTAAGACGTTCAAGTGTATAAGTTTCTCGTATCAGTAAGAAATGAGCAGACTTGGTCAATCTATCAACAATGACCCAAATCGCATCTATGCCTTGAGAAACCTTGGGAAGACCAGTAACGAAATCCATGGTAATGTGCTCCCACTTCTATTCTGGAATTTCAAGTGGTTGCAATGGACCTTTTGGCACTTGATGCTCCGCCTTGACTCGTTGACAAGTTAGACACCTTGAGATAAACCCCGCTATCTCTCTCTTCATATTGCTCCACCAAAATGTATGTCGAAGATCACGATACATTTTGGTACTCCCAGGATGGATTGCAAACGGTGTGTTGTGCGCCTCCATCATGATTTTATACTTCAAGTTAGAATTGTTAGGAACACAAAGTCTGGAGTTGACTCAAAGTATTCGTTCTTCATCGATTCTTGCTTCCGGAATAGCGCCTTCTTGTACTTTCTTCCTCATACGCATCAGCTCCAGGTCTGTAGCTTGAGCAGCTTTAACTTTATCAATTAAAGTCGGTTCTACTCGTATATTCGCCATCATCACATGGGTCCCTGGAGTCTTTAACTCTATCTCCATCCTTTGTAAGTCATACAAAATGGGCCTTTGCATTGATAATATCGCGCTCGTACCCGCATATGATCTTCTACTCAATGCGTTAGCTACTACGTTCGTTTTTTCAGGATGGTATTATCATAATCTTTCAACAACTCAAGTCATCGTCGTTGCCGCATGTTGAGTTCCTTTTGAGTGAAGAAATATTTGAGGCTTTTATAATCCGTATAGATCTCCACCTTCTCTCCATACAGGTAATGTGTGACGCCCCCAAAAATAGGTATACATCACCCATCTTGAGTTGCGATACATGGTACAAAAATTCAAATACAACTTAATTATACAACGATGCGTGCAAAATACGACAACATATATATCTTGTGAGTTTTAATACAAATATTATAACGTATATATACGACAATATTCATACTCAAATTAATACATGCCATATAAAGTACAATGAAGAAATATTTCAAGTCTCCAAAGGGACACGAGAAGATTTCTGTTCTCTTCATTTTATCACGGTGCACTTTAGACGCTTTCGGTCGGCTCTCATCACCCTATTGTTGTTCACCAAAATCAATTATTAAGTGACGTATAAAATACGATACACATCTTAGGTCCTCAATACAATTATATATTGCATATGTCATGCCGCTTTTATAATGTATTGAGAAACTTCAACATCCTCGAACCATCACACTATTTCCTTATTATCCCCGCTTCTACCCAAATACACACTTTATTACATTCGAAAGGAATTGTGAAGTAAAAGGGTGAGCACAACTAAATTTCAATAAAGAATATCATGACTAAAGATAATTAAATTATCAATAGCTTTCATCAGTGATAAATCAGAGATTTAGAACATATGGTAGATGATAAAACTTTTCAACCATAATTACAGTGAAATGAGCAATCCATTAGAAGAGCCAAATAGACTATAAAGTCTATTATTTTCTCCACGTTAAAAGTTCACCAACAATGTTGGGGTCTTACATGTTCAATCTCCGAACCACTTAAAAATATCTTGTGTTCTTTACTTTCAATCATATAGCTGTAATATCTGCTATAACTGTTATATATCTGTCAAGTGGTTGTGTTTCATCAAACCAAAATCAGAATTGGTTTTTGTGCTCAATCTTTAAAGGGAGTTTTCTAAATTAATATTCCGTTGTGCCAAAACAAATTGATCAAATTAACTATCAGGTAACGACTCTTAATTTAAATAGACAAAAATTTATAAAGATCTATTCAACCCCCTCCCTCCACTCCCTCCCTCCCTCCCCCCTTCTAGATCTCCATTGTACCTTTGGGAAACAACAAAACTCACAAAATTGGTACATTCATTTAAACTTATACCAACTAGTGACTGTTTCATTGACCCAATCTAAAATCAACCTTTAACAAAGTCTAGTAAAAAGTCATTTTCATAAAATTTCACATAAATCACACCTAATTTTCAAAACACTTACTCCCTCCGCCCCAAAATGATGACTAAAGATATAATTTTTTTGTCCCTAAAAAGATGAGATATAACACATAAAGTAAAGAGTAACTAAGTCATTTAGTGGAGTACATTAGTATTAAAAATTAAAAATATTCATTACTTTATATAATCGTGTGGGATCACTAGCTAGGGATAAATTTAGAAATTTTCTACTCTATTTGTTCTACTTTTACTTTACTTAATATGTGTACAAATAATATTTTTCTCATCCTTTTGACAACGAAAGAAGTATAAAAGAGATTTTTTGCAAAAAACCCAGCGTGAACTATTTATTATGGGAATCTGAAATCCACCATGAGGATTGAGGTGTGGTATTCCTATACCTGCTACCCCCGAATGTGTTAATAAATATCTGTGTCACAATATATTTTATGTCCATCACTTTAAAAAAGATAATATATTTTCTCACTCTAAAAAATTGTGCTCACTATCTGTCTCTCAAATTTTTTTAGGATTAATTACATATTTTAGTATATTTTTAAAAATAATTACAATAATAGTGCATCCATAAAATAATTACAAAAGTAATACACTTTTCATATTTATTTTCAATATTAGTGCAATTAGGATTCCTTAATTTAGGAAATTAGTATGCAATTAGGATTAATTAATTTAGGGGATTAGTATTGATTTACTTATTAAATTAAGTAATTAATAAGTAATCCATATAGCAAACTTTCTCTCTCCTCTTGTTACATAGTACATCTCATCTTCTTCTCATCTCAGCTTCTTCACCGGGACTACTTTCTCTCTCTAGACTCTGCCATGATAGCTTCTTCATCTCTAACTATTTCTCAGGTCATCCTTTCTCGATCTATTACTCGCCATGGTGGCTCCAATTCTTCTACCCAACAACCCTCTTCTTCTCTCTCCTCTTTCTCTCACCCACCCACTTTCTCCACCTCCCTCAAATCCTCTTCTCATCGCCAAGAACTCCACCGCTTGGACGGCTGTAGAAATCGTGGTCGCCATACCAGAGACGCGAAAAGACGGAGACTTCACTGGTGGAGAAATCGGTGAACACGATTCGGTTCCTGGCCATTGATGTAGTGGAGAAGGCCAATTCGGGTCACCTGGATCTACCCTTGGGGTGTGCCCCCATGGATCACATTTTATATGATGAGGTGATGAGGTACAATCCCAAAAACCCGTAACCAAACCTTCATACTAAAGTAACTAATTCAGTTTTATTAAGTTACCAATTTATTTTGAATGTGATGCAATTGGTAGCCAAACTTTCATGCAGTTGGTTGTCAAACTTTCAGACCAAGGTAACCAATTCATACTGCAGGTATGGAGGTAGATTGGTTACCTTGGTATAAAGGTTTAGTTACATTGGTATAAAAGTTTAGTTATCTTTTTAAGAACGTTTGGTTATCAACATTACATTACACATCACTCTCTTATCTCTCTCTTTCTTATGCAATGTTCTTATTTTCTTTTAGAACATGAAATTGGAATTGGCATTGGAAATTCCAAACATGAATAAATTGTGAAAAATCAAATATTCACCTCCTTTCTACATCTCATCGACCATTTTGTGGCTCTGTCTCACCGGCAAAGGGGAGAAGGAAGATGATCGACGAAGGAGAGGAGGAAGATGACGTTGCCAAACTTTAAATATTTGAATATGAATTTGAATTATTATTTTGAATTTGAATTTATTTTTATTGTTAGATCCAAGATATTTGAATTTGAATTAATAATTATGGCAGTTATTTCTCCTTGATTTTAGGTTTCCTTATTATTTTGAATTGAATCATATACCACTACAAGAAAATGCTCTAACAATGAAAAAACTATCAACGAATCGCACTTTCGATCGTGAGATAGATAGATTATTCATGACCGAAGCGATGCTTAATTTATTGAATTTGGTCGCTAGATTATGTTAGCGACCGCACCCGATCACTAATTGGTCGCTGGTTCAATTTTACCTCCAAAAAAATTGGCAGGAAATGTTGGCGCGCTAGTTATTTACAACCACTCACCATCAGCGACCAGCATTCGGTCGCGGATACTTCCACATTATTTAAAATTAGCGACTGCATGCGGTCGCTGATCTATTTCAATTAACCAGTATCAGTTCGTCACTCTTGATCCACAACAGAAGAAAAAAAAGAGGGAGAAAAGAAGAGGGAGAAGAGGGAGAAGGGGGAGAAGAGAAGAAGGAGAAGAGGGGAAAACCGCCGCCACCATCACCACTACCACAGCCGCCGCCGACGCCACCGCTACCAGCACAGGTAAGAGTTTAATTTTTCAAACAGTTTGATTTTTGTTTTCAAACATTCTTAGTAATTTGAGATTGTTGAGTTGAATTGCTAGCTTAGTTTAGGAAGTGCAGTTGCCCATGTTTTTAAACTTATCTCATCTTGTGGTTGGAATATCTCATCTAAATAGGGTATAAATAGGTGTTTGGTAGTTAAGTTACTGAAGTTCCAACATTATAGAACTTATTAATTCATTCAATTGGTTTATATAATTTGATTAATAAATATTCCTAGACGGATGATAAATTGTGGGCTTGAGACCCAAAAATGCTTAGTGACAAGACAAAGGTTGAATGACAAAGGTTCTTCTTCATATATCAAGTTTCCAACCAAATTTCCACATCCAAGTGGGTTTTAAATTAAGCTAATTTCACATCAAAAGCTATATAAAAGAAAATATATATTTTCAAATAAAATGGAGCATGGCAAATTAATGAACTTTGGCAGCTACACCTGCTTTGCCGTGTGAAAATCTAGCTGTAACTTTTAGACCAAGATACTACTACTTACTTCCTTTTCCAGACAATATATATATATATCAATGATTAGTATGTATTGAGTATAACACTGGCAGCCTGTGAACGTACAAGCCGATTTCGTAGAATTAACAAATATGATCCTTAATTGTTTAAAATAAAGTTCGGCTTTAATTGAGCAATGTTATACTACAAAACTGTGGGCGACTAATAGAATGTCTCAAGAGGTGTAATATTTGTCTACATATTTTCTGTATAATTGTACTTAGACAAAGGAAATAACTAACTAGAATATTTACTCTCCAATTTACCATTTAAATATGGTGTTGCCGCCTACTACAAAAATCACCGATCGAGTTGACTTTGCGTTTTGAATTGACGAAAGGGCTTGCATTCAAACAGTCGGCGATGGCTAGCTATGTTATGGAGCAGGTATATAAAGGATCAACTGATCCCATTTGAAACTAAGCTAAGCTAGCAATTCAACTGATCACCCATCTTGCCCATGTTTTTAAACCTATCTCAAAGGCAACCAAGCGATTCATATCTCTGTATGTTTTATTTGCTACTAAAATATAATCCCATTTGCAAAACCAAAATTTAAAAATAAAAGAATAGATAAATATACTAATTAATATAAGTATAGATGATGTTTTTTTAATCAATTGTTGTATAATGTTGAGTTCGTGGTGTTACGGTTGTTGTCCTCCTGTGTGAAGTGTTGTTGTCCTCCTGTGTGAAGCCACCAGTGCCATGTATTGAAGATCAATGTGTACTCCTTTTTAACTTATATCTATTTTTTTTAAACAATACCCTATTCTCCTATGTTTGTTATAAATAGGGTATAAATAGGTTATATAAATTTGGTAGTATTTACATAGGGTATAAATAAATTTGTTTATGGGGAAATCCTTTATATATTTTTTATGGGGTAGTGAACAAATAAATTTTAATTTAAAAGTCAATGTGGAAGTAATGGTAAAGATGAAATTCATATCTACATAGGGTATAACTTGAACTAATTAGTTTGGGCAACACTGATATGAATGTGTAACTTGTAAATCAACCTAACCTGGCTCTATATGCAGATGGTTATGGAGACAACTAAGAGAGTACTAGTTTCTAACATGAATGACACACTACTTCTTTCCCAAATGTCCTATGTAGAAGAGTTTTGTTGTGTTCAGATATGGACCAAGAACATAAGGCAATAATCTACTATGAAAGTACAACATGAGGCAATATGAGCCATAAGTATGACTTAGCTTAGAATAGAAAGAAAATGAAAAGTATAAATATATATATATATATAAATCTAGTTGGCCACTTATACAAGTAAAATTATAAAATTTTCCTACATACCTATCAAACAAACTCTAAATTTGCAATTTTTTCCTACAAACTCCATTGTATATAACTTTTTACTGCTTTAATTTGCATTATTATATTGGGAATTTATATATTTCTCTTTGTTTGTGTCTTGGGTGCCTAGAAATGACAATATATGCATGTCGTCGTGCGTGTGGCTAGTCCATATTATAGGGGAGACTCTGGCAAAAAAAATTTGTTGGTCGGGTAGTTGCGAACATTTATAATATTAACGAGCTAATCATATGCTTATTAGCTAGTATACTCAAGTTATATGTTTAGTAGCTAGTATACTCAAGTCATATGGTTACAAGTATGCTTAAGTCATATGCTTACAAGTATGGACGCAATATGTTAATCATATATTGCTCAAGTCATATGCTTACAAGTATATTTAAATGTTAATCATATGCTTACAAGTATGCTCAAGTCATATGGTTACAAGTATGCTCAAGTCATATGCTTACAAGTATGTTCAAGTTATATGTTAACATTTATAATGTTGTATGTAGTAGGTACCGTGGAATCATGGACCTCTATCCAGACCGTAGTTAGATGGCACGACGAAAGTCAAGTGCCCAGATAGTGCTTCAAATTGAATTTAGAATTTGGTGGCCAAGTGTTTTTGAGTATCGATAGTCACCCGGGATGTATGAATGGTCAGTCGCAGATACGATGTCCATGTTTGAAGTGTAAGAATGTAAATTATATGGACAAAGACGTGGTAAACTATCATTTACTTGTTTCTGGGTTCATGAAAAATTACGAAGAATCTTTGGTGGGCACATGGGCGAGAAGAGACGGTGGCATCACGTATACACAATTTAGGCGTAGTACTCATCGTATGAATGAAATGGTTCATGATATTGCGGGCCGATTTTGATTGGGAATAAGGCGATAAGCAACCTATGAATTACGATGCCAAAGACTTCTTTAAGTTGTTAGGCGAGGGTAGCGAGCCATCAGGGCATGGTTGCACCAAACACACTACATTATCTCAAGCGATGGCGACATTACTTACATCAAGGTGATCACAACATGAACCATGAGTGTTTTGAGTCGATCTTGAAGGCCATTAAGAGTATGTTTCTGACGTGAGAAAATTACACCGTAACTATTACTTTTGTAAGAAAATGGTGAATAAGTTGGGTCTTGGATACCAAAAGATCGATGTCGTCCCAACGATTGCATGTTGTTTTATAAGGAAAATGAACAGATGACAAGGTGCACGTTTTGTAGTCATGATCAGTTTAGGCCTAATAAAGAGGGTGTGACTACAAAAAAATCAAGTATACCGTTTAAGATTCTAAGGTATTTTCCAATAACACATCGGCTAAAAAGATTGTACATGTCTTCAAGAATAGCAGAACATGTGAGTTGGCATGCAAAATCTCCAACTAAAGATGGAGAACTAAATCATCCAGCAGATGGGCAGGCTCGGAAAGATTTCAACTTAGCACATCCTGGGCTTGCATTGGAACCTAGAAATGTGAGGCTTGGATTGTCCATCGATGGTTTCAATCCGTTTGGCCACTCAGATGTTCCGTACTCATGTTGGCCTGTGATTGTTACTCCTTACACTTGCCTCCTTGGATATGTAAACGACCATACTTGTTTCTTTCACTCACTGTGGTTCCCCGGTCCTAAGAGTCCCGGAAAGAACTTAGATGTTTACTTGAGACCTCGTATAGACGAGTTGAAGGTATTGTGGGAGGATGGAGTACAGACTTGGGATGTTGCAATGAAAACAAATTTCAACCTTAGGGCAATGGTTATGTGGGCTATAAGTGACTTTCCAGCTTATGGTATGTTAGCTGGATGGAGTACACACGGGAAGTTGGCTTGTCCGTATTGTATGGAGCATACAAAGTCTTTCAATCTATCAAAAGGTCGAAAGCCTTGCTGGTTTAACTGTCATCATCGGTTCTTGCCGGTAGATCACTCGTTTAGACAATGATATGCCTGCATTGCGATTGTCGGGAACGGAGATGCGAGATCGTGTGATGAGATTTCCAGTTATCCCATTTGGTAAGATTGATGCCATAAACATAATCAATGGGTTTGGAGAATCTCATAACTAGGTTCGGAGAAGCATCTTTTGGGAATTGCCTTATTGGTCTACAAATTTGATTCGTCATAATTTAGATGTGATGCATATTTAGAAGCATGTGTTTGACAATGTGTTTAACACCGTGATGAATGTTACGAGGAAGACAAAAGATAATGATAAGGCACGTTTGGACATGAAAGATATTTGTAAGCGTTCTGGATTAGAACTTTATGAATCTCCTAATGGTAAGATTATCAAACTGCATGCAAGGTACACATTGTCCAAAAAGCAAGCTGAAGATGTGCGCACATGGGTTAAGTCTCTTAAACTACCAGATGGATATGCGTCAAACATTGCAAGGTATGTTACGGGTGGGAAATTGCAAGGGATGAAGAGTCATGACTGTCATGTGTTCATGGAGAAACTCATGCCTATAGCATTTCGGGATCAGCTTGATAAACCAATATGGGATGCTTTGATGGATCTTAGTCGTTTCTTCAAAGACTTATGTTCAAAATCATTAAATGAGAAGGACATGTATGTACTTGAGAAGAACATCATAGAGATCACGTGTAAACTAGAAAAAATATTCCCACCTAGTTTTTTTGACTCCATGGAGCATTTGCAAATCCATCTTCCCTATGAAGCTCGTGTTGGAGGTCCAGTTCAATATAGATGGATGTACCCTTTCGAGAGGGTGATGGGAAACCTTAAGTGGAAGGTGAAGAATGGAGCTTATGTCGAGGGGTCGATATGTGAGGCATACAGTTTTGATGAGATATTTACGTTTGTCTCAGACTATTTTCTGGACGAAGTCTTGACAAAGGCCAATCGAGTATCAAGACATGATGATGGGGGAAATGTTGAACTAAATGGTCAGATCTCTATATTTGGTCTACTGGGCCGCACTTATGGAAAAGGGAAACGCATATTCCTCTCTGAGCAAGAATTACATGCTGCACATACTTACATTCTTCTCAATTGCGAGGAGATTGACGAATTTGTTAGGTACACATGTAAACCTAATAATTTATCTTTTAAGTTAAAAATTTATTCCAATATGTTAATATTTATAACATGGTATAAATTGTACGATGACGAGTTAAAAGTGAAGCATCCCGGCATAACTGATAAAGATATTCAAATCAATCGTGATAAAAAATTTGCACTTTGGCTAAAGGACAAAGTAAGTTCAATTTCTAAGCCGCGACGATATATATATATATATATATATATATATATATATATATATATATATATATATATATACTCCATATTAACTATGACTTCATTTAATAAGATGGAGTTTTTATAGGCTTTGAATCGAGGGATCAACGATTTCGGCTAATGTACAAGTCCTAGCTATGGGACCGCAGACGGACCAAGTCAGTAGCAATGGTTACAAAATAAATGGTTGTGAATTTCATACAAAGGCATATGGGTTGTAAAGCCCCCGAATCCAGGTACTTGAAACCCGAATTCAGTGCTTCACGATACCATTTCTATGAGCGAAATAATACTAATAATAATAACAATAATATAAATATTAAACTTAATTTACATAATTATCAGAGTCTAGCTCCCAAGTACGTAACCTTTAATCATTCCTTACAATACATGATAATAAATATATAACGTTGTCTTAATAATATTAAACTATTACATAAGATAACATTGAAATCATTCAGCAACCTTTCCCTTTCCCTTGTTTCTAGCAGAGCCTTCAGGTTGTTCATACTTAGCTAAAAATATTTAAATTAAGCAAGGATGAGCATTTGAGTGCCCAAATGTAATAATAATTATATATATATATATATATATATATGAAAAAGAATTTAAATGATTTCTTTATACTACCCTTCTACAACAAATCAATAGTTGTGAAGTAATCAACCGATAATAATAACATAACAACCCTCTTTCAAATTTTTGAAACTACGTCTTCGACTATAAATAGGGTTAAGGGACATACTATGAACATTGTTTTTATTTTCAAAAAGGTTAAATGCGAAATTCATTTTATGAAATCATCATAACTTACTTACGCACGGGTGATCACCCCGTTGTACCTCAGATTGATCAATACTACACGCAAGAACGATGTTATCGTTCACTCATCCACCTTGGGTGCATAAAAGTTTTTCCGTGTAAGGGATGTTCATATATTGTCGGGGTTCCAAACCAAGGCAATTCGGTTGGATAATAATAAGGTTTTATCTTGTTCAACAATAATCTATAACTCAACATATATATATACGGGTAATTAACAAAGGTGTATCAACATGTGATTAAATGCAATGATTATCCAAGTGAGGAAACTTGTATAACCATTTATAGAAATTAACAAACAGAATATATATCTAAATTACCATATACTAACAAGTTGACAATCAATGACCGTATATAATATAGGATTAATAATCTGTACAGTAATAATATAATTCTGAAACATTCTTACTCATGTTCATTGCATAAAGAAAATGCAAAGGTAGGATACTTTTGATCACATTGCCGCTATAATACGCAACTTAGTTTTATCTTTTATATCACGACCTATCATTAATTAGATCATTCGTTCTATTAGAACAATATACTATAACATATAGTACTTCATTTCGCAGTCAGCATATAACCTAATCACATTATCACACATGTTCAACAGTTATTGCATCACAAACAAACATTAATACAGTCAAAATATCTAAATCCAGATCAATTTCTGAAATATGTCGATGTACCGACAGCTTTATCGGGTAATTATCGAGTCTAAGACTCTATTCTATAACTCAATATCTGTAAATATCAATCATATTATTTTAAATGACTCAATAAACATTTATTAATTTATCACGAATTTTCAAACACCGAAATCATTATTAAATGATTCAAATATCAAATAATTCTATTATCATTTAATTATTATTAAACTATTAATGAAACCATTGCCAAATATTAAAGTTATTTATAATAACTCAAAATATTTTTAAAACATTTATATTACCCTTAAATGATTTTTAAAACGTTTAAAATCATTTTTAAATAATTACCAATAATAAAAATATTAAAAAATATCAAAAGTAAGTATAACTTAAAATATTTAATTCACTTAATATTATTAATCTTGATAATATTTAATTCACCTCTTAGTATCATTAGTTCACTAATAATACTTTTATTAAACTTACTAATATTATTAACATCTTAATAATATTTTAATACTTTACTAATATTATTAATCCTCTTAATAATATTTTAATCATGCATTAATATTATTACTTTAATAATATCTTACTTATGCTTTAGTATCATTACTCAATTAATAATACTTTTATTCATTTACCAATCGTATTAATATTTTATTTATTTACTAATATTATTAATCATTTAATAATATTTTATTCATTTACTAATATTATTAATCATTTAATAATATTTTATTCCTTTACTAATGTTATTACATTTTAATAATATTTTATTAAATCTCGAATATTATTATTTACTTAATAATATTTTAATCATCCAATAATACTTTAATTTTAATATTATTAATCTTTTAATAATATTTTAATCTAAGATTAATATTTTAATCTAATATTATTAATCATTTAATAATACTTTAATCATTTATTAATATTTTAAATCAAATATGATTAACTATTTAATAATATTTTAATGAAGTTTTAATCTTAATATTTTTATTTACTTAACAATATCATATTCTAATATTATTAATATCACAATAATATTTTAATAATATTTTAGATCAATAAACATTTTTTTCTAATTGTTCACCCTTTATAAAACCTCTTGTTTAATATCCATAAAAGGTCATAAATAATATTTCTTATTATAAATTACCAAAATGTCCTAAATAGTCATAATATTATATATTAGGGGTATTCAAGCATTAAAATCATATTTTTCTTATTTAAGACATCATTTAACTATTTATTTCCTTTTATTCATAACTTCGTTATTTTTGAGGAAAAATACCAAACTAATTACAAAAATTCTTCTTTTCTGGATTTGGGCAGTATATGACCCAACAACGATCCCCAAATATTTCTGGAATTTTAGAAAATGATTTACTAATTTTAAAGTGCCCAAAACACTCGGATCTTGCTTCATTTTTCATAAATCAAGTTTTACTCAGAAAATTCTGAAATGTTTAGGGTATACACTCATAACATATATGAACACACTGTAAAAATTTTGGATTTTTCCCATGTATACACTGTGAGAAAATCGAGTGTTAATGTTTAGGAGTCCTTTACGGAAATAGCCATTACGCACAACCTATAAATCGAAACGTGTCTGTTCTTTTTCCTACATGTAGATAACTTCTTAAGGTACCTCAGTGATTTTTTCCAGATTTTTAAAAGACATGAAACTATTCGAAACAGCCATAAGAAAAATGGGGACAGTAGCTTTTTAGGGTTTTAAAACCTTAATACACTATGTGGACTGTTTTGGGGAAAACAGCCCCCATGACTTGAATACTTGCTAGATTTGTGTTCTACCACTTGGGTTTACTAGATAACTCATGTGTCTAGCACCCCCCTTCAATGAATCACAAATCCAAGTTGTAAAACTTGAGTTACACAAGATTTAGTGGAAGAAAAATTAAAAAAAAATAAGGGTTAAACCCCTAGGAGAACATATGCTCATTTTCTTCCTCTAAACCTTTGATCTAACACTCAAGATACTTATTTCCATACATGATGATATGTAGAACTAGGGTATCTTGAGTATTAGTTCATAACCCCAACAAATCAAGCTATAACACAAAATAGAAGAAGAAGATAAAGATTAGGTTATACCTTGATCTAGTAGCAACCTTCCTTGATTTACCAAAGTAGTATATGATCTTAGGGTGCATAATCAAACTAGCACACCTCTCTCTCTCTCACTAAAAACCGAACCCCTCTCTCTTCTCTCTTAGTATCTTGCTAGCTTGGGAGAAAAAAAGAAGAAGAAGATTAAGAGAAATGAAAAATTAATGTCTAGCAAATGAAATGTGTGATAAAACTAATATCCCCCATACTTTTGTTGTCCCTTGGATAAAAGGCTTCACCTTATCTCTTTCAATTAGCCTAATCATGTGATTAAGGGTGCTAAGTATATTTTCAACCAATGGGAGATTGACACACTTGTACTTGATGTAAGACTTCTACTTATGGAACTTGATTAGCTTAATATTCTTGTCTTAAAAAGGCTAATGTGGCCAGATATATATATGCCCACTAATTCTTTCTTTTAGCCTTTATTTTAATGCATAAATTAGATAAATCAAAGGTCTAAAATACCCTTAATCAAGTGGACTAAGTTTGGGCTTGCATTTTATTTCTTTTGGGATTCTCCTTTAATTGTTTTGGGCCATGTAATGAACATAGTCTAACAATTTTAATATATGCTACCCAAATTGTTTATTTAGGGTTTCCATTCCCAATCTTATGAAATTTAATTACTTATACATGTGACTTTAGCTCATAACCTAATTAGGTTTACTAGAAATAGGTTTAAAATTATTAGCCACTTGAAATAACAAGATTATCCACTTAAGTTAGTATACATATTAAATACTAACCTTTCCTTATTACCATAACCTTTAGGTTATTTAATTGTCTCACCTAATGTATAATTAGGTTACGAAGCTTTCATTTAGAGTTTAAAATAAAATAAAATTAGTTTTTAAAATTTGTAATTAGGGTTTCCTAATTAAGTTAGGTTACCTAACCACCTAGGTCTTGCATAATAGGATTTAACATTTACTAATTATTATTAAGCGTTCAAATTTAGCAATTAAGGTGCCGAATTTATCAATTAGGGTTTAAAATTAATAAGTAGGGTTTTTAATCACATTATGCATGAACATTAGGGTTTCGAGTCAATGATTAGGGTTTACCTAATTAGAGTTTATATTTATAATATCAGACATTGATCACATTATCACGATTACCTAACAATTTTGAACTCCAATTTGTATTTTAAATTAAGGTTTCACACGGTAATACAAGGGTTTTTCACATAACACCATAATTGACCAACCCTTATCGGTCCACATATACAGTACATATTTATAGCACTGAACAATCAAAATATAATTAATATTATATTATTATTCTCATGCCTTGATCAAAATCCAAAAAATTAGGATTTGGATTCCATATTTGATTTATCTGTCATACTTAACATTATTAATTAAGTAAAAAAAATAATTAACATAATAATCTGAACAAAAATTCATATAATAAAATAATTATTATAATAATTCTAAAAATCATTTCATATATTATATAAATAATATATGATTATATTTTCATGAAAATAATTAATAAAACATTTCTACTATAAAATTAATTATGATAAGAATATAATTTATAATGATCAATAATTCTAAAATAAAATTATTTGTAAATATTAATTTTTTTATTTATCACATAAATACATATACACATTATCTTGGCACATATTCCACATTTTTAAAAAAAAATAAAAAAAATTTATACGCAAAATTTCTAATTTATTTGTATAGAAAATATCGGGTTGTTACATGGGCGCGGTAAAAGAACAACGAACTCTAGAGTGTGTGTCTAAGGAGATTGTTACAATGAGCTCGGTCGTACCTTTTATGGGGAGTTGGAGCAAATCTTAGAGTTGTCGTACAAGGGCACGTACGAGGGTCATATTAACTTGTTAAAGTGTCGTTGGTTTGATTCAAAAAAAGGGATACGTGTTGACAGACATGGAATCGTCGATATTGACCTCCATAGGTCGGCTTACTCCAATGAACCGTTTGTTTTACCAACTCAAACAGTACAAGTATACTTCACTCCTAGTCTTGTTAAGAAAAGGGATAGATTGCCTACAGATTGGCAAGTTGTAATTCATACTCCCGCGCGCAGTCGTGTCCAAGTAATAGACGGGGATTTCTTGTGACGCCCCCAACAAAGGTATACATCACCCATCTTGGGTCACCGGATATATAAATTTAAATACAACTTAATTATATAAATTTGTAAATACTTAATGAAGTTTAAACAAGAATATTGTCATCAAGACTATCCATTGTCCTCATTATAATTATTATCACATTATTCCATAGACTAGTGAGGACTAAAGCCATTTATCCTAGTCCATCACTCCATTCCCGATTCTTACCAAATATTATTCTCATTGTTAATAGTTTTTGTGAAAATCAAAGTAGCAATCAAATTGCAAAAAAATAATGCAGGTTAAATAAAATCGATTTTAAAATTTTTCACAAACCAATTACCCTGATCATCCTTTATGCATATTATTAATTAAACGAAGAATAAGAAATTATGAAATCATATCCTTGTAAAACGAGCTTCCCTCAATACGAGTTCACCTCCCATTCTCATGATCTCCTCAATCTCCTAGTAGATTCCTTCCTTTGATTAATGTAAGCCACCCAAGAATCTCTATAAAAGATCCACCAAGGAAGAGGAAATTTCAAGAAGAAGGATTTTGCAAACCCCAATTTTTCCTATCTGAATAAGAAAAGGGGTGTACCTCCAACTTAATCTATATATTAATTAGTTAAACTCCTTTAACTAATTTTCTTTCCTAATCCAATTAGAATAAATGAGAGTACTTAATATTAAATTAATTCCTAAACCTTTTAGAAATTAAAATAATAATAATTATAATAATATTAATAAGACTCCTCTTATTAATTTATATTTAATATTTCTAAAATATTAAATAATAATATTAAGCTATTTAATTTATTCTATCACCATAGATTAAATTAAATATACTTAACATATTATTACAATTATGCCATTAACTTCTTAAATAATTATTCTTCCTTTTATGGTAATGACTAATAAATTTAATCTCATTTAAATAAATAAATTAAACAAATAATTTATTTAAATAAATAATATTTATTCTAGACCAAAATTCTAATCATAGCTAAGAGTTTAAACAAGAATATTGTCATCAAGACCGGATTCACTAATATCCAAATATAAGATTGATTACACACTCAATGGTGTCCTCATTATAATTATTATTAACGCTTTACATTATTCCGCTAGCAACACGTGTTTGACTAGTGAGGACTAAAGCATTTATCCTAGACCATCACTCCATCCTCCTACTATATATTCTCTAATTATATTCTCATTTCAAGAAATCATACCAAAAAATAATGAACAATGAAAGAAAGAGTGAGCTCAACTAGCCCAAGAAAGAAATATTATGACTAAGATAATGCAGAATAAATTATCATTAGCCTTCAACAGTATAACAACTGATAGAATACAATAGACAACAAGTTTTAGATCAACAACTGTAGCGGAATAAGAAATCTATTAGAAGAGTCAAGTAGATTATAAAATCTACTATCTTCTATGATTTAAAAAGTGTTTCATCAACTTTATCATTTTAGAGACTCGACAATAAATAAAATTGAATAATCATCCCTGCACCACGGCCAAGGATATTCATGTAATCATCAATGGTCATGATTATACCGAATAATCCCTGGTCATAATCATACCAACAACTATCTATCAATGAATTACAGACCAATGAGGACTTTTACCACATCATTCGTCACATTACGGTCATGATTATACCATACCAACAACTTGTCATCAAATAATCCATCATTAAATCACATTACGGCCAAGTGATTATCATCGTCATAATCATTCCAAGTCCATCTTAAAAGAAAGAATGGAATAACAACTCTTACGAGTATTGAAAGAAAATAACTCTCTTCATGAATACGAAAGAATAATACCCCTTACCTTAGAAGAAACTGGATATTGGAATAGTGATGTAGTAGACTTCTCTTCTTTCTCTCTATAATTTCTCTTTATAATAATTGCTCTATAGCTTTAGTGAATTGGTGAAAAATAATGAAGGAATGAGCTTCTATTTATAGAAAAATATAGTTTCGATAATTGCACGTTTTGGGGCTCGAAATATTACAGTATAATACCTTCCTCTTTTCCTTCATTTTTAATTTAGTCCTGCAAGTATTATCAAACTTGCACCATCTCTCCTAATAGTAAATCATGTGAATCAATAGTTCTAGGCATGTGAAAATACGAATTACAGTATAGTACCTCCATCTATACCTCTATTTTTAAATTAGTCATGCAAGTATTATCAATCTTGCACCAACTCCCCTAATAGTAAATGAATGTGAATCAATAGTACACACATGTGAACAAATAGTTATAATCTTGTGAATCAATAGTAATTAATTGCTCATTTATCCGGTTAATTACCCGACTGGTCAGTATAACTTCCAGACATCAATTAATATCGAAATAAATGTCGATTTCCACTAACTCTAATAATTCCAACACAATGGAACTATCAATTTCATCCTTAATCAACACGAACTTATTCATCATTAATTTTATAACTCACAATATTTAACAAACAGGTCGTTCTCAGGAAAGAGGAGGCTTTCCGATAAGGATTTCTCCTTATTGGCGCGCAATTAGGTGACCAAACCTCTCCTTGACAGAACTTCTAGACATTGTCAATATTGAAAATAATAATATGAATAACTTTGTCGTCCTCAATTATTGATTTAATAATATAACAAATTATCTGAGATGATCTTTGTAACAATAATTGAATCAATAATATGAGAGATATGATCAAAGAATTATCATAGCAATAATTGAGTATAACCGAGTGACTTCTTACGTAAGCATCAATAATCAATATAGTGTGCTACTAAGCAACCACGCGTATTACTGTATTTTTACTACCGGGTAGTTCAACAGTTTTAACGATAACACTTTAGCCGTTATTTTTATAAAAAGATAATTCTGTCGTTTTCTAACTACGACACTACTTCCGTTATGGGATCCACCAATGATTGTGTCGTCGTACGGATATTCTCCGACAAAAAGAATATTTCCCGACCAATCGAATATTATATAACCACTTGCTTACTTTGTAAAATTTAAAAATATTACCCACAACTATAACATTATATCAAATCCACACCATAGTATTCAAAAAAATATTTCGAGAAATTTAAATCTTTATTCATAAAATCTGGGGTCTCACAATCTCCCCTCCTTATGAAATTTTGCCCTCGAAATTTACGTACGTAACTGGTATGTTGAAGAGGTGAGGATACCTTGAATACCTTTATCATCGAAAATATTACGCGTTGCATACGTGCATGCCCGATGTCCTCCGATTGCCTTTGAATGCACATCAATCCCTAAAATAGCCATTTTAGTCCTTGATATCGACCTCAAATCTCAAAATATAAAGAATTAAAGTTTTAGGTCTACTCGTTATCTTTCCGAATCTTCCTGAATCACCTCAATCGGAGTTTGTATGAAAACGTTATGCCCAATTTACTAAAGGACGTCCGGACAGATTTTGGCTTAACACTTGACCAGCGCCTAGGCACCCAAATTTGGCCTTGGGCAAGCTCCTAGGCGCCCAAGAACAGATTCTAAGCGCTGAGCCTAGTGCCTAGGCGCTCGACCTTTGGTACTTAACTCCAATTTTCCAGATTTTGCAACTTTTGACACACATACTTTAAATCTTCATAACTTCTTCATCCATTATCGGAATTATTTCATTTTTGAGGCTATGGAAAGCTTGTAACATGCTTTATAAAACCCCCATGATTTCATAATTTTTTAGATTAATTAATTATTCTAAAATTTGGCTCCAAAGTCCCCCAAGACTAAATTTTTACTAACAACGATACGTGAAAAACGTTATGAACACGCGACATACTTGGTGGTAAAACGAGTCTATAGGCCATAGTTCCTATTCGGTCGAGGATTTCAAATGGGCCAATTAAATTGAGGGTTGAGATAACGCCTTCTTGAACCTTCTTCTTCACATTCATCAGATTCGAGTTTGTAGCTTGAGCGGCTTTAACTTTATCGATTAAAGTCAATTCTACTCGTATATTTGTTATCTTCACGTGGGTCCCTAGAGTCTTTAACTCTATCTTCATCATTTGTAAGTTATACGAAATGGGTTTTCGTGTTAACAACATCACACTCGTAAACGCATACGATCTTCTACTTAACGCGTCAGCTACCACGTTCGCTTTTCCACGATGATATTGAATGGTATGGTCGTAATCTTCAACAGCTCGAGCCAACGTCCTTGGCGCATGATACGTTCATTTTGGTTGAAGAAATATTTAAGGGTTTTAGAAATGGATTTTGTACTGGGGTCAACACAAAATTTGATTTCACACTCTAGATAGGCCAGGAAGTCTTTAGGAATACGTCAGGAAATTTATTTAATGATAGAAAAAAAACTGTGACTCTCATCCCAAGACTTGGATACTATGTCACATTGATACTTATCAACTTTCCACCGTTATTCACGACATCCCCTATGGATATTCTGGCTTCGATGTATTCCAAGACTTGGAAGTCACCAGCGAAAGGCTCGAGGCTCTTTACTTATGGCTTGATATGACAATGATTGACTTTAGTGGTTTGGTTGCTTGAATTCACATAACAAGTTAGTTAGGAATATAAAAGTTAACAAACTTACGAAAAGCATGATGAGTAGTTAACCAATCGATTCCTAAAATCACATCAAAGGCAAGTATTTCAAAGAGATAAGATCGACAGGTAACGTGAAAGTGTCGATTTGAATCAAACAAGATTTATAAATAGTGGAGGTAACGAAGGTTTCTACTAACGAAGTTTCAACCAATAAGTCAAAGTCTAACTTCTCCGGAGTCAAATTTAAATGTTGAGCGCAAGCAAGAGAGATAAAATAATGGGTAGAACCGGTATCTAATAAGGTATAGACTTCGCAAGAATTTATAATTAACTAACCCGTGCTAACGTCGTTCGGGTTACTCGCTTTTTGAGAAGTCACGAAAAACGCTCTTCCTGAAACCACCGACTTTGTTTTGTCCGTATCCGCCTTTGGTGCCACAGTCCCAGCTGGACTTGACTTTGGTGCACGACAAAATCGGGCTAGGTGACCTTCTTTTCCATAATTATAACATGCTTTGGACTGCATCACGCAGTTTGGACTGATATGTCCCTCCCCTCCGCATTTGAAGCATACAATTGGTGGTCGTTCTCCTTCCATGAAAATGGGTGTTGGTGCTGCTGACTTTCCATCGTTGTTGAACCTTCTCTTCTTGAAATTTCCACTCCTATTATCTTGAACATGATTACCACCGAAGTGGTTACCATTCTTGGCATGTTGATTCCCTCCACGTTTGTTTTCACCGCTTCGATGATTGCTACCACTGGTATTATCGACTTGTCGGCTGCTCTCTCTTGGTTGGGTTGACTCATTATCGCGCTCCAATAACTGAGCCCTATTCACAACATCTGAATAAAAAATAGTTTATAAGAGATAAGGTATTGACGTATCTCGGGTTTCAAACCTCTTAGAAACATTCGCGTCATTCTCTCCTCATTATCAACCAAGTGGGACGTAAACAGAGACAACTCGGCAAACTTAGCTTCGTACTGCACCACGGTCATATTGTTTTGCTCAAGCTTGATGAACTCTACCTCCTTCATGTGATGAATACTTTCAGGAAAGTACTTGTCGTTGAACAGTTCTTGAAACTTCTCCCAAGACATCTTCAAAGGCAAGCGAGGTTGAGTCGCTTTACATTCCCACCATGTCTGCTCGGTACAATGACATGAAGGTGGCAAAGGGAACCTTTTGCTCCTCGAAGCATCCCAAGACATCAAATATCTTGTTGATCTACTTTATCCACGTCTCTGCCTTAAGTGGTTTTGGCTCTCCAAAAAACTCCGGTGGTCCCACCTCCTTGAACTGCTTAGCAGTGACCGTCCGAGAGTTGTGAGTGTTTCCACCTGCATTTTGGATAGGAGCCGCCTTCGCCTGATGTTGCATGAATTGCATAAAACCTCTAAACATCCCATCATTCATCATTTGATCATTTTTGTTTACTTGAGGATTATTGTCTTCCTGTTGCACATTATCCTGGGTATTAATCTGTGGTGACTCAACGGTCTCATGTGCTTCATTGCTTATCTCAATATTTTTGGATGACATTTTCAAATACTGCCACAAAACAAGGGTTAATTATCATATCACATATTATCCCTATACTCTGACCGACCAATTAAATACTAAATAAACTTAGGTAGGTCATACTAGCGAAGGAATTCCTCGTCTCTCCCCTCCTAGTTCTTGTCTCACATCTCAGCCAGGGATCATATCCCTAAGCTTTGATACCAACTGTGACACCCCCAACACAGGTACACATCACCCATCTTGGGTCGCCAGATACATGGTACATAAATTCAAATACAACATAATTATACAACAGTCGTGTAAAATATGACAAAACATAGCTGAGAGTTTAAACAAGAATATTTTCATCTAGACAATATCCACACTCAATGGTGTCCTCATTACAATTATTATCACATTATTTCGTAGAATAGTGAGGATTACTAAAGCCATTTATCCCGGACCATCACTCCATTCCCCGAGGCTACCACCAAATTATATTCTCATTTCACAGAGAGAACAATGAAAGAAAGAGTGAGCTCAACTAGCCCAATAAGAAATATTATGACTAAGATAATGCAGAATAAACTATCTTTAGCCTTCAACAGTATAACAACTAATAGAATAAAATAGACAACAAGTTTTAGATCAACAACTGCAGCGGAATAAGCAATCCATTAGAAGAGTCAAATAGAGCATAAAATCTACTATCTTCTATGATTTAAAAGTTTTTCATCAACTTTATCGTTGAGACTCGACAAATAAATAAAATCGAATCATCCCTGCACCACGGCCAAGGATATTCATGCAATCATCAATGGTCATGATTATACCGAATAATCCCTAGTCATAATCATACCAACAACTTTCCATCAATGAACTACGGGCCAATGAGGACTTTTACCACATCATTCGTCACATTACGGTTATGATTATACCGAATAATCCCTGGTCATAATCATACCAAGTCCATCTATGCACATAAGTCAAAGATGACTTTCATCACAATATAAGCATGAGGATGATGACAATGACATAATAATTCAATAAAACAAGTTCAAGGATAAATTTTAAAGATTTATAATTTAATTTATCCAGAAATCAATAACGTCCAAATTGTCAACATGATACTGCGTTGTAGAGTAAAATTCAAGAATGCTCAGAAAAATATTTCCATGAAAAGATACTGGATGAAGCGCAAATATCCAGGATATTCTACTAATTTCATGGAGTATAGAAGATAAAACTTTAACCAACTGAGTATAATAGAATATATGAAACTGCAAATGGATTTTCGCCCACCATGCGGTAATCCACGTAGACAGATCATTTTCACAATTTAATAAGGAATGAATACGAAGGATAATTCACCATGGATGTGGTAATCCACATAGACAGGTTATTCTAACAGAATAATAAAGAATGGAATAACAGAAGAATTCACCAGGCATGCGATAGACCGCATGCACGAGGTTATTCCCAATGAATAATAAAGAATGGAACCAGTCAAATAAGAATCCGCATTACAGACGGGATATTCCAATGAATAATAAAAAGAATGGAACCAGTCATCATGCGTAATCCATACATGCAGACGGATGTTCCAATGAATAATAAAGAATGGAACCGAATCACGCGTAATCGCATGCATGTGTTATTCCAACATAATAATAAATAATGCAATAATAGAAGAATTTCACCATGTATGTGGTACTTCGCATAAACAGGTTATTCCAACATAATAATAAAGAATGGAATAACAACTCTTACGAGTATTGAAAGAAAATAACTCTCTTCATGAATACGAAAGAATAATACCCCTTACCTTAGAAGAAACTGGATATTGGAATAGTGAGGTAGTAGACTTCTCTTCTTCTTTCTCTCTATAATTTCTCTCTATAATAATTGCTCTATAGCTTTAGTGAATTGGTAAAAAATAATGATGGAATGAGCTTCTATTTATAGGAAAATATAGTTTCGATAATTGCACATTTTGGGGCTCGAAATATTACAGTATAATACCTTCCTTTTTCCTTCATTTTAATTTAGTCCTGCAAGTATTATTAAACTTGCACCATCTCCCCTAATAGTAAATCATGTGAATCAATAGTTATAGACATGTGAAAATATTAATTATAGTATAGTACCTCCATCTATACCTCCATTTTTAAATTAGTCATGCAAGTATTATCAATTTTGCCCCAACTCCCCTAATAGTAAATGAATGTGAATCAATAGTACACACATGTGAACAAATAGTTATAATCATGTGAATCAATAGCAATTAATTGCTCATTTATCCTAAGCATCACCCGGTAGGTCAGTATAACTTCCAGACATCAATTAATATCGAAATAAATGTCGATTTCCACTAACACTAATAATTCCAACACAATAAAACTATCAATTTCATCCTTAATCAACACGAACTTATTCATCATTAATATTATAACTCTCAATATTTAACAACCAGGTCGTTCCCAGAAAAGAGGGGACTTTTCGATAAGGATTTCTCCTTATTGGCGCGCAATTAGGTGACCAAACCTCTCCTTGACAGAACTTCTAGACATTGTCAATATTGAAAATAATAATATGAATAACTTTGTCGTCTCAATTATTGATTTAATAATATAACAAATTATACAGATGATACTGTAACAATAATTGAATCAATAATATGAGAGATATGATGCAACAATTCTTGTAGCAATAATTGAGTATAACCGAGTGACTTCTTACGTAAGCATCAATAATCAATCTGGTATTGTTACTACTACGCAACCACGCCAGACATTCATTTTTTACTACCGGGTAGTTCAACGGTTTTAACGGTAACACTTTCGTCGTTATTTTTATAAAAAGATAATTCTGTCGTTTTCTAACTACGACACTACTTCCGTTGTGGGGTCCACCAATGTTTGTGTCGTCGTACGGATATTCTCCGACAAAAAGAATATTTTCCGACCAATCGAATATTATATAACCACTTGCTTATTTTATAAAATTTGTAAATATTACCCACAACTATAACATTATATCAAATCCACACCATAGTATTCAAAAAAATATTTCGAGAAATTTAAATTTTTATTCATAAAATCTGGGGTCTCACATTTCTACCAAGAGGAGATGCTTCATAGACCTCCTATAATAAATATAGAGGACAACAATGATGTAATCCAGTTAGAGGGTGGAGATGAACCTGATAAATTGGATCCCGAGACAGTTATTGTGCCAGATGACAGTGATACTGAGGAAGAGTTATTGACTAACACTGACACAGAATCTGAAGAAAAAGATGGTTATGAATCTTCGATACTTGTACAAAATGATTTTGACTCAGACAACGATTTTCATTAAAATGTTTGTTTAGTTTTAATTATATTACAATGAATTACATATAGGAATGTTCTTTATATCCTTCACATGTTTATGTACCTTTTATTTTTAGTTGTCGTAGTTAACTATTTTGCAGTCATGTTTATGTACCTTTCATTTATAGTTGTCGTAGTTAACTATCTGCGACTATATGCGGTCGCTGATAGGCGGTCGCTGATAAGCCTTTTTATTGTAGTATACTAATTCCCTAAATTAAAGAATCCTAATTGCACTAATATTGTAAATAAATATGAGAAAATATATTATTTTTGTAATTATTTTGTGGATGTACTAATAATGTAATTACTTACTAAATATTATATATTATTATAAAGGACCCATTTTTTTACTCATTTTGTCTTAATAAAATTTTCAAATGTTTCTAAAAAAATTTCAAAATCACAAATGTTACTAGCTCTAGTTTAGCTAGCACATAATTTGCATATTCTTGGAGTTATGTTTCTTCAACAAATTCACAAATTTGTTCTTTCTTTAACTTTGCAAATTTAGCAAGAATATTTTTAAAAGTATAGAATTTAACTCTTTTTTTCTTTTTACAAATTTTCCCCAAGTCTAAGCCATTTCTTTGTAAAATATTGGATATATAATAAATGAATAAATCCTTTTCTTGTCCAACTTTCTTTATAGCATGTTAAAACTATGGACAGGGATTTTGCCTAGTCATTTACTCCCTCTGTTCTAAAATTAGATATCAAATGAAGGCATATTAAACTTTAAATAAATATGAATTTATTTAATTTTAATCGATACAATTATTATAATTGTATAATATATAACAAAAACTATTAGTCATAAATTTTATTTTTAAACATTTATGAGTCATACTAATTCTAGTTTAATATATCGTTGTTTAACTTCAAAAGTCAAATTGTATCTTTAATTTTAGAACGAATGGAATATTATTTTTTATTAATCTTTAAAAGGGCTATTTGTTGTATTTATATATTTTCCAAATTGGGTGACGTGGTTTTTCATCATGCATCCAATTTATATAGTATCATTGGTTTCTTACTCTTAAACAAATTTATTGGAAATTTTGGAAATCAAATATGTCGATTTTGATGCTAGGAGTCAAATTTTTGATTTTAAAAACAGTATCTCAAATGATATAGCATCATTACATTGGTTGAATAAATGTTATATGATTGATTTTGTCATAAAGTATTATTAAAATACTCAATGCCCTATCATTTGAAACCCATTTGAGATAAAAAAAAAAAAAAAATAAATAAATAAAAAAATTGAGACCTCTAACATTATCCTTGATAATATATTCCATGTAATTTCTTGTGATAATAATTCTGTGTCTGTATGTAATAAATTTAAAAATAAATTTTGATTCTAAATATAGTCAGTTTGAGCATAAAAAGACTATTAGGACAAATAAAACTAGCCGACATGAGTACTAAATTCACTATACCCTACGTGCCAAATACTAAATTCACTATACCCCTACATGCCAAAATTTAAATTAGAGTGAATTTATATAGATATAGAAGTATTTGGCTAAGAATCCTTCTAGGGGATATTTTTTTGCCATATTTTTAGCGACACTTAAAACATTGTTTTTTACAAAAATTTCAGTTAGAATAAATATTATACATTTTTTGAGAGGTACTACAAAAAAAAACATTAAAAAAATGTCACTAAAAATATCGACAAAAAAATATCCCCCTAAAATTATTGTTTGGCTAAAGGATTAAACCCTCATACAAATAAGGGGTAAATTTGTAATTACAACTTCTACCCCATAGTCAGGATAAATGTCTTTTTTCCAGCCTCTAGATCTTGGCTTAGACAGCCTTAGATGCACTAGATAGAATAGTATCTCTATTATAGCTACCCATGGATCACTCCAAAAATAGAAAGAATATTACTTAGATCGAGATGAAGGGAATACTATGTACTATGTAGACTAGATTAACGTACAGCATGATGCAGTTAAAAATCCAAATCACGCCTGAAACTACTTAAATTTGACAATTTTAAAATTGCACATAACACGACTTGAAGTTTGCAGTGTAATTTAATTTGGTTTGGTTTCAATTCTAAAACTAATTTAACATAGTTAACAATAATATTTATTATTACATCAAATTCAACTTTTATGTATAAAAAAAATCTTGATATCCCTATGTAATTCCATGAGAAATGGGATAGCAGAAACAATTCAAATACTAAAACATTTTACAAATAATAGGAAAAAATTGAATGAGAACGAGTCTTGTGAATAATAGATACAAAAGCTTCTGAAACGAAGGGGCTAAACAGGAACAGGAGGGACCTATCGAAGAAGATCCTTCTCCTTCCCTTTTTTCGAAAGAAAAGGAGGATTCGGACAAAATCAATAAAACGGAAGAATCATAGTGAAATAATTAGCAATAACAAATGGATCATATACCATTAACAAGAACACGTCAGACACATGACCACACCAACAGAAAAACAAGAAATTATGATTCAAAATGCGTACATCACACACATCCCAAATATATATATACGGTCCGGATCTTTAGGGCTGAGCATTCGGTTATAACCGAACCGAATAGCTTATTCGGTTATAACCGAACCGAATAGCTTATTCGGTTATAACCGAAAATTCGAAATTAACACTATTTTGATATCCGAATTGTTACCCGAATTGGGAGATAATCGAATAACTGAATAACCGAATTTACTATTCGATTATTCGGTTAATAACCGAAATGAGAAACTTTTCACTAAAAAAACTCCTGTTACAAAACCTGCACAAAAATCTTTGTTCTTCATCTTCTTCCATCATTTGATCAAGAAATTACGACATTTCATCAAGAAATGGATAATATGCTCATTAGTGAAGCATAAATTTAAATCCAACACATTTAAAACAACATTTCACAATTTTTCAAACTACCCATATATGAAAAGCCAAAAATAGGAAACTGAATAAAAAGTTGCACACTATAAGTCCAAAGCTAGCTGCCCAAAACCTGAAGCATAAAACATAAAGGGGAACACATGTAGACACATCACTACATCAACGCAGCCTTAAAAGAGCATGAGCCCATCAACAAAGTTCGACGAAGAGGATGCAAACTGAGTTCGGCAAGAAGCGAAGGCGATGCAGCTCGCGATTTGGGGGATTTCTAGGCGAAGTCGTGATTGATTTTTGATTCCGCCACAAACCTATGCCTTTTCGATTTGGGGGATCTCTATATCTTATGATTTTCGATTGCGTTCGGCAACAAACCTATGCCTTTTACCCAACCATGGCTCCTGATTTTCTTGACCTTGCTTCCATAGCTGACCTATTCTCCGTGAGCCGTCTCATGATCTCGAACTGGAATGAGATCTGAGAAGATGACTGAAGTGAGGAGTCATAAGAAATTAGACTCAGAGAGAGAGAGAGAGAGAGAGAGAATATGAAATAGACTTAGACTTAATATGTTCGGTTAAGTCAAAATTCGAAATAGACTTAATATGTTCGGTTATTCGGGTAAACCGAATAACCCAAAAATGATATCCGTATAAACTAACCAAAAATCGTATATAATTTCGGATATAACCAAAATGTTAAAAATAACTGAATTATCAGAAAATTTCAGTTAATTTATTTCGGTTCGGTTCAGTAATTCGGTTATATCCATTTTTTGCTCAGTCCTACGGATCTTAAGCTCACCATCTATCTAGCTCACCTTACTTACCCCCCTTTAGCGACAGACCGGGCGACGATTAAGTCCGTCGCTATTTATATAACCGTCGTCTTAATTTTTAACGACGGACAACATATAGCGACAGACAACACATAGACGACGGTTATATATATAGCGACGGACTGAATCGACCGTCGCTAAAAGGGAGTGAGCAAAGCTAGCTAGATAAAGAGTGAGCTTAAGATCCGGACCGTGTATATATATATATATATATATATATATATATATATATAGGATTCCATCCATGTAGCCCTACATTGCCATGGACAATTGCTCTAACAACCTCTTTTCGGACCGTTGATTAACTTATTGGAAGGCTAAGATTGAAACATAAATAACTCCCGACCGCTACAAGCTCTTCCGGCTGTTAATAAAAAAAAAAAAAAAACACCCCAGCCGGCACAAGCTCTCACGGCTTGGCAGACCCATGTAAAACTCTCATGCCTTTTTGTATTACATAGTTTTACACTAATTTTCACTTCTTAATATTATATTAAATACTAATATTACAAAATATTGTATTAATATTAATATTATAAAATATTATATTAATAATATTACAAAATATTATTATTAATATTTTATATAATAATATTATTATTATAAATATTAATAATAGTGTATTAATATTAATATTATTAATATTTTATAATACTAATATTATTAATATAAATAATATTAATGATTTTTTAATAATATTTAGTTAATGATTTTGTAATAATATTTATTTTAAGATAATATTATTACAAAATTATTAACTTAAACTTTTAAATTAAATATTAAAAAAAAACTAAATGTGAATGAAAATTAAAATGACATAGAAAAAAAAAAAAAACTCAACCGTGAGAGCTTGTGCCGGTTGAGTTTAGTTAATAATTTTGTAATAATATTATCTTTAATTTAAAAGTTTAAGTTAATAATTTTATAATAATATTATCTTAAAATAAATATTATAACTGTGCAGTGCAGTGCAATTTAAACGACGGATGAGCATCTAAAAATCACACTCAAACTGCATTTGCGGTTTTTCAGCCATTCTAACACCGCCACACCACGTACACTAAAACCATTGGTGTGCCTCAATCGTTGCGATTTTGTCATTTTTTGGTGCAATTTCAAGGCCAATTTTGATTCCTTGCTCTGCCTTGGACTAGACAAGCCATAAATTTTCCTTCCGAAAAACTAGCAAACATAATTTCAAAATTAATGGGTCCGCGAGAGCTGTGGTTGCTTGCACGCTGTTTCGTGCGCTAGCTTCATCTGCAACATAAAATCATAGCGTTTTGTAATTTTTAAGAAAATCCAGATCACATCAGCAACTCAATCAAATCCACCATTACTGCCATCCACTACAATCACCATCAAAACCACCTAATCCACTAACTACCATCCCAATAACCACCGCCAACCCCCGCAACAAACATTGCCAACAGAACAATTAACCCCACAACCACCGCTAAAACCCAGATCTGTCATGATCATGCAATCTCCCAGATCCGCCATCAATACAAGTATATAACCATCAACACTGCCATCAACCGCCACCAACGACAAAGGAAGATAGATCCACACCCATCACCAACATACACCACCACCATCACACCAAAACTACCTTCACCACCATGAATCTTGCCAATTAAAAGAGAAGAGCAGAGAAAGAGAGAAAATATAGCAGAGATAGAGAGAAGCGGAAACCGAAGCGTTTTTTTTTTTAATATATACCTCCCAAGTCCCAAAACGACGTCATTTTGGGAGGGAAGCACATGTAACCCGTGCAGTTGCCCACGCCTGCCTTTCTGACTTATTTTTATGGATTATCGTTTTTAACCAGGATGCATCAATTTTTAACACAAATTTTAACCATGGTTCAAATTTTTGTAATGTAGTCCATCTTAAATTCTTGAATTCAAAAATAAGAATTGAATTTGAATGCAAACTTAAAAGATGCTGACGTTGTTTACACCTTATCTTTAAGAGGCGTACAACAAGAAAGCTAGCTACAAGGACAAATCACTAGCTAACAAAATTATACCACAGGCTACCTTGGAGTTCATTTCATGAACTTCAAGAGGCTGGCAAAATATAATCACGCCTTCCTTCAATGAACTTCTGGCGAAATTCCTCAAATCTATCTTCTTTGATTGCTTCTCTGATTGAGCGAAAGAATAAAAGATAATGGTGTGTGTTATGGCTGACAAGAACAAGGAGGGGTTTAGAAAGAACATAATAGTAAAAATAACAACTAGAGTACAAATAATCAAAAGCAAGATTCGTACATTTCTAGCAGAATATTCGCCAACATTTCGTGAACATTAAGCAAGTGATTAATATACGCTTTTGTATGATTCTGGCATGTATAGCAGTTGCAGCTGTCAATAATTGGTGACTTGTCTTTCCTGCAAAAGAAAACAGTAAATAATTATGTGACTGATGATGAACTAGATAACAAATACAACTCGATAACGAATATGAGCAGGAAAAGAGGAGCAACACGGAGAGATAAATTGACGAAATGTCACAATAGTATCTGACTGATGATGAACTAGGAGTTGTGTCCCACCCATTCTACAGTGGTCGAATTTGCTTATGATCTCCTGTGCTAAAGTAGTAATTTTCTGTAAAAGCTGTCATAACCAATTGCCCACTGAAGAAAGGTTCTTAGAAACCTAATTGCCAAATCATAAAATCTCCATCTAACCAAAGGATTTTGGTTCAATGAATACACCTCATCCCCTAACAAAGGAGGTGCAGGGTTCAAATATGGCAGGGACTTAATTTACAACATATTATCTTGTTAAAGATATTTCCAACAGCCTCTAAGGTTCTTCTCCAGTTCCTGCAGAGTCGAGGACTCGAGGTTAGGTTCTTTGTCCACCTCACACAATTTAATAATAAATTCTAAAAATAAAAATGTAACCTCCATGTGTCGAGATTAATAGAACAAATTCTGATCAGCCAGATGAATTTGCCTATCGTCCCAGCAACCTACTTAAAGGAAATAACGGATTATCATCTCTAAAGACTTAGCAGCCCCAAACTGGAGCCTAAATAAGGAAAGGAAGTAAAAAATTGAACAACTGATTGAAAAGCCTAGATCAAAGTAGCCCGATTCCTTATAGAAAAGCGAAGGCCTTACAATTATCATATCTTGGGCTAAAAAACGAAAGGAAGTAAATAGCAATGCTAGATTAATAATACTAGATCAAACTAGTCCTACCCATAGAGAAAAGTTAAAGCCTCACAGTCATCATGCTTGGCTACATACTCAATCACCAGATTTAAAAGGGCTGAAAGTTGATGATAACCCCTAGAGGGACGACAATGTTAGGTCCTTGGTAAAGGGCTAGACCACAGACCCAACTAAATAGACGTAAGCAGCCAAGGAACATTCCTTCATAAAGATGCAAGCAACCTACTCGCTGGATATCTAAGACCAAGGTAAAGAGGAAAGGTGACATAGCGCCACCCTGCTTAAGAACCATTGCTAGAACCTATACACATTAGACATACTAACAATGTTCTAAAAGGCGCTAGGCGGGAGGCGGGCGGCCGAGGGGGGCCTAGCGCCTAGGGGGCTTAGGCGGGGCCTGGGTGGAATTTTTTATTTTAAGTCAATTTTAATATTTTATCTTACATTTATCCAAACAAAATAATAATATAAAGCAAAATAATCTATAATAAAGATAATAAAGGCCTTTTCTTAAAGTTCAAACACATCCATATTGCTAATGTCAAAGTTCAAACACAAACATGCAATTGTTCAAAGTTTAAACATATTTTTAACGTATTAGTTTTATTTATAAACATGATTGCTATTAAATAATAAAATTTTAAATTTTAAGAATTTAATTCAATATTAAAACTTAAGAAACTAAACATAAATTTAAGAATTATAAAATTGAATTTAACTAAATATTACAAATGTATCATCATTTATATAATTTAAAGTTGGTACAAGTTTAAAAAATTACAACTATAATAAAATTATCCATTTTGACTTGATATTGTTCACTTCTTATTGTGATTTGATATGCTATAACCTGTATTATGAATATGATAAATTATTAGAAAAATAAATATATCAAGATTTGGTTTGGGTAGTTATTAAAATAAAAAAAAATCTCTCCATCTAGAACCCGCCTAATTTTCTGGAGGAATTTTTTTACCGCATTGGGCCTAGGTGAGGCGCCTGGGAGGCCTAGAGGCGCCAAGGGGGGGCCTAGCGCCTAGGCGGGGCGCCAAGGGGTGGCCTAGCACCTAGGCGGGGCCTAGGCGGACCTAGGCGGGGATTTTTAGAACAGTGCTAACAAGCCTAAATATTTTAATCCTAATGGATCTATCCATCTTGAGAATTAAGGAGATTAAGTTGGAATTAATGCTCTTGTTGACGATCCCATTAGTATAAAATTCCTAAAAGAACTTGACATAGAAGAAGGATGAGATATAGAAGAAGAAAAAGGATGGGAAAGGATAGATTTAGGATGAGAAGAGAAAGAAGGGAGGATGAGAGAGAGTTACACAAACTGTGTGATCTTCTACTATTACTATTCAGCTTTTGACATAGTCTGACAGACTTGTTTAGATATTACCTATTACCTAAATGAAAGTCCATTAAAAATTATAAACTGACTAAAAAGAAACATTCAGTGAAATATTTAGGACAGTATACCCCCGTTACCAATGCCTTTCCTCTGAAATTATTTAACAAGCTCTTGTTTGAATCTTAAATTTTAGGGTAAAATGCAATTTACCACCTATGGTTTATAGGTTGTTGCATATCACCACTTATGGTTTAAAAACCACCAAATTACCACCTATGGTATCCTAAAAGTTGCAACGCGCATCATTTCTTCCTTTTCAATTAACAATGTTAACTGCAGTGCTACCATTACTAAATTGCCCTTTTTATATATAATCGTTATGCTCATGTCTTAGGAATTCTGAATATAGACTATCTTAATTATATAATAATTTGTAGGCCAAATTAAATATTATTAATTTCATATATGCATCATGCAACTCATGAAAACCAAAATTGAATGACCAATTTCTCAAGGAAACATATGAAAAATGGATGTTCCAAATCCAGATCGAGCACAACAGCCACAATCGTATCATCTACCCAACCCAGTCCAGTTAATCCAAAAAAGAGAAGAAAAGAAAACTCAGATCAAATTCGCTACCATACACCACTTCTATTCTTCCTTTCATTCTCTTTAAACTCAAGAAAGAAACCACAGTATTCAGTAGCGTGGCAAAAAGGGGATAGAAAACGAGAGAAGATTTTCCCTAATTCGCAATTGAGAGAGATTTGAAGGGTTCAAGATAATTAATTAAGAAGAACATGAATTGGATGAATTAAAAATGGATTTGGGATTTTTGAGTTATAAACTTAGCTGGACAAGTAGAAAAAATCAAAAAGGAATCTTGGGATTATCAATTTGGGGTTTTTGAATGTTAGACTGGATTTTTGTTCCAAGGGCTTGGCTATTTTTTTTTAATTATTTTTTGAACAAGGCTTGGTTGTGATTGATTGTTGGTTCATGGTGATAGTGTCGTTGATTGTGGTGGTGGTCATGGTAGGCTGCTAGATGACAGGGTTTGTTTGGGATAGTGGATGGTTTTAGTTTCTTTTTTAAGTTAGATGGCTATTTAGTGTTTTAACCTTTTTAAATACTTGAAAATCAATTTTTCTAATATTCACCAGTGCATTTAATTTCCAATAGTGCTTTCATCAAAATAAAAAAAATTCCAATAGAGCTTTCGGTATCATTAATTTTTGTCAAGACAATAATTGTTAATCAAGCTTAATTTTTTTTGGGAACCCAACCATTTCAAATTTGAGATATTATTAGGTTAATATCACATATTTTGATGAAAAACTACAAAAAAAATTATTGTGTTGTGTATTCCAACTAATTTGACCTTTCAAATATCATTTATGCATTTTTATAAGAAATTGGTGATAAGATGAGAGCAATTAAATAAAAACAAATGAAAGTATAGCTAGGTGATAGGAGTAGTGAAGGGCATTTAAGACATTTGGATAAGAAATATAGGCGTTAAATACTAAATCACACACAAATATGCGAGTGAGAAACACTTGCCATTTAATTTGACGGATTTCAGATAACATGCAAATTCTATAAAACCACAAGTTAATTTGGTGATGTTTAAACCATAGGTGTTGACATGCAATAACCTATAAACCACAGGTGGTAAATTGCATTTTACCCATTTTGTTTAATTGTTTCAAAATAATATGTTTAACCGAAAATATGAATCACGCATTGAATTTTCTATTTTTGACCAAATTTGGAAACCATAAGAACAGAACCTTCTATTGCAAAAAATGAAATTCAATAGAAATTAAACAAGATGTCAAATCTTGAAGCCCAAGCAAAAGTTATATAACAGAAAGCTTCATAAGGGAGCTCAATGAAAAGGATATAAAATCATACCTATAAATGGTTGCTTTCAGATTAATCTTCATGCAGTCACTACCAATGTCACTTGATTGAGAAGTCGAGGCAAGTCTCTCGGTCCCATCAAGTGGAAAAGTAAGTGCAAAACCTCCGAGTGTCAGATGGTATATATACCTGTATAAGAGTGAGTCACAACTTAATTAATTGAGTAGAAATTGAGAAAAGAAGAAAGAAACTCGCACATAATGAACTGAGAAACCTACGTGGAATCAAATAGATCAATACCAGCAGCAATTCCCTGTAAGACCTCCTCTGGGAAAATAAAAAGACGTTTATTTGTAAAGAATGATGTACTTCACTACAACAGAACTCAACATTTTCTGGTATCGTTCAACACCACCAACACAAGAATTCTTCTATCATATTGTAACAAGATCCTCGACTACCCAACAAAAGGGGACAGAGAAAAAGGGGGGGACAAATAAACCTTTACAAAATAAAGAGAAACAAACTAATCAGTACCTGGAAGTCCAAGGCCACAAATCTTCCGTGGCTTTTCCACTGGTAAATTATCCTGAGATGAAATATCATCAGCTGTAAAGAACATGTACATTTTCATGCAGATAAATTCAATACCAGCAATAGGAAAAGTAATATAGAGATAAAGCTGCTCTGGCAGAGTTGATATGTTGAATGTAACAGAAACAGCAAGTACTCAGTGATTTTGTCCTTAATTTCACCAAATATGAATTTTTCCAGTGATTGTTAGGTTCAACCAATATGAAGTTTTACCCTCCATTAGAAGTGATCTGAACCTATAAAGCACAACCTTCCATTCTTTCTTTGTTCCTTTTATTCTTTTGATGAGGGTACGGAGAAAATTTAACACCATTTTATTCTAATACAGTAATAAACTATTCATGTGCATCCCTTTATACTAGTAACATCTTACGTTATGTCCATATAACCTTCACAAATTGCTGGGCAAAAATTAATAAGGTTGTCCGGAAATTATTTACAGTTTGCCGTGGAAACATGAGTCTGACTACAAACATCACCAAGTATTTTATTGCTGAAAGTGAACCTGTCAGATACTAATATCCAAACTATGTTTGTGATAAAAATCAATGAGTTGTGGGTCCATCTATAGATTTTCTCTCCACTCAATCTGTCCAGATTTACATTGTCCCATTTACTTTCAGAAACAATTTAATTTCTTGACAGTATGGAGCTTTAAGTTCTAAAAAAATGAAGTGTACCACTACTGCATCCAGGAGAGCAGTGCGCTCATCCATGCTCTCGCCAAGCCCAAACCCACCAATCCAATAACCTGCGTAAAAAATTTATATTTATTAAAGAGCACATAGATGATCAAAATTAATTTTAAATTAAATGGACTTGCCTAAAAGAAATAAAAAAAACGAGGTAAAAACTAGAGGCAACATAATTTTAGATTCAAAGAAGGTAATTTGCAAAATAGTTAACTACTTATCCAAAAAAATTGCAAAATCATTACAGATTTAAAGGGAATGGTTCCCTGCTTGCTCTATTTCTAAAAACTACAACCGCCCACGGATTCTTGTCTACAACATGTAAACAACAGCAAGCATATCGAAAACTCCAGTCCAACGGAGAAATTGAGGAATTTGTGTAATATATACTTAAGTTTGAGATTGGCTCAAAATCTTAGATTCAGAAAGTGTAGGTTTGATTGATGCAGTTTCAAAGTTTAAGGAATATTATTCTTAGGGAATATGGCTCTTTTAATTGGATTTCCCATATGGAGGCATTATCCATGCTTTGAATGAATGTCATGTGTAGGGTTATTGTTAAAGCATGATACACATTGGTGTATGAATTCTCTACTAGCTTGAACTTCTAAACAAGTGTAACTTAACTGAATGAAAAAGAATACCTTGCCAAGCCAAAAAAATAACAATAAAGGGCCCAAAAAAGGACTCCACTTCAAAGTCGAGCAAGATTTCAAAATTTACCACTTTCTGAATTTACTGCTCCTTGAAAAATTTTAGTGGTTGCATCATTTTAATTTCAAACATTTTTGTTGCCTACAAATGTGATTTTCTTAATAATCTGAGCTCCAGTGCCAGTTATTGTCTATTAGTGATTACTGCTATAGTAAATCTGGAAGCGTCTACTTGAAGAGTATTTTCATTTGAAGGATCTGAGATTTTGGGGAAGTACAAGAATTTTCACAAGTGCCTTGGGTAGTTGTGTATAAATCTTTGTAGTTCTATTCTGCCATTGGAAGCCGTAGCATATACTGATAGTCATTTCTTCGGGCTTTGACTTGATCATTCTGTCAACTCGTGTAGTAGGACTAGAAGCTTCTAATGAACAAGTACTTCAGGCTTTTGAACGATTTCAGATTATTGAATATTCTCAATTCTCAAGTCCTACTACTAGTAAGTATTAATTTGTGCACTTAATTGAAGTGCAGGGCAATAGTCAAGTTAAGATTTGGACTGGTCTTCTATCTAAAAAACAAAAAAAAAAATGAAAAAAAAAAAAACTTTTTTGGGATTGGCACGCCGCACACCCTATGAAACTAATATCAGAATACATGGGCTTTAAAAAGCTATGCTCCATAATATAGCCATGCTGTAGAGGAATTTCCATATAGAACAATTACGAACACCTTTTCTTATGCACTTTATGCATAAGGGCCATTAACTTTTTTTTAAACAATTCCACCATTAAAATCCTCAGAAGAATACTATAGAACGAAGAGATGCCACTAGTTTTGGTGAGATTCTATACAACCATTTCATGTTTGGAAAGACCCTATAAATTTCACCTAGGCCATGTTTGTTTGCAAAAAGCATATTTGGGATTGGACTTTGTTTTAATTTAACACTACTCCGGACTATTTATTCTTTTGACGCAGGGGCGGTTCCATGCTTGGGGCAGGGGGACATCTGACCCCACTGATTTTTCAGGGGGTCAGGGAATCAAATTAAAAAAAAAAATTGAGGGTGCTAAATGAAGTTTTAGACTTAAAAAATTATTAGAATTCCTAAAAGTCTAAACCCAATGGACCAAATACCAATCTCACTAGTAGTCTTAGTTCTCTGTACTTCAATTGTACACAGCTCCTTTCTCCTCCCCATTTCTTCCTTTTCCTTTTCCCTTTCAATCCGTTAGATTTTGAGATGGCAAATGTATATAATTATGGAGTTTTTTTGAGTTCCAGTCTTCCAGATTATGAATGATATCAGCTAGAGGTATTCACTATAAAATGTTCCATCTCTATTGCTACTGCTTCAATCCTCCATTTTTGTAATTGTTCATGGATTCTTCTTTTTTGTACTTTTATAAAATTAGGGCTTTTTACTTCTTAAAGCAACACTGTAACAATGAAGAGAACTCCATCAAATAAAAGTTCTTCAAGTATGTGGTTTTATTGAAATTGTTTATTGGAACTTTTGGCATTTGATGGTCAACTCCAAAATTATATTGTGGATATGAGAAACAATCCCAATTTTTCGAGTATAAAAGGAATTAACGAAATGGCTCAAATGTTGGTTAAGAAAAAAAAGGATGATGTGTATCCTCAAGTCTATTTGTTGCTAAAGTTGGCTCTACTTTTGCCCATTGTTACTGCAACTATTAAAAGGACATTTTCAACTACGAATATAGTGAAGAATGAACTTCGTAACCAAATAGGAAATGAATGACTGTTTAGTAACTTACATTGAGCGTGATATTTTTGCAAATATTAAAAATGAGGCTATCAATGCAACAATTTCAAGCAATAAAACCTCGAAAAAATGTTATTGTAAACAATATTTGAGGATTATTTAGTTTTGTGATTCATTTTATTAAATTTTTATTCTTTAAGAGTTTTTTTTCGAATTTGACCCCACTAAACTGCGAGGCTAAATCCGCCCCTGTTTTGACGAGGGACTATTAGTCCCTCAATGTGGTACTATTAGTCCCATAAAGCCATTTGATAGCTTAAAATGGGGGATTATTAATCTCACATTCATCATGGGATTATATAATCCCTTATAAATAGTCTTAGGAATGACAACAAAATAGTTCATTGGACTATTTAAAGGACTATTAATCCCTCATCAAGGGATAAAATAGTCCAGAGTAGCGTTAAATTAAGACAAATAATTCAAGCATATTTTTTGCAAATAAACATAGCCTTAGAGGTCTAAAAGGGTCTATCTGGTGACCATCTTTGGCCTGTTCTCATATTCTATTTTTCAACTCTATTTACAACTCTAGTTATCTAAACTTTCTAAATGTGAGAATGTTTTGGTTAGTGGTTACAGATTTTTTTTTTTTTTTTTTTTTTTTTTGGGGTGGGGGGGAGTAATCAAATTTTATTAATGGATATTTAAAAATACAGAAAAAGTTAAATCTTTACCAGGTTAAATAAAATCTTACACTAGATTGCACTTGAGTACGTTCTGTTGGTAATTTTTTTAAACATATTGTTTTTTGGTCTGTTTGATAAACAGCTGAAAACACCTTGGTGTTCTCTAAATTGGTTTTATTTTTCAAAATTACTTCCTGGAAATAGAAAGAAGAAAGGGAAAAAAATGACACACCATCCAAAAGAACATTGCTCGACTTTACAAAGACAGTTAAAACTAAAGCAGGTCTTAAAAGGCCAACAAGACAAGACCTTGTGTGAATTTATTTATTTTTACAAGGTACAGTTCATCTATATATTAGGTCAATATCAATCTTAGCAAAAATCATAAACCAATTTACTCCTGAAATAAATTTTACCATATATTTAAAATGAATTCAAAAAGACTTACTGCAATTAACGATTGAGGAACCCTTCTCATCATAAAGGGACAATACAGTACTTCATTCTGTATATTAAGATCATTCTAAATTACCTAGAATCTGGGATCCCCATTAAAAAAGAAAATCAAAATCTCATGTGTTTACTCTTTGACTTCCACGAATTTCCTCGTAATTAAGTTAGTGAAGAAAGAAAGAAACATATCCTCTCATAGTGGAATTTAGCTTGCACAAGCATAAGCGATGAAAAGTGCTTTATTAGATATCATAAGGATACAGGCAAAAAAGATGAGAAACTCAAGGAATTATATACTACACAAAATGCATTTTAAGAGTTGTATACAATAGTTTAAAATGGAAATACAATGTGCTAGCCAGAAACTGAAATATAAATAAATAATAATGAGTAGTCAAACCTGATACATTTCGTTTTGCTACTTCTTGAGCACAACGGTGACGTTCTTCAACACTAGAGCCTCCAACGATGGATCCAAACACAGCTCCACCTGTCTACACTTGAGTGATTAATATATAGACAAACAAACTAATTCAATATTTACCATGAATACTGTTAAAAAGTACAAAATATAATAACAAATATGTATGTAACACTGATTGTAGTTCCCATATGCAGTTACATATGCAACAGTAGCTGGCATGAGATAATTCTAAGAATTAAGGTAGTTTCTGCAATTATTAACTTTCTTGTTAATACTGCAATTGACAAGAATCACGTCATACACTTCAGATGTCAGGCTTCTTAAGCACAAGCAGCAACCACTTTCAAAGACTGTCCTTCCCCAACCTCACTTCCCTGAAGTTAACCCCCTGTTTAGAAGAACCCACCCCACCCTCATTAGACTTTTTCTAAATACTTTTTATTTTTACAATATCTTAAGACTCAACAAAAGTACTATTGACTTGTCACAAAAAAATAAACTAATGGCGCTCTCTTGTTGTCGAGGAGTGTAAAGTACAAGGGTAATTAGAAGTAAATTTAGGGCATTTGGTTCAGGGTAATGAACAGAGGAATAGAATACCTTGTTCCCATTCCAAACGTAACCTAGTTAGGTTAGCCAAAAGTGGAGTTAATGAGTCATTGATAGCAGTGCCTAAAAAAAAATTTCATTCCTTAATGGGATGAGTGATGGTCCACTACCAACCTCATGGTAATGGTTCTTACTAATTAGATACTTTTGAGAACTTCTAGTCCATCCTGGCACACTTCCCAAGTAACAAACCAAACACCAAGGAACTCATTCTCAATTCAATTTTATTACTGCCTTTATTCAGTTTAAAAAATCTATTATATTACCGCCACATTCTATCGTCCCAAACCAACATACCCTTAATGTCATTAGTAGGCCTAAGTTACCACATCCCAAGCCCTAATGCTGAATACCACTCCCACAATCTGCTGATACTTGCTCCATCTAATTAGGGGCGGTCCAGTTCCCTATAACAGAACCCATAATGAAGCCAAAACCAAATTCCTTGAAGCCTTGAAGGATAACAAAACATTGAATCTTTGAAGAACTTTACCATCCTTTCCACCACAAAAAATGCCAAATTCAAGTCACAACAGGATTTCAAATCTCGTAGAAGGTTAACACATTCTCATCAAAAACGACAAACATGCTCCAATGGCTCCATGCAATCAGATATAGCTAAACTGAATGAGAGTGGGTCTTATTTGGCAGCATTCACAAACACACACCCCCAAAAAAAATATTCCAGAAACAAAGGCTTAAACAGCCACCGAAGCTACAAGAAATCACCGGCGTTGAAGCTATTGGGCATCAAAGAGAAAGCAAAAGACTTGAATAGGGAGGGAAAATCGCAGGTTTCCAGATGAGTTAACTAGCATGAAAAGATGGTGAACCTGATTAGGATAGCAAACAGGCTTTGCGAGAAAAGGTACTAGAAAATTCCAACATCAAGTGTCTTCAAATTGTTATGCAAAATGCTAAGCTTGTAATTTTAGGGTTCTAGAAATAGATGGTATTCATGAAGATTAAAGAGGACTACAAAAGTTTGGTTTGAGAGATGACCAACATTTTTAGACAATTGTGCATTATGGAAAACTAATAATAACTAGTGCTATCTACAGTAGAAGTGTGCTAGTTGGATAGGGGATGATTGCGATTAACATAATAAGGTATGATCTAATCTAAGTGAAAAGAAAAAGAAAATGAAGCAAAATGTCTTTGAGAACACTCCTAAAATCCATCAAGCAGAATATTTATTGTTCAAAATAGCATCAATAGCTACCGTGTAATTTTTTTCTGAACAAAAAGAATCCATAATTAATAAGTCAGCTAAACTCTTCCTAAATTCTTTTGTACCAAGACTCCAAAAGTCAGAAAGTTAAAACTTTGACTACTAACCCATCTAAATGTAAAATGGATTAGGCCTACAAAATGTGAATTCTGTAATGCCTTTGCTTAATCAACAGAAACAGCATACTAACCCGATGAAACATCAATGATGGAACATGGAAGACTCAAAATAAAGCTTCAGCAGACCAAGTTAACAAACAATCAACTTCTCACTCACTCCATTAATCAATCTTAATATTTAACATAAAATATATGAAAAATTTTAAGTTCATAATTAATCAACATGAGAAGATAATATGAATATTATCTTCTCAATATTATATTATTGAGAACATAAAAGAGAAAAGGAAAATAAAAAATTTAAAGCTTCATACTTGCTCTTCAAGAATGTGACATCTCCTGCGCTTCATTTAAGAATTGTCGGCAAGCATGAAGATATTCAAAACAAATTTTCTTGGATCTTAGTCATAAGAATGTTGCGAACAGCCTCATCATAGTAAACACCTTATGTAGATTTTGATTAGTTGAGTGAACAACCCATATGGTAGTTAATTTTAATATACCTAGTACTGGCCAGCCTATTCCAAAATTCACAACGCTGACCAGTTATATATTTACTGAATCTTGAAAACATGGATTGCACATTTCATCTAATATAGTTCTTGAACAAACTAATTCTAAAATGTTATGTACAAACACAAATTATAAAACAATTAAAGCAAATATGAGTTTCGGATCAAGATAATAATATCCAACTGTAAATGAAACAAATGCATATTCAGTGGTTACCACACTTAGGCGAATGCAATCATCAAGCCATCTCACAGTTCGATCCACCGAGGCTTTGTTCCTCTTTTCTGACACCCAAACAGGAACTTCATCGGCTAAAGTGGTCCATAAGTTTGGCTTCATGGAGGAAATCATTTCCATATATTCTCCAGGTTTTATCTGTGCATATCATTATTGAAGAAATGAAGAAAACTATATCCTACCGAAGGAGAGAAACAAAGTGTGAAAATTATGGAAAATAAAGTTATTATCATCAGAAAACATTATGTAGAACTACCAAGCGACGACCAGAAGGGGTCTCAAAAGATGCCCCAATCTTGTTACTGCTATTACATTCTGGAAGGCATGCAACAGAATCCCTTGGTACAGCTGCAAATGCATATTCACGCAAACCAAGCATCTCGTGCAGTCCTCCAATATATGATATTGTCTTAAGGGAAAGACCTTCTAAGCTGCAGAATCAAAGAAAAACACAATAACGATTTAGACAATTATAACCATAGGGAAAAAGGTTGAGAAATTACCATGAACAATTGTAGATTGTAATCTTGATCCCAAATTTATATATATATATATATATATATATATATATATATGAGATTTTCATTAAAATGGTCTCCCTGCCAACAAGTACAGAGATAAGGCTAAGGAATGAGGGTCATGGCCCATCCAAATCATTTTATAATTTTGATAAGTTATTCAAGCCAAACTCCATAATATTTTACATTTTTGTACATAGTTTGGCCCACTCTTAGTATATAATGTTCTTTTATTATGGTGCAAGAGGTTAAGATACAGAGACCCATCATGAGGCCGACCCTCTTAAAAATTCAACAAGAATTTGACTTCATTAAATGTAACACAACTTAGTAAGGAAACTCTTTTCTTAAGAGACTTCGTGGAAATATCAATATTTACTTGTAGAAACAACATTCCCAGAAGAAAAAGAAGAAATTTTATTAAATAAAAGGGAGAGTACACAAAGGGAGGACAAGGAGTCCTTCAAAGAAATACAAGTGTGAAAAAAAGGAAAAGATAATGAAGCACAACCCGTCAATTTCATTTTTTTTAGTAAGAAAACTTCATAAATAAATTCTACCAACTTTTTCACACTTGCTGCCTTTTAACTTTCTTTTACTGCTGAAGCCTACGGTCTTCAAGACTTCATGCTTCGTCCATACATACTTGAATTACAAAAAGTTTTAGTGTGGTATCCTTTCATTGCTAAGTGCTCAAATCTTTATGCAATATTCTTTAGATTAAGTTTAACTTATACAGCAAACAATTTTCGGGATTAATATTTTTTTTCTTTTTAATTCCGATGAGCATTATTTCTAATGTAACATATGAACAAGATATTTATTTATTGCTATAATATATTAAAACTTTAGTTCTTTAAGTTAGGGTTACTTAAATGAAATGCCCAACCAATCATAAGACATTACAGGAAGAAAATCTTTATGACTCTAGACTACCTTTACTAACACCCTGTCTTGGAGTTTTATTTTGGAGATAGAGAGAGAGAGAGAGTATACTAATGTCTTTGAGTTTTTTTAGGAGAAAATGACCGCCAACATTTCTCCAGAACTTTCTTCTCAAAAATTAGAAGATATGGATAAAAGAGAAAATGGAGTTTTCACAGAAATTTCTTTGCTCCATGTTGTGTCCATGAGATTTAACTATTCCATGTACAATACTAAAATCAAATGCAATAAGATATTCAACCAAGTTCTTTTTTATCTTTTCCTTTATAATTATTTTTTCTATATCTTTCCAATATCAAACGGAACATATTATTCTTTGCATGTCTTTTCCCTTAAAACCCAATTCAAGGCTTTGTTTGGAACTCAGTAAGTGGGAGAAGCAAAACAGATAATCAAAGGCAAACGAAGACTATTTAAAAAATAAAATAATAAATAAACCAATTAGAGGGTGTTTGTGATCGGTTATAATCAATCAAACCAACTAATAATCCGTTTTAAAAAGCATAAAGTGTATGGTAATTCATTTTTAAAAACTGCTTATAATCACTTTTTATGGAAATAATCAGAAGCACCAATTTGGTGCATCTGGTTATTTGTCAAAATCTAACGATCAGATTTGGCCAAATATATTACTACTCTATCCTCTTTTATTTTAATAATTCCACCCAAAACCCCTCTTTACTTCTCAAAACCTTTCTTTTCAATAATTCACACTTGAAATAAGTAATAAGCAAAAACCTTTTACTTTTTCACTAAATTAATACTTTTTCATTACCAAACATAAACTACCTTTTAAAAACTACTTCTAAGCAAAAGCAATAATCATAATCAATACTTACATTGCTAAGAGAGTGTTTGGGATTGCTTATAAACAGTCAAACCTACTTATAATCAGTTTTAAGAAGCAAAAAGTGCTTGATAATCAACTTTTAAAACTGCTTCTAATCACTTTGTATTATTTGCCAAATCTAATAATCAGGTTTGACCAAGTATATTACCAAGTTATCCCTATTTATTGTAGTAATTCCAGCCATTACCCATATTTACTTCTCAAAACCTTAAGCTATGTTTGTTTGCAAAAAGTATGCTTGGGATTGAAATATTTGTCTTAATTTAACACTACTTCGGACTATTTTATCTCATGATGGGAAATTAATAGTCCTATGGACTATTCTTTTGTCATTTCTAAGGCTATTTATGATGGACTATATAATCCCTTGATGAATATGGGATGGGATTAATAATCCCCCATTTTAAGCTATCAAATGGCTTTGTGGGACTACTAGTCCTGCATTAAGGGACTAATAGTCCCTTTTCAAATGATTAAATAGTCCGAAATAGTGTTAAATTAAGATAAATAGTCCAATCTTAAGCATATTTTTTGCAAACAAACATGGCTATAGTGATAAACAATTTTTCTCATACCAAACACTTTTTACTATGTGCTTTTTTTTTTACCAAATGCAAAATATATTGTAAAATTGATTATAAGCAAGATCATTAATCAAAATCACTAATCACATTTTTAAGCAATATCAGATATACTCTAAAGCAATCCCAAACATACCCATTACAATTAATTTTAAAATTGGTCTGGCATTAGAATTTAGTGTGCCCAACTAAATTTGTATTCATTAACAGGATTGTTTCTAATTTTCACTTTCTTTTTCCTTTCAGTTTCTTTTCCTTCAATTACCCCTTTTCCAATATCCTTTCTTTCTTCTTTTTTTTCCTTTTCTTTTCCAATTTCTTTAGCTATATACAGTCTGTATGTATGTATATATATATATATATATATATAGAGAGAGAAAGAGAGGATAATAAAGAAACTTACAAGTGAAGAGGGCTACATTGAAGTAGAAAAGAATCAGGGGAAGGAAGGGAGGAGAGAAGGTCAGGTGAGATGTAAACGGGCAGCCCTTTACGCGTGGTTAGGAGTAGGGCAGGAGTCTCTATTTGATGCGGGCAGCTGCCCAACTGTAGATAACCTACTCTCGCCCTTCCTTTCTTGCTCCATGCCTTAACGGCGAACTTCATCCCTTTCTCTATCTCCGATTGCCGGCAGCTATGTTGCCGTCCCGCCTTGGTTTCTTTTTGACTGAATTTGATCCCTCTCTTTTGCATTTCCCCCTTCTCCTCTATGTATGTTTTGGATTCTTTGGAATTAGGAAAAGTTAAAAAATATATTTTAAGAAAAAAAAAATTTTTTTTTTTTTTTTTTTTTTTTTTTTTTTTTCTTTTTTCTTTTTTCTTTTTTCTTTTTTCTTTTTTCTCAATTGTCTTTAACGGATTTGATACCTACATCTGCTCGTTAAAGAAAGACAGGTACTAAAGTTAGGGTTCATTGGTTATTAGTTTTTTTAAAGTTTAAAAAATTGTTCATTATAGTAATTTTTATTAGTTTTACTTTGAATTTTTCGAATTCCGAACATATTTTATGTGACATTGTTTTGGTTTATATGGTAGATAAAATTATAGTGTTTTTTTAGGATGGTAGGGTAGCTCTGATAGTAGCTTAGCTCTATGATAATAAAGTTAGCGCAACTTTGCTATAGTAAAGTTGAAGTCGCTCTAAATTCTACGATCTAAGTGATGACTATACGAACGTTAAGTGTTATTATCTTACGACCTAAGTCATGATTTTACGATCGTTAAGTCATTACCTTACGATATAAGTCATGACTATACGATCGTTAAGTTATTACTTTACGATCTAAATCATGATTCTACGATCGTTAAGTCATTAATTTACAATCGTTAAGTCATTATTCTTTGATTGCATCTTAATGAATCTTGATAGTTCACCTCTTAATGCATCTTAATAATTCACATATTTATATTAAGAGGTTCTTTAAATAGTTAATATACAAATATGAGTCTAAACTATTTAAAGGATCTCTTAGAGGGTGTTTGTTTAGAGCAGAATGGCTGAATCGGTTAGTGCGTTTATTTTTGTCTGAATGACTGAATCGGTAAGATGGACGAGATAAATGGCTGAGTCCGATTTTTTTAGTTGAATGGTTGAATGAGCAGCTGAATGAAGTAAAGAAATTAAACAATCAAAAAAAATAATATTAACTATTATATTAAGTAATATTAAATAAATTTATAACAATTTTGAATTTTTTAAGAGGGGTAAAATAATAAAAGTTTGTCATACAGATGTTTCAGACATGTCAATTATCAAACAGCTTTTTTCATTTAGATTCAGATTCAGCTCATTCAGATTCAGATTCAGATTTATTCAATTTTTATCAAACACCCTCTTAATACAAAAATGTGGACTCTTAAGATGCATTAAGAGGTCGGTTCTTAAGATGCATTAAGATGCAATCAAACACTACTTACGATCTAAGTGCTAATATAGAGTCATGTGTTTTATGTTAGCTTGTTTTGTGAAAAAACTCTACAATGGAATCCTATTTTTTATTATTCTATATCTTTCAATTTTCAACCTTTACACAAGTGAAAATGATAAAGAATTGACTAGGGCAAATAAACAACAACATCCAGTTTCTAAAAATAAAGAAGATATCATTGACAACAAAAACATGGAACTTCATTCAATTAACCAAAAGTTTGGTCACAATACTTTACATATCAAATGTTTGTCCAAAAATACTCAATTAACCAAAAATACTCAACTGTACTAGAAGACTGATTATATCCAAATATTTGGTCGTATCAAACTATACCCAAAATATTTTGTCATATCAACTGTACCCAAAATACTTAAGTGACCATATAAAACTGTACCAAAACTACTTATCTAATCATATCAAACTATACCAAAAAATAGCAACCATACCAGAAAATACCAAATGTAACAGCAATCAACATTTAAATAACACTAGACTATTAAAAGCCATAAATAACCCAAGGCAAAATCAAAGCCTTAATCCCCCAATCTGCAACAAACAAAAAGTTCGTCATTGTACCAACTATTCCTCAGCTCCTAGAATCAATTTTTACCACGAACTCACAGTATTGAGTCTAAAACCCCAAGAGCCCCCTAAATCACCATGAAATCCACTCAAAATTGAAGAAGATTTGATGAAAACTCAAAATCGCATAATTTTACTCTCTCCAAACCCTACATCTCACAACACAACTGAGCCTCATTTATGTCTTTTTATATTTATATAAGAAGGGCAAATATGTCTTTAGCCATTTAAAGTCACAACGTTAGCACGGAAAACACTTTTTTATTTCACCTTAAAACCTCCGGTGTTTAAGGAAGGTGTATTCAATTAAAATTTTTAAAGACTTTTAAAGTTTGATTGTATTCAATCAAGACATTTAAAGAGTTTATAAAAGTTTACTGGTATTCAATTACAACTTTTGTAATGTCTTTAAAAGTTGTGTGGTATTAAGAGGGGTGTATTCAATTAATATTTTAAAAGACTTTAAAAGTTTGGTTGTATTCAATCAAGACATTTAAAGAGTTTATAAAAGTTTACTGGTATTCAATTACAACTTTTATAATGTCTTTAAAAGTTAAGTGGTATTGAATTGAGACTTTTACAAAGCCCATAAAAGTATTTTTGGTATTCAAAAAGTCATATATTTTTCAGATTTCTATCAAATGATATAGTTTGACAGACTTTAGAAGAAGAGATACTCATATCCAAAGTCTGACCTCATCTCTAAAGACTTTCAAAGACTTCCAAATATTTGAGAAAGGGAGAAGATGAACAAATGAGAAAGAGAAAGACAGAGAGAATATCAAAAGAAGATATAAGAAAACAATATATATATATATATATATATATCTTTCTCTCACTTTCTCTCTCTCTCGGCCTTAGTCCTCTCAAAATAAAAACCTAAAAAGGAAATAAAGTTATTATAGCAAGTGAGGAGAGAGAAAAAGGAGGAATGGTTAAAAAGAGGGAGTAGCGTTAAGGGTTCCAAATAGAATCAATGGTGTAAATGGAGATAACAAATATTTTAATATCATTTTATATTTTTTTCTCTCCCATAAAAAAATCTCATTTATTATATTTGTAAGTATTAAGGAGGTATTTTGTTTTATGTTTATTTTTAAAAGTAATAAATTTGTTAATTTTGTTATTTGTTGAAAATTATAAATTGTTAGTTTAGTAATAATGACTTGATAGGAAAACGACAATGAACAATTTTAAAATAAAATTTGTTATTTTATATTATTGTTAGTAGAAAATTACTTTTTTATGAAACATAAAAATTATGAAATATGACATTTTTTGTAGTAGATCGTGTATGATCTAATAATTCAACTTCAACCATGCCTTTTATTTTAAATTAGGTTGTGACATGGTTAAAATATTTTAATATTATTTAATATCGTACTCGTTTCATCTAAAATATAAGATATTTGTTGACTTTTTAACAATTAATATAAGGTGCAAGATATATTAGAAGTATACAAAAGTCTATCAAATTCTTGGTAAAAAGTCTATAAAAATTTGTCACTTATTTTATGGAGTCTTTAAAAGTAATTTTAAAAGTCATTAAAATCTACAAACTTTACAAAAGTCTATAACTTAAAAAAAGTATTTAAAAGTCTTTATTAAATACACCATCCTAAGAGAGCCTTTTGTTGTTTGAATGGCATATTTTTTTGGTACAATTACATATTCTATTACATTTTTAATAATAATTACAACAATAGTTCACTCATAAAATATTTTCACAATTAATACACTTTTATATTTATTTACAATATTAGTGCAAATAGAATTCCTTAATTTAAGGAATTAATATGCAATTAGGGCTTTGAGGATTTTGGGATTGACATAGTAGAGTTTGACGCGTTTGGCGTTGAGGGATTTGATGAGGCGGATGGATTTAGAGGGAGAAGGTAAGTTGTTCCCCAATTGGTAGTAGTTTACTCCAATCTTTCTTGAAAACTTCTGCAAATTGTTTGATTAAATAAAATACAAAACAAAAGAAGATGGAAATGGTTTAGAAAAATATTAAATTTGTAAATCGAAGATGATGTATAATAATAATAGTGCATTGAGACTTACGGGATAAAGAAGCGAGGAGAGAGAGCGAGGAGGAAGGTGAGTAAGCAAGCCCGTCCGGTTTGTTTTTGTTTACATGAAGAAATGAAGGAGAATGATGTACAATTACATATTCTGCAAGACTGTATAATTTTTTGCCCATTTTAAGGTGGATTGATTATAATGGATCGATTTTTCATAAATACAGTTTGTTGCATTTTTTTTATAAAATGCAGTTGGTAGCCAAACATTCATACCAAGGTAACTAATTCAAGTTATTAGGTTTTTAATTTATTTTAAAAAATCTATTATAGATTTTTTTTATTTAATAGTGTAGTTGATAGCTAACACTTTATACTGAATGTAACCAATTCAGGTTTTATTGGGATACCAATTATTTTAAAAAATGTATTGTAGAATTTTTTTATAATGCGATTGGTAGCCAAACTTTAATACTGAAAGGTAACCAATTCAATTTTATTGGGTTACCAATTAATTATAAAAATCTATTATAGATTTTTTTTTTTATATATCTGATTGGTAGCCAAACCTTAATACAAATGTAACCAACAAAAACTAAAATTGTTACCTTTGAAAGTTTTGGTTACCAACTGCACTGAAATTTCTATTGGTTACCCACAAAAACTAAAATGGTTACCTTTGTATAAATATTTGATACCAACTGCACTAAAATTTATCTTTTTCTCCTTTTAATTTCTGGACTAAATCAACCTTCGTCATAATGGCAGTTGTGGCCGGCGTCCATGGTGTTGAAGCGGCGGCGAAGGGGAGGAGGAAGATGACCGGCGAAGGGGAGGAGGAAGATGACGTTGCCAAATTTTGAATATTTGAATTTTAATTATTATTTTTGAATTTGAATTTGTTTTGTTTGTTAGATCCAATATATTTGAATTTGAATTATTAATTATGGTAGTTATTTCTCATTGATTTTAGGTTTCCTTATTATTATGAATTGAATCCTATACTAATTTCCTAAATTAAGGAATCCTAATTGCACTAATATTGTAAATAAATATAGAAAGTGTATTAATTATGTAAATATTTTATGAGTGCACTAATAGTGTAATTACTTTCTAAATATTGTATACTTATGTAAAGGACCCTATTTTTTTATTGTGGTGAATTTATTTTGGCCTATGGAGTATTGTGGATGGCCAGCAGTGTTTGGTTGACGGGTTTGTTGATGCATCTTACCATATGTTTGATTAAGGCCTTTTTGGCTTGGCAACAGAGAGTTAGTTCTCAACTAGATATAAACTCGTGCGTTGCAGTGAGATTATTCATTTTGTTAATCATAAATTTATATGTGCAATTAATAAATTATAATATAATAATTTATATGTAGCATATGTTACATAGAGTTGGGTAAAAGTTTTGTACACAAATATATATATATATATATATATATATATATCCAAGTATAAAATTAATCGATCATTAAACCCAAGAACATTATATAACAGTTGTGTGTGTATGTATATATATATATATATATATATTAATTTCCTGATAAAAATGTTTATAATATAATTAATAGGGTTAAAATTGGGTACCTCTTTCATTCTAAAGCACTCACAAATATTTAGAAAGTGTAATGCACAATTTCATCGAGTTGTTATATTGATATGATTGTTAGTGGCATATTTGAAGTCTTTTACACATTACACGAACCTCACCAAGCCTCAAATATCTAACACATGTATTTGATGCATTTTAAAGAGTTCATGTCTCAAATACACTTACTTGCACCAGGATTCAAACATCTAAACGAAAGGGAAAACAGATGAAGAATGTGCTAGTTTCGGTTCTCAGACCTTAAAGGAAATTACATGCTACATGTGGAAACTGAAAAGCACGAGCATTAATAATTATGTTGGATCTTCATATCAAACAAACACCATGTCCAAAAACATATTAGTATAGTACCGTGTCATACATAACACAATGTTATAGTTAAAAAACGAATACATTGCCTCATTAGTTTTTTATCCATTTTTGGCAATTGTAGAGGCACTCAGTATTACCATAATGCCAAAAAAAACTATTAATGATGATGAAAATGATTTACCGGATGCTAGTACTTAACAAATCATGCAAACCCAAAATCCAGATAATAGAATACAATAGATAAAGAAGCTATAAATATAAACACCGTGAGATATAGTCCACAAAATGAAGCCATAACCCCTCCTATTGAATGCACTGTCACCATAATTTGAAGATCTCCATATAACTCCTTTGCACTTTCAACATTATTTAGAATTGTTTGTAGCATGAGTTGTTGCGTAATAGTTGGTATGTATTTATAGGGAGAAATTTGGTTAAATAATGGAGAGTAATGATAATAGCTCAATTTTGGTTGAATATCCCTTCTGTCCCTTCAAGTTGTCATCCACTTTTAAAGTCGTCTCTAAAGTTCAATTTTCGTTAGTTAGGTCCTTAAAGTGACATTTTGTTGGCATTTTCGTTCCTTTAACCCAATTTGACCTCAACCTTACCCATTTTGACCAATTTTGACCTAATTTTAATATTTAAAAAATATATATTTAATATTTTAAAATAAAATATTTTTTTAAAATAATTTGAAAATAATCATTATTATATTTAATATTTTAAAATAATATTTTATTTTAAATATTAAAATAAAATGTTATTTTAAAAAAGTTATAAAGATAATTATTATTATTATAAGGAAAAAATATTAGAAACTTTTATTTTTTTTAAAAATGAGTAAAGTTTCATAAAATATAGATTCAAAAAAATTACATAAAAAATTAAATATAATTATTGTTTTAAACTTATTTTAAAAATAATTTTATATTTTAAAATATTAAAAATTTGGGTTGGGTTAAACTGGGTTGGGTCAAAATTGGTCAAAATGGGTCGGGTTGAGGTTAAATTGGGCTGAAGGAACGAAAATGCCAACAAAATGCCACTTTAAGGACCTAACTGACAATAATTGAACTTTAGGGACGACTTTGAAAATGGGTGACAACTTGGAGGGACATAAGTGTCATTCAGTCGTACTGATAATATCATAAAGTAGTGATTTTAGAAGATAATAATTAAATTAAAAAGGATAATATCAGAACAGTTGACATTACCAAAACACCTTAGATTTATAGTGATTTAGGAGATTATAAATTTAAAATATTAATTTGGGATTAAAAAATTAGTGATTTTAGGAAATAATAATTAAATTAGTAATGATAATATTAGAATAATTAGCATTATTAGAAACAGTTTAGATTTGTAGTGATGTATGAGATTATAAAATTAAAATATTAATATGGGATTAAAAAGTAGTGATTTTAGGAGATAATAATTAAGTAACGATAATATAAAAACTGTTTAGATTGAAAAAGTAGTGATTTAGGAGATTATAGAATCAACATAGTAAGTTATGATTGATATTATTTGATATTTTTTTTAAATATTTTAAACTGTATAATATTATGTTATAATATAATTATAAATGGTATAATATTATGTTGGAATATAATTTAATTAGTAATGATAATATCCTCATAGTCTAGACCCGTAACGAAATCCATAGTAATGTGTTCCCACTTCCATTTTGAAATCTCAAGTGGTTGCAATGGACCCTTTGGCACTTGATGCTCCGCCTTTACACGTTGACAAGTTAAACACCTCGAGATAAACTCCGCGATCTCTCTCTTCATATTGCTTCACCAAAATGTATGTCGAAGATCATGATACATTTTGGTACTCCCAGGATGGATTGCAAACGGTGTGTTGTGTGCCTCCATCATGATTCTATGCTTCAAGTCAGAATCGTTAGGAATGCAAAGTCTGAAGTTGACTCGAAGTATAGGTGGTGATTTTGTTATGTACGTGTATTATAATATTATACTATACATGTATGATATAATGTATGGTATAATATTAGAAAAATAGTGATTTTAGGATATAATAATTATGTTTAGAAAAGTAGTGGATTTGGGGGATTATAAAATCAACATAGTAAGTTCTGATTGATATTATTTGTTATTTTAATTTTATTTTAAATGTTTTAAACTATATAATATTATATTGTAATATAATTATAAATGGTATAATATTATATTGTATTTATAGAGAAAAATTAGGTTAAATAACTGAGAGTAATGATAACAACTCAAGAATGATAATATCACAAAGTAGTGATTTTAGGAGATAATAATTAAATTAGAAAGGACAATATCAGAACAGTTGACATTACCAAAACACCTTAGATTTATAGTGATTTAGGAGATTATAAATTTAAAATATTAATTTGGGATTAAAAAATTAGTGATTTTAGGAAATAATAATTAAATTAGTAATGATAATATTAGAATAGTTAATATTATCATAACAATTTAGATTTGTAGTGATTTATGAGATTATAAAATCAAAATATTAATGTGAGATTAAAAAGTAGTGATTTTAGAAAATAATAATTAAGTAGCGATAACATAAAAACTGGAGTAATGGATGAACACATTAATTAGGTAGGACATGTGTTGCAATTTGGGAATGATAAATGTCATGCAATGGTGTTATGTACTGCAATTTAGTATATTTAATAGATTTAGTATATTTAATAAATATCTTTTTCAACTTTGGGATTTTTAGTTTACAACATTGATAACCCTAACGAAACACGAGAAAGTTTAGAAACGATTTATTAGAATTTTTTTTAAATGCAAAATGCTCTATACGTATAGCTTTGGCATTCAATTAATTTATTTTTCAAATTATATTTATAAGATGAGAAATGTGTACTTAGCTGTATATTTTTAGTGGGCTCTTTGACAAATTATTAATGTAAATGGGAAAGAACCGGTGGATACAACTTTTTTATTTGATTTTATATGTTTATGGGTTCTTAATATAAGTCATTTTAGAGTTGTGTACCAGTATTGAGAAAATAATTGTATAACATTAAATATAATATCAATTGTCTATATTGCCCTTGTATTGAAAAAAGAGAATGTTATTTATGGGCAAAAAATAGTGAGAGAATGAAAATTATATTTATTACTTGGGGTAATATTAAAAACTAAACAATTAATACTTACTTGAAATTTTCAAACGACTTATATTAAGGAACAAAAATAATTCTCTAAAACGACTTATATTAAGGGACGAAGGAAGTATCAAAAGTTTGGTATGTTTTTCATTTGGTTCTTTAACAAATTAAAAGACACTACACATGTTTGTAAATATTAAAAAAATATGAATGGATTTGCAACACACCAGTCTCACATCGAACATATGAAATATTTTAATGTGTATATAAAGACTTAAGCTGCTATTATTTCAGTTATAACTTTTTGGTGAGCCTATGATGGACTAAGATGACCTAAGAAAATATTATTAAGACAAGACTTGGTATGAAGTTGGAATTATCCCACAATAATTAGAGAAGTAAAGTTTATGGGTCTCGTTTAACACAACGAATTACGATTGTTAATTTATCCTACTAACACAAAGACAAATAAATTCTTACGCCCAAGGGAACGTAATGAATTCTCCAAGAGAAAACGCAATATTATTTTGAGTTGAATGAATAAGAATTGATTTTATTATATAAGAAGTCTTAAGACAATCTATATTTATAAGTCTAAGTACTTTCCTACATCTACTCTGAAAAAGGATTATTCATAATTTTTGTAATCTTATTTGAGAAGGATAATAAATTAAACTACTAATTAACTTTCTTAAAATTAGTTGGAAAACTATTAAAATAAAAATAGTAAATCTAAATCCTACAAGGTTTTCCTAAATAATAAATAAAAATATATGAGATAAACTAAAACTCCATAAATAATAAAATATATATATATATATCTTTAATTTTTATTGTAATTTTTCATTGCCTCATTGTGTGGCTATGTATTCGGCTTGACGAGGACGCCATATATTTAAGTGGAAAAGTTTGTACATATTGTATGTGAGATATTTGAATATGTATATAAAGACTCAAGTTGCTATCATTAATATCTAATCATGACCTTTTAGGTGAGTCTGTGATGAACTATGATAACCTAAAAAAATATTATTGATATAAGTACATTGTGCCTTATTATGCTATGATCTGATTCGAACTCGAAATTTGACTTGAGTTGTTACTTATGGAATCAGAGTCGACTTTCAAAAGCTCGGGTTAGATTGTCGGAGATGGGGACGTGAAGGCGGTCCTGGTAAGCCGCTGGTATTATCTTACAACGGCTAGAGAGACAAATTTTCTAGACCTTGTGTGGCTATCACTACAAGAAAAACCTTTGTCGTCGACGAAATTATTCTCGACGTATTTAATTCTATCGAAATAAGCCTATTTACGAAGAAAGTTTGCGTTGAAGATAAGTTCCTCGAAAATAAGCTTATACCAACGAAATTCCGTCTAAAATAGGCTACCCTCATTGGCGCCAAGTTTCCCGCCAGCGCGAACCCTAACTTCGACGGAATGATAGTTAATTCCGAAGGAAATTTCGTCGGAATAAAGTTAATTTCGAGGGAAGTAAATCTGACGGATAGTCCGTCGGAAATAATTAAAAAACCTAATTAGTATCGTCTTCTTCTAGCCGCGCCTCATTTCCTTCTCAACTCCCATTTCCCTCTCACTGCAGCTCTCATCTCATTTCCCTCTCCCTTTCTCTTCACAGCTCAACACTCCTCTCTCTCGTCTCCCCTACCACCCCCTCCCGACCGGTCTAGACACCCGTCCCCCTGCCGACGGCGTCTCTCCTCCTTTCATTCTGGCGGCGGCTCCTCCTTTCTCCTCAGGCAATTCAGGCAGTCCTCCTCCTCTCCTCCTCCTCCTCCTCCTCCTTAATCCTACTATAATTTCAGCGAACTCAAGGTTCTGAACTTCCCAAATTTAATTTTTAGGGTTAATATATATTGGTTTTAATGTTATAATTTCTGCTGAAATTGGGCATACTGTATATGTTGTTGCTGAAATTAGAACTCGTAGAATTTGAGATTACTAGCTAGCTTGTATTTGTTTCCTGTTTTAAGTTGTTGATATTGTTGTCACAGTGATTTTTTTTTTTGACTTGGTCATTCTGCTGAAATTGGGCATACTGTTGGACTTGCTATTGTTGTGGAATTTTTTGATGAAATTGGGATAAATATGCTGAAATTCGGATGAACATCATTTGATTTAAGACTGCATATATATAATACTTTTTTGGAACTTCAGAACATTGATATTAGGTGTGACGCCCCCAAAATAGGTACACATCACCCATCTTGTGTAAGACCCCAGTTTTTATAAATAAAGATGAATTTTCTATAAATATTATTTTTGAATATTATGGAATAATTTGATATAATGTTATAGTTGTGGGTAATATTTATAAATTTTGCAAAGTATACAAGTGGTTATATTATATTCGATTGGTGGGGAATATTAGGTTTAGCGGGAATATTAAATAACTGCTCAATCATTGGTGGACCCCAACAAAATTATTGTCGGATTGAGAAAAAGACAAAAAATATTTTATTGAAATAACGGCGGAAGTTTTACTGGTTGATCTTGTTGAACTACTTTCGGTAGTAAAAGAAATACGATGTCGTGTGGTTGCATAGTAGCACGGTATTGATTATTGATGCTTATGTGAGAAGTCACTTAGTTTGATTCCATTATCACGATTAATAATATGAATTATTATAAGCGATAATGACGTTTTTGTTTTATTACAGATTATTAGCGTAATAAAACGAAACATCTTTTATATAAAATGAATACTTTATTAAAGTTATTTTATAAATAAAATATATTATATTTTATTATGCATAGTGTTTTGCATAGTATTTTGCATAGTGTTTGCATAGTAAAATGTTTTTATATAAATAGAATATATTATATTTTATTTAAAAGATTTTTCTTTAAATATGGACCGTCGATTAAAGTAAATCAATACAGACCGTTCATGGATTAATTACTTATGCATTCCATTTTCCTATAAATGAAGCTCGTTCCTTCATTATTTTCTTACGAATTCATTGAAACTCTAGAGAGAATTATAGAGAGAAGCTATAGAGAAAGTTATAGAAAAGAAGAGTATTATTGCTACTTCATTACTTCTATATTCGGTTCTTTTTGTAAGGGTGTTATTCTTTCTTCTTCGAAGAGAACTTCATTATTCCATTCATTATTATTACATTGGAATAACTCGTAAAAGTGGCATACCCTATACATAACTTTGTGTATCTGTGATAAATACCTATACTTGGTGAAATCCTTATGTTATTCCATTGCTTATTATTACATTGGAATAACTCAGTACGCCATCTACCCTATACTTGGTGACATTCTTCTATTATTCTCATTGGAACATCACATGCATGTGTTTTACACCTAACACGGTTCCGATTTTTTATTATTACATTTGGAACATCCTCGTCATGCGTGTGTTTTACAATTTGACTGGTTAAAATCTTTATCATTCTGTTGGAATATCCTATCATGTGTTTTACACCTGGATCTGGTTCCATCTTTATTATTACATTTGAACATCCTGTGGTGTGAATTTCACGACTCGGTTCCGATTATTATTATTACATTGGAATAACTTTTATGCATGCAATCTGCATGCATGGTGATTTCTTTTGTTATTCCATTCTTTATTATACCCAGTTGTTTAAAACTTTGACTTCTATACTCCATGAAATTAGTAGAATATCCTTGATATTTGCGTTTCATCCAAAGATATCTTTCATGGAAATATTCTTACGATCATTCTTGAATTTTACTCTACAAAGAAGTATTATGTTGTGATTTTGGACGTTAAAATTCTGGATAAAATAATTCTTGAACTTGTTTTATTGAATTCTTATATCATTGTCATCATCCTCATTTTTATATTTTTAAAGTCATACATGGCACTGTAGAGCATGGATGGACTTGGTATGATTATGACCGAGGATTATTGATTGTAATCATGGCCAAGTAATGTTACAAATGATGTGGTAAAAGAAAAAAAAATCCTCAGTGGCCGTAGTGCATTGATGGACAGTTGTTGGCATGATCATGACCATTAATGAATACACAACTATTTTTGGCCGTAGTGCAGGAATAATTGTGATCGTGATACTAAAGAATATCCTTGGTAGTAGTGCGGGGGTGATTCGATGATGTGGGTTATTTATTAAAGTGAGTCTCGGTATAACAAATGATGAAAAACCTTTTAAAATCATAAAAGATAGTAGATTTTATTTTCTACTTGACTCTTTTAATGGATTGCATATTCATTTGCGATTAAACTGGTTGTCTATTGTATTTTATCAGTTTAACATTGTTGAAGACTATTGATAATTTATTTTGCATTATCTTAGTCATAATATTTCTTCTTGGGCTAGTTGAGCTCACCCTTTCTTTCACCTTTGTTCTCTTGAAATGAGAATATAGGTGGGACGAGTCGGGAAGCAGTGATGGTCCTCGAAGATAGCATTAGTAGTCCTCACTATTACGTGAAATAGTGTGATAATAATTGTAATGAGGACTTTTTGTTTGAGTTTGTATAATATCTAGTAGAAACGATATTTGTATTTAAACTCACAGATTTATGTAAGTATTATACCTAGCGATTATGTTAATAAGTTGTATTTAAATTTTGTACCATGTAAGTGGCGACCCAAGATGGGTGATGTATACCTAATTTTGGGGGCATCATAGTTGGTATCAAAGCTAAGGGATATGATCCCTGGCTAAGATGTGAGAAAAGTACTAGGAGGGAGAGGCAGGGAATACCTTCGCTAGTATGACCTACCTAAGTTTTTGTGCTATTTTATTGGTCGATTCGTAAATATAAAGATAATTGTTAAATGTCAATTAATCTTTTGTTTGTGGCGATGTCTGAAAATGACATCGAGAATGTTGAGAATAACAATGGAGCACAAAGCGATCGTTGATTCACCACATATCAATAATCAGGATAATGTGCATCAGGAAGGCGACAATCCTCATGCAAACAACAACACTGACCAAATGATGAATGATCAAATGTTCAGAGGCTTTATGCAATTTATGCAACAGCAGGCGAGAGCGACTCCTGTCCAAAACGTAGGTGAAAACACGGAAAACTCTCGGGCGGTCACCGCTAAACAATTCAAGGAGCTGGGACCACCGGAGTTTAAGGGAGAGCCAAAACCACTTCTGGCGGAAGCATGGATAAAGCAGATTACCAAGATATTTGATGTTTTGGGATGCTCCGAGGAGCAAAAGGTTCCCTTCTTTATGTTTTACGTGTTGCGTGGAGAGGCGGATTCTTTGGTGGGAATCGGTAAAAGCGTACTCGACTTCTTTGTCTTGAAGATATCTTGGGAGAAGTTCGGGAGTCATTCAACGACAAATACTTTCACGAAAGTATTACCACATGAAGGAGGTGGAGTTTATCAAGTTGGAACAAAACAATATGGCCAGTGTAGCAATATACGAGGCAAAATTTGCGGAGTTATCACGGTTCGTCCCACTTGGTGGATAATGAAGAGAATGGCGCGAATGTTTTTAAGAGGTTTGAAGTCGGAGATACGTCGACATCTTATTTCTCATAAACTGTGTTTGTATTCGGATGTTGTAAATAGGGCTCGATTAGTGGAGCGCGATAACGAGTCAACGTGAACTAAAAGAAGCGGTAAGAAAGTTATAATACCGGTGAGTAGTCATCGAGCGGTGACAACAAGCGTGGAGGGAATCAACAGGCGGATATGGTAACCACTTCGGTGGTAATCGAGGCCCAAAACAATAAGAATGGACATTTCAAAAGCGGAGATTCAATGATGATGGAAAGAGCGTCGGCCAAAGACCGTTGTTGTTAAGGAAGGAGAAAGACCACCTATCATATGCTTCAAATCACGGAGAAGAGGACACATCGGTCCGAGGCTGTGCCATGTTAGTCAAAGCATGTTATAATTGTGGAAGAGAAGGTCACTTAGCTCGATTTTGTGCGTTCTGAAGACAAATTCAACTAGGATGGAGGCACCAAAGTCCGTCGGAAAAGTCAAAACCAAGTGGTCTGAGGGAGGCGCGTTTGTTGTGACCTCCCAGAGAAGCAAGGAACCGAATGAGGTCATCACGGGTAAGCTTATCATAAACTCTAATGAAGTCTACACTTTATTTGATCTGGGTTCTACCCATTCTTTTATTTCTCCTACTTGCGCTCATCGATTAAATTTGACTCAGGAGAAATTAGACTTTGACTTATCTGTGGAAACTCAGTTGGGAGAAACCTTCATTACATCCAACTTGTTTATAAGTCTTGTTTGGTTCAAATCGGTACCCTCACATTACACATCGATCTTATTTCATTAAAAATACTTGCATTTGACGTGATTCTGAAGGATTGATTGGTTAACTACTTATCATGCAAAATTGATTGTTTTACGTAAGGTTGTTAGCTTTCATATTCCTAATCAACCTATTATGCGAATTCAAACGACCAAACCATTAAAATCAATCACGGTCATCTCAAGCCATAAAGCTATTCGTTTATTGAAAAAATGGATGTCAAGCTTTCTTAGCTCATGTCACGATTTAAACAAAAATACGTCGAGTTTGAGCGATATTTCTATTGTTAATAAATTTCTGACGTATTCTAGAAGAACTTCGGCCTACCCCCGGCGTGAAATTGAATTTTGTATCGACCTTGAACTCGGTACAAAACCTATTTCCAAAGCCCATATCGAATAGCTCTATTGAACTTGAGGAGTTAAAGACCCAATGCGAGGAATTGTTAGACATTGGCTTTATTCGTCCCCAAGTACTTCTCCTTGGGGTGCTCTGTTACATTCGTGAAGAAGAAAGATGGGAGTATCGACTTTGTATTGATTATCGGGAGTTGAATCATGTCACCATCAAAATAGGTATCCATTGCCACGTATTGATGACTGTTTGACCCGGTTGCAAGGAGCCAAATTCTTTTCAAAGATTGATCTTCGTTAGGATATCACCAATTGAAGATTAGAACCGTGACATTCCAAAGGCGGCTTTCGAACTCGATGCGGGCATTATGAATTCCTAGTCATGTCCTTTGGATTGACTAATGCTCCTAACGCCTTCATGGATATGATGAGCCAAGTATTCAAGGAATATTTAGATCACTTTGTGGTCGTCTTTATTGATGACATCCTTATTTATTCCAAAAGCCGTGAAGATCATGAGCAACACTTGAGGCGACACTCCAAAAGCTTCGTGAATATAAGCTTTATGCCAAGTTGAAGAAATCGAGTTACGGCTTGAAGAAGTAGCATTCCTTGGGCACGATGGTATCAAGTCATGGAATATCTGTTGACCCGTGAAGATTGAAGCTATTCAAAGTGGGAACAACCTAAATCGATGGCCGAAATGCGTAGCTTTCTCGGTTTAGGCTGGTTATTATCGGAGATTCGTGGAAGGATTTTCTCGAATCGCTACTCCATTGACTCGGTGACTCGAAAAGATCTGAAGTTCGGTTGGAGCGAAGAATGTGAGAAGAGTTTTCAAGAACTTCGAGAGAGACTTATTTATTTTGTTACGACAATACCATTTGGCTCGGAGGATTTGTCATCTCTGATGATGCTTGAGCAAAGGGTTGGGATGTGTTCTTATGCAACATGGAAAAGTTATAGCTTTATGCCTCATGACAACTCAAAGAATATGAGAGAGAATTATCCTACTCGTGATGCGGAGTTAGCGGTTTATCTTTTGAAACTTAAAATTTGGAGGCATTACTTGTATGGGGAGAAAGTGGAGATCTTTCACGGATCATAAAAGCCTCAAATATTTCTTCACTCAAAAGGAACTCAACATCGACAACGACGTTGGCTTGAACTGTTGAAAGATTATGATCGTACCATCGATACCATCCCGGAAAAGCGAGCGTGGTAGGCGGCATGCGTTGAGTAGAAGATCGTATATGCAAATGCGAGTGCGTTATTATCAACACAAAGGCCCATTTTGTGTGACTTGCAAAGGATGGAGATAGAGTTAAAGACTCGAGGGGCGCATGTGATGATAGCAAATATCTGAGTAGAACCGAGGCTTTAATCGATAAAGTTAAAGGCGCTCAAGCTACGGACACGGAGGCGATCGTATGAAAAAGAAAGTGCAAGAGGGTGCTATCTTAGGAAGCAAGAATCGATGAAGAAGGAATACTTGAGTCAACTCCGGACTTTGTGTTCCTAACGACCACGATTTAAAGTATAATATCATGATGGAGCGCGCCTGACACACCATTTGCAATCCATCACAGAGTACCAAAATGTATCATGATATTAAATCATACATTTTGGTGGAGCAATATGAAGAAGAGGAGATAGCGTTTGTTTATCTCAAGGTGTCTAACTTGTCAACGAGTTAAGCGGAGCATCAAGTACCAAAAGGTCCATTGCAACCACTTGAAATTCCGAATGGAAGTGGGAGCACATTACCATGGATTTAGTTCTGGGGTCTTCCTAAGGTTTCTCAAGGCATTGATGCGATTTGGGTCATTGTTGATAGATTGACCAAGTCTCTGCTCATTTCTTCTGAATCGAGAAACTTATACACTTGAACGTCTTGCTCGTATGTACATAAGCGAGATTGTAAGATCGCATGGTATCTTTAGTATCCATAGTTTACGATCGAGACCCAAGATTCACTTCAAGATTTTGGGTTGGTTTGCAAAAAAGCTATGGGCACGGACTTACGATTTAGCTCGGCATATCATCCTCGGGGCGGACGGACGGTGGGAGAGGACTATTCAAACTCTTGAAGATCTATTAAGACTCTGTGTTCTTGATTTCAAGGGAGTTGGGACAAGTTTTTACCATTGGTGGAGTTTTCCTACAACAACGGTTATCAACCAAGTATTGGCATGGCTCCATTCGAGCGTTGTATGGAAGAAAGTGTCGTTCTCCGATATCTTTGGGATGAGGTGGGTGAAACAACGTTGTTGGGGCCGGGAGTTGAATACGTATGACTACGGAAAAGATTCAAACGATCCAAAACGTATAAAACCTCACAAAATCGACAAAAAGAGTTATCTTGATCTTCATGAAAGGGCGTGGAATTGATATAGGAGATCATGTGTTGTTAAAAGTTGCTCCATGGAAAGGAGTTACAAGATTTGGAAAAGAGGAAAACTTAATCCTCGATTCATCGGTCCATTTTAATCCTCGATCGAGTAGGAGCTGTGGCCTATAGACTCGCTTTCTGCTTGAAATATGTCTCGTGTTCATAACGTTTTTCACATATCCATATTACGTAAATATGTGAAAGACCCGAACCATATTATTGAGTTAGAGCCAGGACGAAATAGCGGAAGATTTGGCGTATGAAGAGGTTCTGTTCAAATTTTGGATAAGAAGGAACATATTCTACGCTCAAGGTTATACCTCAATCGAAAGTTTTGTGGAGGAACCACGATGTTGAGGAAATGACTTGGGAGTTAGAATGCGAAATGAAATCAAGGTATCCTTACCTCTTGACATACCGGTCGTACCCTAATTTGAGGCGAAATTTCATAAGAAAGGGGAGGTTGTAAGACCCAGTTTTTATAAATAAAGATGAATTTTCTATAAATATTATTTTTGAATATTATGGAATAATTTGATATAATGTTATAGTTGTGGGTAATATTTATAAATTTTGCAAAGTATACAAGTGGTTATATTATATTCGATTGGTGGGGAATATTAGGTTTAGCGAGGGAATATTAAATGCAATGACTCAATCATTGGTGGACCCTAGCAAAATTATTATTGTCGGATTGAGAAAAGACAAAAATATTTTATTGAAATAACGGCGGAAGTTTTACGTTGATCTTGTTGAACTACTTCGGTAGTAAAAAATGCGATGTCGTGTGGTTGCATAGTAGCACACGGTATTGATTATTGATCTTATGTGAGAAGTCACTTAGTTTGATTCCATTATTGTCGATTAATAATATGAATTATTATAGCGATAATGACGTTTTGTTTTATTACAGTATTATTAACGTAATAAAAGCGAAACATCTTTTATATAAAAGCAGAATACTTTATTAAAGTTATTTTATAAATAAAATATATTATATTTTATTATGCATAGTGTTTTGCATAGTATTTTGCATAGTGTTTGCATAGTAAAATGTTTTATATAAATAGAATATATTATATTTTATTTAAAAGATTTTTCTTTAAACATGGATGTCAGATTAAAAGTAAATCAATCTGAATGATTTCATGGATTAATTCTTATGCATTCCATTTTCCTATAAATAGAAGCTCATTCCTTCATTATTTTCTTACGAATTCATTGAAACTACTGAGAGAATTATAGAGAAAGGCTATAGAGAGAAGTTATAGAAAGAAGAAGTATTACTCTTTACTTCATTACTTCTATATTCGGTTCTTTTACTGAGGAGGGGTGTTATTCTTTTCTTCTTGAAGAGAACTTACATTATTCCATTCATTATTATTACATTGGAATAACTTTGTAAAAAGTGGCATACCTATACATAACTTTGTATCGCGGTATACCCTATACTTGGTGAAATCCTTATGTTATTCCATTGCTTATTATTACATTGGAATAACTTTTGTATCTGTGATCTACCTTATACTTGGTGACATTCTTCTATTATTACATTGGAACATCACATGCATGTGTTTTACAGGACACAGTTCCGTTTTATTATTATTACATTGGAACATCACATGCATGTGTTTTTACAGGACACAGTTAAAATCTTTATCATTACATTGGAATATCCTATCTGTGTGTTTTACAGGATGCAGTTCCATCTTTATTATTACATTTGGAACATCTGTGATTGTGAATTTCACGACTGGTTCCGTTATTATTATTACATTGGAATAACTTTTAATACATGCAATCTGGCATGCGTGGTGATTTCTTTTGTTATTCCATTCTTTATTATACCCGGTTGGTTAAAACTTTGACTTCTATACTCCATGAAATTAGTAGAATATCCTTGATATTTGCGTTTCATCGATATCTTTTCATGGAAATATTCTTGATCATTCTTGAATTTTACTCTACAAAGTATATCATGTTGGCAGTTTGGGCGTTAAAATTCTGGATAAAATAATTCTTGAACTTGTTTTATTGAATTCTTATATCATTGTCATCATCCTCATTTTTATATTTTTTTAAAGTCATACATGGCACATAGAGCATGGATGGACTTGGTATGATTATGACCGAGGATTATTGATTGTAATCATGGCCAGTAATATTACAAATGATGTGGTAAAGAAAAAAAAATCCTCGATTGGTAGTAGTGCATTGATGGGCCGATTGTTGGCATGATCATGACCATTAATGAATACCTGACTATTTTTGGTAGTAGTGCGAGAATAATTGTGATCGTGATACTAAAGAATATCCTTGGCCGTAGTGCGAGGGTGATTCGATGATGTGGATTATTTATTAAAAATTTGAGTCTCTATTTATAACGATGATGAAAAACCTTTTAAAATCATAAAGATAGTAGATTTTATTTTCTACTTGACTCTTTTAATGGATTGCGTATTCATTGCAGTTAACTTGATGTTATCTATTGTATTTTATCGGTTTAACATTGTTGAAGAACTATTGATAATTTATTTTGCATTATCTTAGTCATAATATTTCTTCTTGGGCTAGTTGAGCTCACCCTTTCTTTCCTTTTGTTCTCTTGAAAATGAGAATATAAATTTGAGACGAGTCGGGAAGCAGTGATGGTCACGAAGATAGCATTAGTAGTCCTCAACATTACGTGAAATAGTGTGATAATAATTATAATGAGGACTTTTTTTGAGTTTGTATAATATCTAGTAGAGCGATATTTGTATTTAAACTCCGATTTATATAAGTATTGTACCACGTGATTATGTTAATAAGTTGTATTTAAATTTTGTACCATGTAAGTGGCTGGGTGATGTATACCTAATTTTGAGGCGTCATATCTTGTCATAATGCATGCATGGTAAATTCAAATACAACTGAATATCTCTGACAATAAATGTAAAAATACGACAAAACATAAATTGAGAGTTTTAAAAGAATATTGTCATCTAGACAATATCCACATTAAAGGAGTCCTCATTACATTTATTGTCACACTATTAAGCGAATAGTGAGGACTACTTAATACTATCATCTGATAGTCACTCCGTCTGAAGAAACATCCCGATAAGAAATATTATGACTAAGATAATGTGAATAAATTATCATTAGTAAACAATGTTAAGCTGATAATATATAACAAACATCAAGTTTAAGCTGCGGTAGAACAAGCAATCCATTAAAAGAGTCAAGTATGAGAATAAAATCTACTATCTTTTTATGATTTAAAAGGTTTTTTTTTATCACTTTATCGCTAAGACTCACTTAATAAATAATCCACATCATCCTGATGGCGAGGATATTCTATCACAACCACAAATTATCCATTACAATATTCGTGTATCGTACCAACAATCCATCCCATCATAATAATCATTTGTAATATTACCCCAATCCCACATAATCATACCAAGTCCATCTATGCACAACAAAAGCCAATCGATGACTTTCAACATAATATAAGCATGAGGATGATGACAAATGATATAAGAATCCAATAAAACAAGTTCAAGAATTAATTTATCCGTAATTCAATAACGTCCAAATTGTCAACATACGACATCGCTTTGTAGAGTAAAATTCAAGAATGCTCGTAAGAATATTTCCATGAAAAGATATCGGATGAAGCGCAAATATCAAGGATATTCCACTAATTTCATGGAGTATAAAGTCAAAACTTTAACCAATCGAGTATAATAGAATATATGAAATCGCAAATGGATTTTTGCTCGCCATGCGGTAATCCACGATATATGATTATTTCCACAATTTAATAAGGAATGAATACAAAGGATCATTCACCATGCATGTGGTAATCCACATAGACAAAGTTATTCCAACGTAATAATAAAGAATGGAATAACAGAAGGATTCACCATGTGCGTGCGATAGGCGCGCACGCATGTTATTCTCAATGAATAATAATAAAGAATGGAACCAGTCGTCACATAAACGCGCAGTATGCGAGGATATTCCGACGAGATAATAAAGAATCGAAATCAGTCGAAAAATTACGCGACCGAGGATATTCCAACAGAATAATAAAGAATGGAATAACAATGAAATCACCATACATGCGATGATCAGCCAGTATAGGCAGTTATTCCAATGTAATAATAATTAATGGAACAAGATTCAGGCGTGTACGCGACCGAACGTGATATTCTAATGAATAATAAAGAATGAAATAACAGAAGAATTTCACCATGTATGCGGTACTTCTCATATACAGGTTATTCCAACATAATAATAAAGAATGGAATAACAGAAGAATTTCACCAAGTATAGGGTAGCCCACATATACAGGTTATTCCAACAGAATAATAAAGAATGGAATAACAGAAGTTCTCTTCATGAATACAAAAGAAATAATACCCCTTACGAGTATAACAAATAATATCCCTTACCTTAGAAGAACTGGATATTGGAAAAGTGAGGTAGCAGAATACTTTTCTTCTTTCTCTCTATAGTTTCTCTCTTTAGAGTTTTAGTGAATTCGTAAGAAATAATGAAGGAATGAGCTTCTATTTATAGGAGAATGGACTGAATAGTAACTAATTCATGAACGATCCAAATTGATTTACTTTTTAAACCAGACTATCCATATTGATTTACTATGCAAAGATTAATAAATTATTCTAATATAACAAAATCTTTTAAATAAAATATAATATATTCTATTTATAGTCTAATAAAACAAATAACTTTATAAAAGTATTATGTTTTATATAAAAAGATTTTACTATGCAAACACTATGCGAGCACTATACAAACACTATGCATAATAAAATATAATATATTCTAATTATTATCTAATTAAACAAATAACTTTATAAAAGTATTCTATTTTATATAAAAAGATTTTACTATGCAAAATACTATGCGAGCACTATCAAAACACTATGCATAATAAAATATAATATATTCTAATTATTATCTAATAAAACAAATAACTTTATAAAAGTATTACATTTTTATATAAAAAAACTTTTCTGCTTTTATTACATTAATAATACTAATAAAACAATATATATATATATATATATATATATATATATATATATATATATAAAAACTTCCGTGACTTCATAAAAAGATACCTCAATATATTTAACAACATTTATCATCATTATTATAATTCACAATATTAATCGACCGTGTCGCTCCCGAGGAAGAGAGGGCTTTCCAATAAGGATTTCTCCACATTGGTAGCAATTAGGTGATTAACCTCTCTTTGATAGAACTTACAGACATCGTTAATATTGCAAATAATAATATTACAAATTTGATTTAATTTAATAAATAAATTTAATTTTATAAAAATAGTTAAAAAATAAAAAAATAAATTTTAAAAAAGGAAAATAAATTTAATTTAATTTAATTAAAATAAAATAAATTAAATTAAATTTAAACAATTTAATTTAATTTAATAAAAATTATATAATATAATACAAAATAAAATAAAATAAATTAAAACATAATAATAAATTTAATCCAATTTAATAACATAAATAAAATAAAACAAAATGAATTAAATAATAAATTTAATTAAATCTGAATAAAATAAAACAAATTTAATTTAATTTAATTTAATTATATAATAAAAAAATTAAAATAAATTAAATTAAAAAAAAAATAAAATAAAATAAAATAAAATAATAAAAATAAAATTATAATAAAATAATTAAAAAATATTATATATAAAATTAAATTAAATTAAATAAATTTAATTTAAATAAATTAAATTTAAAATAAATATAAAATAAATAAAATAAAATATATTAAAACATAATAATAAATTTAATCCAATTTAAAAAAAATAAAAAAAAGTGAATTTAATAAAATAATCAAAAGTTATATTATATATTATAGAACAAAATAAAATAAAATAAAATTATAAATACAAGTAAATTTTTAAAAATAAAATAAGATAATTTAATAGTAGTCTCTATATATATTCCAAATAATAGTTATCGTAAACTAAGTAGCACTTACTTAGTTTTAGACACTCACCTCTTTTTCTCAGGATTTTCTCGCACTCCTATTACTAACATCATGTTCATTCCTAGTAGAGAGGGTAGATTCGCTTTTGAGATAACCCCGAAAGATATTCGGAGTATAGGACACACATCCATTCCTGATACTACCGAAGTTCGGGCCCAACCCTAACACAAACCGAAACATCATCTCAAACCCTAACACACACCCGAATGTCATTTCCAATCTCTTCCGGAGATAACCCCGAGATATGCAGATCAAAAGACCCAAGAACAACACCGAGAGAGATAGTTCGCTCTCAACATAATAACACCGCGACGCCCCAAATTCCCAGAGATAACATCGAGTAAGAACCCCATCCTCGTGATAGCCCCAAGAGATGCCATTGCGCTCCTATGATAACCCCGAAAATGCTTGTTTCAAACATATGCAATCGCCTTCAACCTCGTATATCCTGCCGAGGCACACACACCTCGCACCTGAGATAACAACGGCGATATGTGAACATCCACAGATGACAAGATACATACAAACAAGCAAAGCATTCAATCTCACCAGTAACCCCGAGCAACGCTCGCTTTTCGCTTAAAACCCGCGATAACCCCTGCGAGGAGTCACAACGCCATCTTACCATCTCAACAAGATGATATCACAAGATACCAACAAGTAGTCCAATCTCACCAGAACCCCGAAAGCAACGCCTACTTTCAACTCAAACCGGATGATAACCCCATGAGGAGTCAAACGTCATCTTGTTCCTTCGAAAAATGGCACGCCGCCTCAACACTTCATACATACATACATCCAACAATGTCCCACAAGAGCCGAGGATCGACAATCCCGAGTGACTATTACGCGCGGCAAGATTTTTTGATAGAATTTGAAGCTTGAAGACCATGGGCATAGACCCTCTTCCCCGACTTCGCATACAACCTCTAATCCATGTCATTACAGTAACTCTCGACACAAGCTGGTCCAAAGAAGGTCGATATACCTCGCTCGGATGCTCTCTGATTGAAGTTCTCGCAAGTTCGAGCGACATTACAAAGGTACGAGTGTGCACGTACATACGAGACGACGGGACCCGCGAGGCTCGATGCACCACGACCACCGCAGTATAATCAATGGCCAAACCGCAGTGTACCGCTACCATCCGCTATATATACAAGCCTTGGGGTCACCATTTTGAGAAGAAGAGGAGGGAAAAGGCGAGGAAGCCCCGTCCATTTTACTCGTGATACACATCTTTTGAGTGTTTCCTCACTTCTAAACACTAGTTAGCTTAGCACATATAGCTATCTTTTTCCCATGAGCCGAGTGTTTATCCATTTAAAGTCATAGAAGTCTACTTTCAAGCAACCCACCGTAAGCCTTCTTATATTCTATAAAGCCTTCTTCTCATATTAGCACACACCGTTGTACACGCTGAGAGTCGTGTGAGTGTGTTTGCCTTTACTTTCTATCCCGTGGTTTTTCATTCTCGCTCAGATATATATACTTATATATATATATATATATTTTATATATGGACTAACATTATCGAAGTTATGCCTCGATTGAGCCTAGACTTCTGGCCCGAGAGCGCTTAATTGCTTATATATATATATATATATATATATATATATATATATATATATATAATATATATATATAATATATCGATATATCCCCGATGAGCCTATTTTATATCCTGTGTTTTAATTGCTTTTATATATATATATATATATATATATATATATATATATATATTATATATATATATTGTTGTCGATATATATATCCGATGAGCCCGGATTCACATCCTGCATGCATATATATTTTATATATATATATATATATATATATATATATATATATATATATATATATTTATATTCCTGTGTTATATTACTTCGTGGCCTTTACAAATTTTTATTTACATTTCGTCTCGCCTGAGTTTACTTCGTGGCGCTTGATCGCTTTTACATTTTTATTTTTCATTTCATCCCACCTCGAGTTTACTTCGTGGTGGTTGATCATGTCCATATATATATATATATATATATATATATATATATATATATTTTATATATTTACATTTATATCCCCATGGAGTTGCTTCGTGGTGGTCGATCATGTCTCATATATATATATTTACAACTTTATATATATATATATCGCTATCGCTTTCCATACAAATTGCAAGATTATGTGAGCCTAGGAATCATGTGATCATAGGTTCAGCCATCAATCTAGATTCGGTTCCTACGATGGACATTTTTTCACCGTAGTAAGTAATTGTATATTATTTTACAAAGGTTCTCAATTTCCTCGATGGTCATTATGCCCATGAGGAGTTCTAAGATCGTCAGATATTATTTTTTTCTAGAATGCTTCACATCTCAAAAATAAAAGCAAACAAGTCAAACATTTAATAATAAAATGGAAGTATGAAAAGGTCTCAATTCCTATTGAGCATGTGGTTTGAAAAACCTCTTTACAAAACGTCATTGATATATCTTGTTAAAACCGAATTTTTCTATAAAATTCAAACTCTTGTGTATATAGGTGCAAACGAGGCCTCACACTACTTTCAAATAATCGCACATCGATCCACACACACACACACACATTCATATAACAATTTTTTGAAAAGTGGCTACACACCGTGGTAACACTTGGATGTCGGGGTGCCTAACACCTTCCCTCCGCATAATCAAGCCCCTGACCCAAAATGAATCTCTTGCTTTCATAGATTCGCCTAGCAAAGTTGTCAAAACACCGGGTCAATGTGCAAACTTTTTCGTTATATTGGTGCAACCAATTAAATACACCAACCGGCGACTTTTAAAGTCAAATCGTCGACATTATACATGTTTGACCTTTTTTCACTTGTTTTTTCAAACAAATCTCACATTAACATGAGAACACCAAAGAACAAGTAACGAAAAAAGGACACTCAAAAATCCCGACGACGACAGTGGCGACTCACTGGGGGACTCCAAAGAAGAGGGCTTAAGCCGCCATTACAAGCTTTTCAAAATTGTTATATGCTTGTGTGTGAATGTTGCATTTACATTTATGATGAATGTGTACGAATGCATCTTAATTATCGCACCGCTAAATATCTATCTCAGGATATTAGTGCTTCACACATGTCATCATTTTGCATAAATAGTGAGACACGCTGTATGTGAATGTATGTTGTGGTCCCTCCACCAGAGGCTATCCTGCTTGTTTTGATTATCGGACTTGTGGGAAGAATGATTCCCCGGGCTCGTGAAAGGCACCACTCAGATTCGCTTCCAAATGAACGACCGGATTAACTTCCCGCCAAGTAGATTGCGATGATCCGGGAACCTTCATGCCAAAAAAGCCGGAGAGTAACCCTAAGATAGGTCACCTCTCGATAAACCAAACGCGAGGGAAGTCTCTTCATACTTTCCATTTTAAATTACCCGTAAAAAACATTTACTTGTAATTCTATTCCATGTTCATTCATATGTAATGGAAAATATAAAGAATATCTCAGGTATGCATGACATGTTATCAATTAACAACCGGCTTTTGCAGACAAAATTCCTAAACTGGACATGTTATGATAACATTTATATTACCCTAAGACTAAACTACACGTAAGTCTTTTTGTAGGGAAGCAATCGGGGCCTCATACCCGCTCAAAAAGTCCAAAAAGGCCACAAGCCTACAAACCAATCATGTCTTCTTCTTCTCGATCAATCTAATGTCAAGCTTCCCGAGAAGAATTTGACTGATTGAGTAAACAAATCATGCACTTGGTTGTTCTCTACTAAAAGAATTACACCACCTACCTGTGGTACGAAGATACCTACACATACGTAATCCTCTACACAAGGAGGAGTTCAAGGTCCGAAAAAACAATTCGTAACATCACTTGATACAACCAACAAAGACCCCGAAAACACCCATCTCAAAGGAGATCCGCATACCGGTGATATCAGAAAAAGGTCCTTCAAATGGAGGAAACTATCCGCTGCTTCTCAAAGGGATCGGAACACACGGCAAGTTGTTTCATATACGCACTTTGCATATTTCCCCGTGTTCAATATCCAGAGAAATTCAAGACCCCGATTTTGAGAAATATGACGGATTAGGGGATCCTTATACACATTTAAAGGTGTTCATAGGAGAACTTGGGTCTTACGCAGAAAAATGAAAAGCTCTAAATGCAAATTGCTTCAAAAAAAGTCCGACCGAGAAGCCTGCTCATGGTATACCGATTAGACAACTCTAAGATCCATAGTCAAAGAGTCGCTCACGCCTTCCTTACTCAATACAGCTTTTCAATCTCGATGGCTCCCGACCGGCACTAAATTACCAAGGTCAAGAAACAAATTAATGAGTCATTTAGAGAGTATGCTCAAAGGTGGAGGCGCCTTGTCGCTCAAGTTATTCCTTCCATGACGTAATCGTAAATGGTCATGACCTTCATAGATGTACAGAAGCTCCTTTCTATGAAAGAGTTCTAGCCGGTATTGGCAAACCATTTTCCTAAATGATCAAACACTATGAGATGGTCGAGATGGGATCAAAGTCCGGTAAAATTCAAGACCTAGCCGCCTTTAAAGTCATTGTTGAGCACATCCAAATCCGGATCTTATGGAAACAACCCTGAGGGTCCATAAAAAGAAAGAGGAGGATGTTTCCTCGATACTACAAGGACAAAAAGGCAATCCAAGCATGCCTATGCAGAGGAGAAACTACTCCCTTTTCCAAAGACAATCTTCAAACCCTCCATTGCCTAAAAGTGGAGAAGTAAAGTGACCTCGAACGCTCACACCCTTGGGGGGACTCGCCGAGAATATTCTTGCTCTTTCCGATCGCCGTAAGAAAATTACACATCTTCTTCCACCACCAACCCTAATGGGAGGGGTTTTAATGCTACTCGAAGTGTGCTTATCATGCCGGCACCGGACATGATACTCAAGATTGTTGGGCCTCAAAACATAAGATTCAAGATCTAATAGACAATGGTGAGATCGTGGTCACTAAACCAGATCAACCTCATGTGCAAGATAACCCTCTTCCTCAACACAAAGAAGAAGAGGTCAATATGATCACTGGAGCACCGTATAAGGTTCCAATTTAATGGCGAATCATCCCAACCCATCAAAGACGGTGTCGATAAATGGGATTATGCAAAGTTCCGCTTACTATGGAACGAAAGATGAAAGCTCTTTCCAAACAAATCGAATAATCGCGTAATCGGTGACCCACCAAAGATCAAGTCACACGCCAATTAATCAGCAGAGAGCATGCCTATCTCCTTCCTTTTGTTATGAATGCCTCCTCACCACCTTCTTCGTAAAGCGGGCTATGGAGGATAAGGTCAGAAGCGAGCAAATGCTAAAGCCCGCCGGATTTTGCCAATCGTAGGGAATTCACCTATTTGGGCCAATCTATGGAGGAGATATTACAGATGTTGATCAACGAAGGAAGAATTACCTTCCTTCTCCTCCCATCAATCCCCGCCAGTATGGTTCAACTCGATGAAATGTGTCAATATCATTCACATTCTCGCACACAAAGACAGAAGAATGTCAAGCACTCCGCCATCTTATTCGTAATCTTATTGATAGCAGCAGTCCCGCAAATAGCGTATGATTACACACATAACCTCAAGGGTGGGAATGCATGTCCTACCAAATGGAAGGGATCAGAGAGCGCTTATATCCGGTGGATGATGAGACCACAAAGTATTTCCCATACAACCAATTCAACTCAAAGGAGTCGATAATCTTTGAAAGTGGCCGCACTGTAGCCAATTTCTTTATCTTTCGCACTACAATATCCTCGTTGTCACCTTACACAACGTTCCATGGAATTATGGAGAAGTCAAGGATCCACGCCTCATACTATCGCTATAAAGGTCGAAGGAAAATCCACCGTATCTTCCTCAACGGGTTATTAAACCTACTTGCAAAAAAAGGGAAGTTGCCCATGGAGAAGATTGAAAATTCCTCCGCACTACGGGCCACAATGAAGCCAAAGTGGTTTTAAGCTCATGAGAAGCTCCACACCGATTTCAATATCGACTTGGTTTTCTTCCGAGGATCATCTAAGATCTTACTCAAGGTTTTAGAAGAAGCCTATTTGCCAAAATCAAAGGATGTGGAAAATTTCAACATTTGGTTGATCACATTTTCAACAACAATGTGATATCCTTCACCGATGATTTACATACCTCCCGGCGGGACCTGGCCATCGCAAGCCCTTTGCATATTGCAGCTTTTGTCTTCCCGGTATATGCTAGCGGAGTATTGATAGATGGAGGCTCATCTCTAAATATCCGTCCTTATGCCACCTTGGTAAAGATGAATATCAATCTCAAGCGATCCAAAGCACCATACTGGCCATCGTAGCTTTTGATGGATCCCGCTAAATGCCGCTTGAAAGATTGAATCGCCAATTGAGATTGGTCCAAATACATTCAATGTATCCTTCCACGCCCTCAAGATAGACTCAGATACAACCCGCTATCGGGGAGACCATGGATACACATGGTCGAGTCTGTTCTCTCCACGCTACATCAACAACTCAAATACATTATCAACAATAGTCTAGTCACATCAACGCCGAGCCGGATTGTCTCAACAAGGAACTCTACCAATTATCGCCTTCAATTCGTAGAAGTTGAACCGCCAGCTTCCATACTTTGGAAGTGAGTAACACGCAATACCATTCTATTGAGCGCCACTTCCCATACACCCAAGATTTCTGCCGAGGTTATGTCTACCACTCAAGAAATGATGTCATCAATCATCAACCGACAAGGGCTTGGTAAAGATAAGGTGGTATTAAGCACCCTATCCAAATGTCCAAATAAATTGAACAACCGACTAGGCTATTCTCGCCAGCCCAATTATGTGAATCCTCATAAGCACAAGCAGTGTTCCTCAAGCTTCCACCACACACGACATTTTCTATACCTTTACCTCATGAGTTAATGCAATCTCCAAGAAAAGGTTCCAAATTTCATGTCAGTGGCTATGTCTATTTCAAACCAAAGGCCAATCAAAGCAAAAGAGGTGCCGATTCCCGATCCCGAAGTGGAAGAAAAGGAACGAAAACGTAAACATACGACCTTGCCTTTGATGATGGCAGTATTCGCGGCCATTGTTCATGATGATGAACATACAAATAGATACACCCCTGCACGATATGATCGCCTGATGTCATGGTTATCATTCTGAGAAGGAGGACAATGACGATCCTTCCATCACCGCAATTCATCAGACTTTGCTCTCTCGATAATTGGAGCAAGACTCATTCATCGGGTCGACGAGGGTAAATGGGCGTAAAATCCTCCCGCCTCTCGTAGATAACTTTAATTGCTTGCTTTCCTTTACAAAGACTAGCGCTTATTTTATCAAGTACATGCTAACACTTTTGTATGATCGAACAGCTTACATATATTAAGTGAAAGCATCTTTTGTTTCAGACTCAATTTAGATGTGCCTGTCCTTGCCGATGACATGCCTTCTCTCCACAAGGGTCAGAATTTTGATGCAAAGTTGACTCTGCATCTGATGGACATCCAAGAGGACATTGAGACACCTCAAGAGATTAAGGAATGGGTCGCAGACAAACCCAAACCCAATCTTGATCAAACCACTTTTTTCAATCTCTAACCTTAGACAACCCTAAGCTAATCCAGATTGGTTCGCACTTTACCACAAATCAACTAATGACATGGTCAGCACTATTAACCCAATTCCAGTGATGTGTTTGCATGGTCTCATGAAGACATGGTGGGTTTGTCCACGACACATTGTTCTTCATCGCCTTCCCATCAAAGAAGGATTCAAGCCGCTAGGGCAAAAGCTCAAAGCGATTGAAACCCGAATGGAGTTTAAAAGTCAAAGAGGAAATTGTGAAACAATTTCAAGTCGGCATCATCATGGTGTCTACATATCCTGAGTGGATATCCAACATTGTTCCCGCGCTAAACCAGGGGGAAAGGTGCGAGTTTGCATGTGGATTACCGGGATTTGAACAAAGCTTGCCTTAAAAGATAGCTTTCCGCGCCTTTTTATCCACATTCTTATCGACAATACCGCTTAATACGGCATGTACTCCTTTTCATCGATTGCTTATGGGTACCATCAAATTATGGTCACCGAGGAAGATCGTGAGAAAACCGCTTTCATCACGCCTTGGGGAACCTTTTGCTACAGACGCGGTTGTCATTCGCCCTCATCAACGCCGGGCAACCTATCAAATGAGCTATGATGGCTCTTTTTCCATGATTTAATGCACAAAGAGATAGAGATCTACGTGGATGACATCATCACAAATCCCGGAAGAGAGGATGACCACTTAGACCATCTCACAAAACTTTTCAACAGTCATGTAAGTACAACTTGAAGTTGAATCCCGCCAAGTGCGCCTTTGGTGTTAAGTCGTGCAAGTTGCTAGGTTTCCTAGTCACCACAAAGGATTGAATCGATCCTACCAAAATCCAGTGCCATCAAGGAAATGCCCATTCCTCGATAGAGAAGGAAATACGGGATTTTTGGGAAGAATCAATTTCATTAGCAGATTCATTTCTCAACTCACAAAGAACCTCGTGAGCCTATCTTCAAGTCATAAGGAAGAACTCCTCCATGAAATGGAACGATGAGTGTCGAAAGCCTTCCTTACCATTAAAGAGCAACCGATTAACGCCCTGCTTTGGTACCTCCCATGGATGATGTTCCCCTGCTCATGTACTACCGTCCATAAATGACAATGCCATGGGTCGACATCAAGCAAAAAGACAATAGAGGCCAAGAACGAGCTATCTATTACCTCAAAGAAAAGATTCAAAGATCAAGAACACAAGTACACTCTGATTGAGAAAACTTGTTGTGCTTTAGCATGGGCTTCCATGAGGTTACAACATTACCTCCATGGTCACACAACCCATCTCATATCCCGAATGGATCCTCTCAAGTATGTGTTCAGTAAGCCCATACTGAATTGTCGATCGTCTGGATGGCAATGATCCTACAACAATTTGACATCGCTACCGGACGCAAAAGTCTTATCAAAGGTCAAGGAATTGCGGATCAACTGGTCGCCGCACCTGCAGGGGATTACAAACCCTTAGAAACATACTTTCCCGATGAAGGGGTAATGATAATTCAAATTTATAACATCAAGACAATACATGCCGCATGACGTGGAGAATGTATTTTGATGGAGTCATAATATGTAAGGCTCTGAGCCGAGCAGCTTTAATATCCCAGACGGGGAGCAAGATCCGTCATCACCAAATTAAATTGCAGTTTGTCAAGACCAACAACACAAATGAGTATGAAGGTCAGATTATGGGGCTAAAACTTGCCCGCTCAACGGGCATCGCGGTTAACTGCCTCTTTGGGGATTCCGAATTGGTAATCAAGCAATCCACAAGAATCTATCAAACCAAAGAATTACATTTGTCGCCTTACCATCGGCAAGTTTTACAGATGGCTTTGAGTTCAAGAAATCTCCTTTCTACACATTCCTCGTAATAGAATGATTTTGCAGATGCATTAGCAACGCTGGCCTCCTCGGTTTACATACCGACAAGGAAAACATGCCAAACATCACGCTTACTCTCAAGTAAAAGCCCCGCCTATGGGAATTACATCGAGAAGTATCGATGAGCTACCTCCCATCCACAACCCTTGGTATCAATGACATCAAGGAGTATCTACGAGATGGATCTACACCAACCGAGGCGAGCCTAACCGAGAAGAGGCGATTCATCGACTTGCTATGAAATTCTACTCGAGCGAGATGCACTCTACAAAAGAGATGCAGGATTAGGTCTCCTCGTATGTCTGGACAAAGACCAAGCTCGTAGACTCATGGATGAGATCCATGGTGGAGTATGTGGCCCACACACGAGCGACCCCTTACTTGTCAAGAAAATTCTCGTAAATCGGGACATTATCGGCTTACACTCAAAGTCGACCGTGATGATCACGCCAAGAGGTGCTATCAATGCCATTCATGGGAATGCTATCCACGCCTCCAAGGGAACTCCACAATATGAGTTCGCCACGGCCCTTTCTCAATGTGGGGAATGGACGGATCGGGCCCATCGAGCCCAAAGCCAAGAATGGACATCGATTCATATTCACCATGATCGACTACTTCACCAAATGGGTAGAAGCAACATCCTTCCCTGTGGTTACTAAAGAAGTTATCATTGTTTTCATCGTAAATAATGTCATCTGTCGATATGGACAACCGTAGGTCATCAGGTCGACAATGCTAAGAACCTCAACAACAAAATGATGGAGGAGTTATGCAGTAAAATTCCACATCAAACATCTCAACTCCGCCATCTACCGTCCAAAGATGAATGGTGTCATTGAAGCGCTAATAAAAACATCAAAAAGATCATGCAAAAAATGTCCGCCAATCATAAAGGATGGCCTCACCTCTCTTCCTCGACTTTTATTAGCCTATAGAACTTCCATGCGAACTTCCACCGGGGCAACCCCTACTCATTAGTCTATGGATGGAAGCAAAGTTCTCCATATAGAAGTGGAAATGGAATCCTCGTAGTATCGATGGATGCTCACTTGATGAAGACCAATGGGTACAAGATGTATCACCAATTGTCTCTCGATAGACGAAAAGAGAACCGCGACAATCTTCCATGGTCAAGAGATCAAAAAAGATCGGATCGCATCGATCCTACAATGTAAAAAGTCCAACTACGGCAAATTCAAACAACACGACTTGGTTTTGAAGAAGATCATCGACAACCAAGATCAATCTAAGGGAAAATTCTCTCCTAACTCGAAGGCCCATTTGTTGTCAAGGAAGTATCGACAGAGGTGCTCTCAGATTGCGTGAAATGGATGGCGATGAATTTCCACAACTTATCAACTCGACACCGTGAAACGGTACTATATCCGGGTTACCATCAAACAAACATCCCGGTTTTGATCCTCAAATCACCAAATATTCCGCTTTTGAACCCTTTCCTTTCTACATACTCTTCTTCTCCCTCGTGAAACATACACTTCAAGCCAAAGAAATGGTTTTTACTTCATTTCAAACCTTTCATATACAATCTCTGCTATCCTAAAGACGGATTTAACCTTTCACAATTTTGTTATCCCAAGACGGATTGAACCTTTCACACCGCAGCTTTATCCTCAAGACGGATTAAACTTTTCTACGCCTCAAAGTTTGTCCCGAGGACGGATCAAACTTTTTACACACTTTGCAGCTTTGTCCCCATTATGGGATCAAACTTTCTTCTCCCCGCAAAGATAGCCTCGCATATGGGATTCACACTTCTCTTCGCCTTCAATTCGTCCCTCGAGGGGCGAACTACGCCGACCGATCTCCCTCCCGATACCCGGGGTACGAGGCAACCATATTCTATATGGCCCAACCGCAATAAAGAAAAACAACAAAAACATTTCTGCCCTTTCTCTACAAAACAATAAAAACAACAAAAATACTTCTACACCCATCTGCCTTCCGCATTCAGCGTTGAACCTCCTACACTAGGTTCGAACTACGCAGACTTGATCTCCTCTTCAATAGAGTACGTAGCAGTACCCATTCACGGTGCGCCTAACCCCTACCGTAACAACATACTTGTCACACACTAGATCGATCAATCTTCAATTCGCCCCATTTCATCTGCTTTCAGATCAAAGGATGGAATTACCCAACCTCTTCTCACAAATAGAAGATTCTATGACCATCTAAGTCATGATCGTGCCTCAAAGAGCAATACCAACCCATAAGAGATGGAATTAACTAGGCTTCTCACAAATAGAAGTATCGGGCGACCATCTCGTGGTGCGTATTAATCTCGTAGAGGAAGAAACCACCCTCCTCTCCACTTTTCCATACAGATACCAAATCCCAAGACACCAAAGATGGTAGGGATTTACAAAATCAATGATCCGCTCTAGAGAGATCTTGCCACGCGCCTCAATGTCCATCTATCAAGGATAAGTTCGTAATGCATCAAGATCACAAGGCCCTGAGAGAAACAGTAAATATCAAGCAAGTATCAAGGCATAACTAAGAGGGAAGTGAATCAAAATATATTTCCCCGCCATATATAATACTCGCTTGATATATACATCCGTGTTGTATACATGACAAAATGGCTAAGCTAGTCTCAGACAGAAAATACAAAGCTATCTACGATCTGTGTGTATACGCGACTATCGATCTCTAACATAGCATCCCTCTCTCAAGATGGAGGAAGCACCGCAAGCTCCCCGCCAAAGGGTATCTACACGAGCTAGCAGATCGTAGGCTAACTGCATGGTGGCATAATGCTCATCAATATAAGCACTCATGTTAAAAGACCGATAAATCATCCGGGATCTCATCAAGTGTCATCTCAGCAATGGCCACATCCCTAGAGATAAGGCGATCCCGCCCCACAATCAATACATCCTCGGGTCGATCTAGCCTCATCTCTCTCTAACAGAAGCAAGATCTCTCTCTCATCAAGAGTCACAACATCACGCCCCTAGCCTCGATCTCTATCATAGGTCATCGATGTAAGCTCTGCTCCAAATGTCAGGTCATCAATATCGAGTAACAAAGAGCACTTTCGGGGGAGAATCCATCACAAATGTCATGCACCCAAAGAGCCAAATCATCGGTGGGAATAATAGCCTCCTCTATAGGCTCCTCATCGCCGTAATCAATCCTCTCAGACCGTGGATACCGCCACACCGATGCGCGCTTCTATCTCTATCCATGCGGAATACTCGCAGAACAACCCGAATGATCGACAGAAAACTCAACAACTCTCACGATCCCAATAGGCATACAACTCGGATCTGTCCTCCGCCGATAAATCGGTGTGACGCGGTTACCGACTCATCGCCTCTCATACGGATGAAAATCCTCGAATTAGTCAAACCGCACATCACGGCCAAAGGGTGGTAAGTAATCATGCCCTCAATCCAAATACCAGAGGGAGATAATCCATGCCCGAGCATGAGTAATGAAGTCAGTAGGGTGAATCTAAGCCCCGAACACGCATAATATAGCAAACGGATCCCTAATCCTCGCCAGAAAAGTCGACCACGATGCAAAGATCTCTCGCACTCTGCAGTCGAAAAAGGAGTATGACATGGCTATCTCCTGGGTGAAACAAAACCCTGCCGTCTAAATGTGCCAATCGGTCTCAAGTGTGACATAAACCACACATACAACATGACCAAACTACCTATAAACACTCCTGTCGGATAAGTGCATCAATATGTAGTTGAACTCAGAGTCTCTGCAATGATCATCGGTACAATGGTACGACCCTCCCTGAGAGCTCTCACTGCCATAATGACGCCGATATCCAGCTCATCCATGTACCGTGGCATGAAGACGTATGACAATACGCATAGAAGCAAGATATCTACTCCGGGGTCGAACGCCAATGATCCTCCTGTGGTGGTGAAATCCTCTAATGCCGTGCATAGCTATCCTCGAGCCAAACCTCACAAAACAGAAACGCCGGATATCACGTGGCGGATGTAATCTCATCCCCGACCACTCTACGCCTCAATCCGGTGAGGGTCATGAATCGCCCGCTTCATGTCTCCAATGGCCATATGCACGCAAAGTCTGTCCAGCGGCAGCATCGTCAACCATGCATATTCCTCCAAAGTAGGTGTAAGACCCCGAATTTTATGAAATAAAAGTATTCAATTTTTTCTTATAATTGTTATTCAGTAAATGGTTAATTGATAAAAAGTTAAAGTTAAGGGTGAGATATGAATTTTTTTTCAAAATATGCAAGTGGTTATAAAATACTCATTTCTGTCGGGGAATATTCGTTTGGTCGTGGAATATTCTTGCTGTCGAAAAATATTCGTACGACGGCGCAACCATTTGTAGGCCCCATAATGAATAACTTTTGGATAAAGAAAATGACAAGTTTGAGTTTTTATAAATAACGGTGTAATCGTTACCGTTAACACTGTTGGAATACCCGGTGGTTAAAATACGAATACGCTGCGGGTTGCAAAGAAGAAGACACCAGATTACACAACATTTTTTAATTATTGATCCTTACGTAAGAAGGAACTACTCAATAATTGTTACAGTAATTACTGTTCAATATTTTATTTTATTGATTCAATAATTGCTGCGTTGATATTTTATATTATTGTTGTTTTAATAATTGTCACTTACAAATATTTCCCATTATCGGATCAATAATTATATATTATTTGAATAATATTATTAGATAAAATTATTGGCAATGTCTAGAAAGTTCTCATCAAGGAGAGGTTTGGTCACCTAATTACATGGCCAAGAGGAGAGAAATCTTTATCGAAAATCCCCCTCTTTCCTGGGAACGTCCTGGTTGTCATTATTGTGATTCTGTAATATTATTTGTGAATAATTAATTATTAATTTATATGTTAAGGAAATATTTATTTGATGCGGATATAAATGATGGATTTATTTATGTGGTTATAAATGAAGGAATTAATGTTGAGGTGTTTTATCAGTATTTTTGTCGGAAAGGAGGTATTAAAAATCAAACCAGTGTTCTTGTGAAATATTGCGTGAGTTATAATTTTTAATCCGACCGTTGGATCGTTGGGATTTTTGGATATGTTATATATATATAAGTTAAGTATATATCCACAAATTTTGAACCATTAAAAATGAACGTATAAATTGTTATGAATTTTAAGAGGTGACTGGTTCAGAAATTGTTGAAGTTTTTGAATTTATCATTTTGGTGGAAAATTTTAGAATGCGTGGGCCCCACTTGTGGTTGGTGAAGAAATGTACTGAAATTCTAATTCAAATGTGGTGGGTGGCAATAGTAGCAGGTAAAGCCATCAGGTAGCAGGTCAAGTCTGCTTCGGCGTGCTAACATTTTTCTATAAATAGAGGGCTAAGTTAGAATTGAAAATCACACCAGAAACATAAGCTTTCTCTCTTTCTCTCTTTTTCTCTCTATATTATCGAGCGTATTTTGTGAGTATTTTGATACTTTGAGAGTTGCTATTCAGTGCAAGGTTCCTTCGGCTTTACATTCCGGTCAGAAGTACTGCTCTTTTGAGGTAAGAGATTTTAAGGGTTGTTATGTTTTTCATGTTTCGTAATTTTTCCAACCTTCAAAAATTCTGGAAAAATTTGAAATGGTAATTTGATGAGTTTTCATGATTGTGTCCAAAAATGGTGATTTTTAGATGTATAGATTAAGAGTTATGAATTTTATGAGAAAAGACTATTTTAAAAGTAAACCCTTATAACTCCTTGTGGTTAACTCCAAAATTGATAAAATTTTTATTGGAAGTACATCTATATAATATCAGTATACCATGTAAATTTCAGAATTTTTGGATTAAAGTACAATTTATGATAAATGTCTAAATATTCGGTAGTTTTGGCCATATGAAAAATAGTAAATGAATTTTAAAAATTTCAAGAAAAATATATGTTCAATATGGGACTATGTTAAGTTAAATCCCAGAAAAGAAAATTTGTTTATACTGATTTGGTATTTTTCATGAAAATGGACTAGTTATGAGTAAATGAATTAAATATGTTATGTGAAGTAACAAATTTGGAAAATAGGATTTTATGGCTTGGGAATCCTATATAAGGTATATGTAGATTTTTGATGAGGGTTTTGGTTATTGGTGATGAAATTTTATGATTTTGGCATTTTAGGATGATTAAATGCATCAATTGGTAAATTGTAAATAATTAAAATAAATTATTTATAAGTTTAAGAAATGATTAAAATATTGTGGTAATATTAATAATATTAGATTATGAGATTATTAAGTGATTTATAACATTTGGATTAAGGTGTTATGAAATCATTGATTCATGAATATTACTCTTGAAATTAAATGCAGTTGTTGATTGTATTGTTTTTATTATCATATATAACATTTTTATAATCCCGGTGATGAAATTTCTCTTTGACTTAAGTGTAAAGATGGGTAGATTATTGGTATGATTGTGACTATGGGTTCTCTTTGGCCAGTAGTGCAAAGCTGAATTGTTGACTGGTTTGATTATGACCATCGAATTTACAATTGAATATTTTAGCTTAAGTGCAAAGGTGAATTGATCAACATGATTATAATTATTGTTTATATAAATTCTGAAATGATTACATATTTCTTTTAGATATTAATATCTTTGGCCCGTAGTGCAAAGATGACATGTTGTTGAATATCTTTGGCCTGTAGTGCAAAGATGAAGTGTTGATGAATATCTTTGGCCCGTAGTGGAAAGATGACCTGTTGTTGAATATCTTTGGCCTGTAGTGCAAAGATGACATGTTGCTGAATATATTTGGCATGTAGTGCAAAGATGAACTGTTAATGAATATCTTTGGCCCGTAGTGCAAAGATGAACTTATTAGTATGATTATGAACAGGAACTGTTATTTGGTATAACCATGATCTTTGATGTTTCAGGTAAAGACGTGTGATGAAAATTATCTTCGTCCTAGATGAGAAGGAAAATTTAGAACTACAATTATGATTATGAGTTATTCATATGATTGTGGAAAAGAACTGTTGATTGATGTTACAGGGTTAAAACATTATTGGTGGACTTTTAACATGGAGAAGATAATAGACTTTATGGTCTATTTGACTCTTCTAATGGATTGCTCGTTACGCTGCAACTATGGTTGAAAAGTTTTATCATCACCATATGTTCTAAATCTCTAATTTATTACTGATGAAGGCTATTGATAATTTAATTATCTTTAGTCATGGTATTCTTTACTAAGCTAGTTGTGATCACCCTTTTGCTTCACAATTCCTTTCAGGTAATAAGAGTGTAGCTGGGTCGAGCGGGGATAATAGGGGAATAGAACGGTGGTCTATAGCTGATGAGGTTCTCCCTAAATAGTATGGAAATAATTTTATTGAGAACTTTAGATAAGTGTGTTGTCTCATGTTATCATAAGACAGGGTTGTGCACATCCACTTGCTGAGTATATCTACGAGCACTACCTATATGATCTTGGAGTTTGGTTGAAATGTAATTCTTAATTGCAGACAGTGGAGATAGTTATATGTCAAGAGAAGACTCACCATTGGAAGGAACATGATAGTAATCTTCTCGTTTTTCTTTGGGGTCTATTGGGTCAACCAAGAATAATTCTCGAGTCATATGATATCTATCATAACCTGTATGCATGGCCTCCCATGTATTGGGTTTCTTTTCGAGCACTTCCCAAAGATTTTAATTTCTAAAACAGCTTATTATTTGTATCTTTATGTAATGTATCAATATGAGGTAATCATCCATAGTTGGGACATGAGTCACAGCTTGGTATTAAAACTCACAAGATATATGTGTTCTTTGTATTTTGCACGACAATTGTAGTAATAAAGTTGTAGTTGTTTTCTGTACCATGTATTTGGTGACTCAGAATAGGTTGGATGGATTGGACCTATTTTGGGGGCGTCATAGTACGAGTCAACTCCTACATGGGTCCCACACCTCCGGCTCTCTCCAGTTAGAGTTGCAAAGGAGGTCTCACAAGTTGAAAAGGCCAAATCAGGAATAAAAGGGCTACGCGATTGAGCGGAATAGCCTGAAATCCTAGTTCAAAGGTATTCACCTGAATGCAAGGTATACTATACCAATGCTTGGTAATACCCCACAAAGGTCCGATGCCATCATTTGCAGGGTCACAACCCTAAAACATCCCCGGCGGGGGTTACAACGCAAAACCATGAAATATCAAACCTCCCCGATGGGGGTTACAATGCCGAGGTTATCAACATCTACGTATCCCCGGCGGGGGTCACAACGCGCATCTATCAAACATCTATGTATCCCCGGCAGGGGTCACAACGCGTATCTTTCAAGCATCTATATATCCCCGGCGGGGGTTACAACGCAATGAAACCATTGATACACACATCAATGAAGGTCAAGCAGCCTTGACATCATGTCAGCCGATGGCAGGTAAACCCATCGAAGAAACCTTCACCGGCGGGGGCTACAACACAATGTTACCATTGACACATACATCAATGATGGTTAAGCAGCCTTGACAATGCATCTAGCAGGGATTTATCCGGTGATACACACATTAGCGAAGATCAGGCAGCCCTGATAACAACAAACTGTTGGCAGTAACTCTGACAGAATGAGGGAATATGTTATACACATCCTCAAATAGACAAAACTTTATCCCCACAGATCTCTTACACACAAGAGGTACCTCTATGGAATATAAGCCAGTGTCTAGGATTCAAGACTTTGGTGATAGCCCCAACGTTAACATCCTTGGAAACTTGGATCGCATGTCCAAGCCATCACTGATTGTCATCCCAGCAGGATTACTTGACAATTATTCATGCATTCTACATGCATTTGCATCATGTTGCTTCATATAGCATCATGTTTATCTTGCTTGCATTTCAAGTGTCTAGTATTCTTTATCCTATCCATGCCTTGCATTCCATGAATATGATAAAGAGGGGCATCTGTAGACACTCAAAATTTTCTGCACTCCTATTACTAACATTACAGGAGGGTAGATTTGTCTTTTGGAGATAACCCTGAAAGACAGCTAAAATCCATTCTGGATACTACCAGAAGTTCAGTTCCAACCCGGAACACAAACCAACAACATCATCTCAAACCCGGAACACACACCGGGAATGTCATTTCCAATCTCAGAGATAACCCCGTGATATGCAGATTAAAAGACCGACAACAACACCGAGAGATGGTTGTTTCTACGATAACACCGCGACGCTCGGTTCCAGCCCCCGAGAGATAACATCGAGTAAGAACCCCATCCTTGGTGATAGCCCTAAGAGATGCCATTGCGCTTTGGCGATAACCCCAAAAATGCTTATTTCAAACATATGCAATCGGCTTCAACCTCGTACATCCTCGCCGAGGCACACACACCTCGTAATCGGAGTTGACAACGGTCGACAGAACATCCACGTATGACGGTGATACATACAAACAAGCAAAGAATTCAATCTTAGTCGTAACCTCGAGCAAAGTCTACTTTTTCGCTTAAACCGGCGATAACCCCGTGAGGAGTCACAACGTCATCTTACCATCTCAACAAGATGATATCACGATACCAACAAGTAGTCCAATCTCACCAGTAACCACGAGCAACGTCTCTTTTCAACTCAAACCGGCGATAACCCCCATGGCGAGTCAAACGTCATCTTGTTCCTTTGACAATGGCACGTCGTCTCAACACTTCATATATACATACATCCAACAATGTCCCACAAGAGTTGAGGATTGATAATCCCGAGTGACTATTACGCTGGCAAGCGATTTCTTTGGATAGAATTTGAAGCTTGAAGACCATGGGCATAGACCCTCTTCCCGACTTCGTCACAACCTCTAATCCATGTCATTCGTAACTCTCGACACAAGCCGGTCAAGAAGAAGGTTAGATATACCTCGTTCGGGTGCTCGGATTGAAGTTCTGCAAGTTCGAGCGGATATTACAGTACATGAGTGCACATACTACGAGATGACGGGACCCGCAAGGCTCGGATGCACCACGACCAGCCGCAGGTACAACTGCGGCTGCCGCAGGTGTACCTGCGGCCATCCATTTATATATACAAGCCTTGGGGTCAGCCATTTGAGAAGAAGAGGGAAGGAAAAAGGCGAGGAAGCCCTATCCATTTTGCTATGCATACACATCTTTTGAGTGTTTCCTCACTTCTAAACACTAGTTAGCTCACATATATCTATCTTTTATCCGGTGGGAGCTGAGTGTTTATCCATTTAAAGTTATAGAAGTCTACTTTGGCTGTAAGACCCCGAATTTTATGAAATAAAAGTATTCAATTTTTTTTAATTACTATTCATGAGTTACTATTCATGAGTTACTATTCACGAGTTACTATTCATGAGTTACTATTCACGAGTTACTATTCATGAGTTACTATTCATGAGTTACTATTCACGAGTACTATTCATGAAGCATGATAAATTTTTTTTTTCGTAGAAGGCATTACTCAATAATTGTTACGAGAATTATTTGTTCAATATTTTATTTTATTGATTCAATAATTGCTACGTTGATATTTTATATTATTGTTGTTTCAATAATTGTCACGGCACAGTATTTTCCATTATCGGAGCAATAATTCATATTATCCGAATAATATTATTGGAAAACATTATCGGCAATGTCTAGAAAGTTCTCTGTCTAAGGAGAGGTTTGGTCACCTAATCAAGCTACGCCAAGAAGGAGAAATTCTTATTGAAAGCCCCTCTTTCTGAGAACCACTCGTTGTCAATATTGTGATTCTCAGTAATATTATTTGTGAATAATTAATTATTAATTCATATGATGAGGAAAATATTGATTTTATATGGATATAGATGGAGAAAATTTTAAAATGACAATTGTTGAAAATTAATATTTTATCTTTTTCTACGATAAAATAATTCATTTAAATATATTATTTTAATAATATATTGATGGTGATATTTTTACAATAAATTCATGGTTTATAAATAGATGAGGTGGAAGAGAAGATAGAATTGGAATTATTTAATAATTGTAAATATTTTAATCTATATATATATATATATATATATATATATATTTGTGTGTGTGTGGAAAGAAGTGATGGGGGTAAGAGAAGAAAGTGGGGGAAGAGAGAGAATTAGTGGAGAATTATGGGAAAGGAAGAAAGAGAAATGGAAGAGAAGGAAATTAGAAAACTTATCCGTAAGCAGATTTTGGTCATTTTTCGTTTGGAATTTGGAAAAAATTTCTTCTGTAAAGTTGTAGAGAATTCGATTTCGCACAATGGATATAGAATTCGTATTTTTCTGATAACCGGTTTATTTTCTATGAATTGTTGAAGTTTCAAAAAATAAAATAATTTTTAATGAGGCGGGCCCCACTTTTTGGTTGGTAATTGAATGCATGTGCTGAATTGTTTTTTTCAAGAGTGGAGGGTTGCTGGGCTGCTGATTTTCCAAGGAGGAGGCGTAGAATAATAATAATAATAATTTATTAATTTAGTCTCCTTTGGCGTTCTAAGCATTTTCCTATAAATAGGTGCTTAGGTTAGAATTGAAAATCACACCAGAAACTGAAGTTTTCTATCTATTTCTCTCTCAATATTTTGAGCGTATTCTTGTGATTATTTTGAGTATACTTTGAGTATTGCTATACTACTGCAAGTTCGTTTCAAGCGTTATTCCAATGTAAGTACTCGCTTTTTGAGGTAAGGATAGTAAGGGATTTTAAGGGTGATTATGTTTTTCAGTTTTGTATTTTTTCGGACCTTCAAAAATTCTGGAAAAATTTGAAATGATATTTTGATGAGTTTTAGATTGTGTCCAAAATGGCGATTTTTGGATGTATAGATTAGGAGTTATGGATTTTATGAGAAAAGACTATTTTAAAAGTAACTTGCTTATAACTCCTTGTGATTAACTCCAAAATTGATGAAATTTTTATTGGAAGTACATCTATATAATATCGTAATACCGTGTAAATTTCAGAATTTTTGGATAAAAGTATAATTTATGATAAATGTTTAAATATTCGGTGGTTTTGGCCATATGAAAAATAGTAAATGAATTTTTAAAATTTTGAGAAAAATATTTGTTCAATATGGGACTATGTTATGCTAAATCCCAGAAAAGAAATATTTTTGGAACTGATTTGGTATTTTTCATGAAAATATTCTAGTTATGAGTAAATGAATTAAATATGTTATGTGAAGTAAGAAAATTGGAAAATATGATTTATTGGCTTGAGAATCATATATGAGATATATGCAGATTTTTATGAGGGTTTTGGTTAATGATGATGAAATCTTATGAGTTTGGCATTTTTAGATGATTAAATGCATTAATTATTAAAGTGTAAATAATTGGATTAAATTATTTATAAGTTTAAGAAATGATTAAAATATTATTATAATATTAATAATATTAGATTATGAGATTTCTAAGTGATTTATAATATTTGGATTAAGGTGTTATAAATATGGATATGAATTTTATTATGAAACTTTATCTTTTAGTTATCGAGGTTACTATGCACGATACTACGGTACTATGTATTTAATACGGGGTACTATTCACAACAAATTGGTTTCTTCTCTGACCAAATTATCGTTGATTTATGAATCTTACTCTTGAAATTAAAACTATGTTTTGATTATATTGTTTTTATATAACATTCTTATAACCCTAATGATGACATTTCTCTTTGACTTGAGTGTAAAGATGGGTAGATTATTGGTATGATCGTGACCATAGGTTCTCTTTGGCCAGTAGTGCAAAAGTTGAATTGTTGACTGGTATGATCATGACCATTGAATTTACAATTGAATATTTTTAGCTTAAGTGCAAAGGTGAATTGATCAACATGGTTATAATTATTGTTATATAACTTCTGAAATGATTATGTATTTATTTGAGATATGAATATCTTTGGCCCGTAGTGCAAAGATGGCTTGTTGATGAATATCTTTAGCCTGTAGTGCAAAGATGAATTATTGATGAATATCTTTGGCTCGTAATGCAAAGATGACTTGTTGATGAATATCTTTAGCCTGTAGTGCAAAGATGAATTATTGATGAATATCTTTGGCTCGTAATGCAAAGATGACCTGTTGTTGAATATCTTTAGCTTTGTAGTCTTTGTTGATGAATATCTTTGGCCCGTGCAAAAGATGAATTTATTAGTATGATTATGAATGAGAATCGTGATTTGGTATAACCATGATATTTGATGTTTCAGGTAAAGACAGGTGATGAAAATTATCTTCGTCCTGGATGAGAAGAGGAATTTAGAATCACAATTATGATTATGAGTTATTCATATGATTGTGGAAATGAACTGTTGATTGATGTTACAGGGATAAAATATTGTTGGTGGACTTTTAACGTGGAGAAGACAATAGACTTTATAGTCTATTTGACTCTTTTAATGGATTGCTTGTTCACCGCAACTATGGTTGAAAAGTTTTATCATCTACCATATGTTCTAAATCTACGATTCATCCCCGATGAAGACTATTGATAATTTATTTATCTTTAGTCATAATATTCTTTATCGAGCTAGTTGTGCTCACCCTTTGTTTCACAATTCCTTTCGTGTAATAAAAGTGTAGGCTTGGGTTGGAAGGGATAACAAGGGAATAGAACGGTGGTCTATAGTTGTTGAGGTTCTCCTAAAAGAGTATGAAAATAATTTTATTGAGGGCTTTAGTGTGTTGTATTTTATACATCATTTAATAGTTATTTTTGGTGAATTAAATAGGGTGAGGCGAACCCAACTTTGGAAGGGTGTTTTGTCACTATCATACAAGATGTCTAATGACATACAAACTCGTGTTATCATAAGACATGGTTGTGCTCATCCACTTGCTGAGTATATTTACAAGCACTACCTATATAATCTTGGTGTTTGTTTGGAGTATAATACCCAATTAGAGACGATGGAGATAATGATATGTCAAGAGAAGACTCACCATTGGGAAGAATATGATAGTAATCTTCTCGTTTTTCTTTGGGGTCTATTGGGTCAACCAAGGATAATTCTGTGGCCATATGATATCTACCATAACCTAAAAGCATGGCCTCCCATGTACGAAGGTTTCCTTGAGCACTTCCCAAAGATTCTAATTTCTAAAATAGTTTTTGACTATACCTTTATGTAAGGTGTCATTGGGACGTGCTACAGTTGGTATATATTTGTATCCAAACTCACAGCATATGTGTTGTTGTATTTTGCACGACAATTGTTGTAATAAAGTTGTAGTTGTTTTTCTGTACCATGTATTTGGCGACTCAGAATGGGTTGGATGGAATGGACCTATTTTGGGGGCGTTACATTGGCAGCCCACTGTAAGCCTTCTTATATTCTATAAAGCCTTCTCATATTAGCACACATTGTTGTACACGTTGAGAGTCGTGTGAGTGTGTTTGCCCGAACTTCGGTCTGTGGTTTTCATTTCATCTGTATATATACTTATATATATATATATGTATATATTTCATATATGGACTAACATTATCGAGTTATACCTCGATTGAGCCTAGACTTCGGTCTGGAGCGTTTAATTGCTTATATATATATATACTTATATATATAAACTGTGGTCAGACTTTGTTTGATGAGCCTGGATTTTATATCCGGTGCGTTTAATTGCTTTTATATATATATATATATACTTATATATATAATTGTTGTCGGACATATCAGATGAGCCTGGATTCACATCCGGTGCGTTTACTGCTTTTATATATATATTTGTGCATATATATATTTACATTCCTATCTGGTCTGGAGTTTACTTCGTGGCCTTTTACAGCTTTATTTACATTTTGTCCTGCCTGGAGTTTACTTCGTGGCAGTTGATTGCTTTTACAGCTTTATTTACATTTCGCCCCACCTGGAGTTTACTTCGTGGTGGTTGATCATGTCCATATATATATATATATATTTACCGCTTTTATATATTTACATTTCCGATCCCCCATGGAGTTGCTTCGTGGTGGTTGATCATGTCTGTATATATATATATTTAGCTTTTATATATATAATCGCCATCGCTTTCCATACAAATTGCGATATCATGTGAGCCTAGAATCATGTGATCACGAGTTTCATTTCATTGAATCTAGATTCGGTTCCCATGATGGACATTTTTTCAAATGCTGTGTACTGTATATTATTTTTTGAAAGGTCTCGAATTTCCTTGGATGTTGTCATGCCCATGAGGAGTTCTAAGATCACAGATATTATTTTCTCGAGAATGCTTCGCATCTCAAAAATAAAAACAAACAAGTCAAACATTTAATAATAAAATGGAAGTATAAAAAGGTCTCAATTCTTATTGAGCACAGGGTTTGAAAAAACCTCTTTTACAAAACGTCATTGCTATATCTTGGTTAAAACTGAATTTTCCATAAAATTCAAACCTTGTGTATATAGGTGCGAGTGAGGCCTCGCACTACTTTCAAATAATTGCACATTGATCCACACACACACACACACACACACATTCATATAACAATTTCTTTGAAAAGTGGCGGTCACCGTGGTAACACCTTCCCTCCGCATAATCAAGCCCCCGGACCCAAAATGAATCTCGATTTCATTGACCCGTCTAGCAATGTCAAAACACTGGGTCAATGTGCATACCTTTTTGGTTGCGTTGGTGCAACCAATTAAATACACCAACTGGCGACTCTTAAAGTCCAATCGTCGACATTATACATGTCAGACCTTTTTCACTTATTTTTTCAAACAAATCTCACATTAACATGAGAACACCAAAGAACAAGTAACGAAAAGGGACACTCAAAAATCCTGACGTCGACACTATACTTTGGAACTTAGGAACCTGTTTGACATTCACTCAGTAGGAGTGAATGTCGAACAGTCCCCAGTTTGGGACTGTTACTGGATGTTATGTCTCTCACTTAGGCCGATGCTAATACAAAATGGTACGTTTTTGTTATTTTGAGGATTTTTTGACTGTTATCTCTATATGTTCTTCGAGTGCATACTTAAATTAAGTTATCTTAGTCTATTTCGTGTGCTTGGAGACCATGTGGAGGTGTTGCCAAAATTTTCTTGAAACTCATGAAACGTACTCAACGTGTTGGCACTAGTGACGAGACACATCCAATAACGGGATAGAAGCCTTATCCTTGTCCTGTAGAGTGGAGATACTAGGTAAATCTAATTCATGCAAGAATATCCAAATTAACTGAATGCATTTTTTGTGTAGTTAAAAATGTTAGCCGACCGGAGTTGGATGTACCGTAGGATACCCAGTGATGGGAGGGGATTAGTCTCAGCTTATCGTGTTGGTGTAAGACACCAACTTTTATGAATAAAGATTATTTTTTCTCGAAATATCATTTTTGAATATTAAGGTGTGAATTTGTTATAATGTTATAGTTGTGGGTAATATTTATAAATTTTGCAAAGTAAGCAAGTTGTTATAAAATATTCGTTTGGTCAGGGAATATTCATACGACGACACAATCTTTGGTGGACCCCACAACGAAATTATTATCGGAGTTAGAAAATGACAACAATATCTTTTTATAAAAATAACGGCGAAAGTTTTACCGTTAACTGTTGAAATACCCGGTGATGAGAAGTACGATGTCACGTGTGGTTGCATAAGAGCAGCACTGTGATTGATGCTTACGTGAGAAGTCACTCAGTTATATTCAATTATTGCTACAATAATTGCTGCATAGTATCTCACGTTATTTGATTCAATTATTGTCAATATTTATATTATTAAATCAATAATTGAGATGACAAGTTATTTATATTATTATTTGCATAATTAATAATATCTAGAAAGTTCTGTCGAGGAAAGGGGTTTGGTCACCTAATTGTGCGCCAATAGGGAGAAATTCTTATCGGAAAGCCCCCTCTTTCCTGGGAACGATCTGGTTGTTAATATTGCGGGTTATAATAATGATGAATAAATATTGTTAAAAATATTGAGGGGATTTTTATGAAGTATTTGTTATAAATTTTGCTTATTATATGGACCCCCCATTTACCCATTTTTCAAAATAATCGGTAGAAAGTTATTTAGTATATATATATATAATAAGTAGTGGGGCCCATATGTGTGTGATAATGACTTGAGGTGATACCCACATAAAGAAAAATGAATCTAATGGGGGGGGATGTCAGGAATGGAATGGTCACGGGAGTATATATGATAATAAGTTTTGTTTTTTTATGAAAAATAGAATATATTATATTTTATTATGCATAGTATTTGCATAGTTGCTGCATAGTGTTTGCATAGTAATAATTTTAAAAATCAAAAATTTTTCGTGATTAAGTAATGTGCGTCCGTGATTTTTTCATTGAAAATCACACTAGAATCAGAAGTTTTCTTTCTCTATAATATCGAGCGTATTTTTTTGAGTATTTAGATACTTTGAGAGTTGATAAGCAGTGCAAGTTTTTTTCAGCATTATATTCGATATTTTAGTCAGAAGTACTATTCTTTTGAGGTAAGGTATGTTATTTTCTTCGTAAATGATGTTATTTCTTTCAATACCATTATACCGAAATATTGGTATGAATTTTATTATGAAATTTTTACCTTTTCATGTCGAAGTTACTATTCACGTATACGACACTATCCACCAATACGGTACTATTCACGAAGTATGATTTTTCTTGTGAAATTTTTACCTTTTCATGTTGGGGTTACTATTCACGTATACGACACTATTCACGAATACGACACTATTCACAGAAAAATTAAATTTTCTTTTCTTTGTCTAAGTTGTCTATTATGGTTACTATCTTTGATTGTATCCATGTTTTTATCTTCATTCCTGAATTTTGCTCCACAATTGATTATTATGGAGTATTTTTGAACTTGGATAAACCAAAGTACGAATCCCTAATCTTTGTTCTTTTATCTCACTGGATTCATTTTCTTTAAGATATTTTTCATCATCTTCAGTCTTAAATGAAGATATAACTGAATATCTTTGGCCTGTAGTGCAAAGATGAATGATTACCTGATGAATATCTTTGGTCGTGGTGCAAAGATGGACATGTGTTGAGATGAACATGACCAACTGGTGATACAAATGAATATCTTTGGTCGTAAAGAAAAGATAAATTTTTGGTTCAAGATGTATATTGATTGATATTATAGGGATAAACTATTGATGATGGACTTTTACATCATATAAGATAGTTGACTTCATTCTCTACTTAACTCTTCTAAGGAATTGTTATTTCCGTTGCGAATATTGATCTAAAACTTGTTGTCCATTATATTTTATCTGATTTATTGAATGCTAACGATAATTTATTCTACATTATCTTAGTCATAATATTCTTTACTGGGCTAGTTGAGCTCACCATTTTCCTTTTTGTTTCATTTTTTTTCTCAGGGGGTGAGAATATAGTGGGAACTAGTCGGGGTGTGGAGTGATGTTTCAAGTCAGTTGTTTTATCAGTCCTCACTGTTTTGTAAAATAGTGCATCAATAATTGTAATGAGGACTTATTTGAGTTTGGATATTGTCTAGAAGATAATATTTGTATTTAAACTCACAACATATGTGTTGTCGTATTTTACACGACAATTATAATAATAAAGTTGTAGTTATTTTCTGTACCATGTATTTAACGACTCAGAATGGGTTGTGTGGACCTATTTTAGGGGCGTCACAGTTGGTATCAGAGCTTAGGAATATGATCTCTGATGGAGATCTGGGGTTAGAACTAGGAAAGGAGTAACGAGTAAATCCTTCGCTAGTATGTCCTACCTAAGCTTATTTGTGTTTAATTGGTCGGTCGGAATATAGGGATAATATGTGGAATGTCAATTTCTTTAATTAACCTTTATTTTATGGCAGTATTTGAGAATATCAGCTGAAAATATTAACAATGGAGTGAATGAGACTGTGGAGACACCTTTAATCACCAACCAGGAAAACATGCAACAGAACGAAAATGTTCCTCCTGTAAACAGCACCACCGATCAAATGATGAACATTGAGATGTTTAGAACCTTTTTGCAGTTTATGAAAAATCAGACGAGGGAGACTCGTGTACAAAATACAGGTGGAAATAATAGCAACGCGCGACTTTTCACAGCCAAATAGTTCAAAGAATTGGGACCACCAGAGTTTTTGGGAAAGCCAGATCCGATTAAGGTAGAAACATGGGTTAAGAAAATTACCAAGATATTTGATGTCTTGGGATGTACGGAGGAACATAAGGTTCCATTTGCCACCTTTATGTTCCGTGGTGAGGCAGATTACTGGTGGGAATCTGTGAAGCGTACCCAGCCAGCCGCACTCATTATGTCTTGGGAAACGTTTTAGAAACTGTTCAATGACAAGTACTTTCCTGATTAATTCGTCATATGAAGGAGGTAGAGTTTATCAGATTGGAACAAAACAACATGACTGTGTCCCAGTACGAAGCTAAGTTCGCAGAGTTATCCAGGTTTGCACCTCATTTGGTAGAGAATGAGGAACGTATGACGTGGATGTTTCTGAGAGGCCTGAAACTCGAAATTTGTCAATACCTCATTTCTCACAAATTTTCTCTATATTCAGATGTTGTGAACATGGCTCAATTATTAGAGCGAGATAATGAGTCTGTTTAACTGAGGGACCACAACCAGGGTCATACCAGTGGCAACAGTCATCGGAGCAGTGACAACTAGTAGGGATGAAAATATCCGGACAAAAGCGGTAACCACTTTGGTGGTAATCGTGGCCATGATAGTAGAAGAAGCGAGTCGGGGGGAGACTTCTAAAAAGAAGGTGCAACAATGACAACGTGAAGACGTCAACACCAACATCAACTGTTCCTAGGGGAGGAGAAAGACCACCGGTCGTATGTTTTAAATGTGGGAAAGAGGGACATATCAGCCCAAACTGCCCACAAGAATTCAAGGTGTGTTATAACTGTGGAAAGGAAGGACATATAGCTCAAGATTATCCTGTAGTGAAACCAAATCCAGAGGAGATGGTGACTCCAAAGGCTATCCCGGACAAGTCAAAGTCGGTGGTTCCTGGAAGATTTTTGTCGTGACTACCCAAAACGCGAGGAACCCAAACGAGGTGATCACGGTTAAGCTAATCATAAACTCTTGCGAAGTTTATACCTTATTAGATACCGGTTCTACCCATTCTTTTATTTCTCCTGCTTGTGCTCAACGTTTGAACTTGACCTCTGATAAATTAGAATTTGACTTATCTGTTGAAACTCTATTAGGAGAAACCTTCATTACATCCACTGTTTATAAATCTTGCTTGATACAAGTTGGCACCATCACATTACCTTTTGATCTTATATCTTTAAAGATACTTGCATTTGATGTGATTTTATGGATTGATTGGTTAACTACTCATCATGCCAAAATTGATTATTTTCGTAAGGTTGTTAGTTTTCATAGTCCTAACCATCCTGTTATGCGAATTCAAGAAACTAAACCACTAAAATCAATCACTGTCATATCAAGCCATAAAGCCATTCGTTTATTGAAAAATGGATGCCAAGCTTTCTTATCCCATATCATGGACTTGAAAAAAAATATGTTAGATTTGAATAATATTTCTATTATTAATGAATTTCCTGACGTATTTCCTGAGGAACTTCCTGGTCTACCCCCAGAACGTGAAGTTGAATTCTTTATTGACTTTAAACCTGGTACAAAACCTATTTCTAAAACCCCATATCGAATGGCTCCTATTGAACTTCAGGAGTTAAAGGTCCAACTACAGGAGTTGTTAGACATCGGTTTCAGTCGTCCTAATACATCTCCTTGGGGTGCTCCTATTTTATTCGTATAGAAGAAAGATGAGAGTATACGACTTTGTATTGACTACCGGGAATTGAACCATGTCACCATCAAGAATATGTATCCGCTGTAAGACCCCAAATTTTATAAATAAAGATTTATTTTCTCAAAATATTTTTTTAAATATTAAGGTGTGGATTTGATATAATTTTATAGTTGTGGGTAATATTTATAAATTTTGCAAAGTATGCAGGTTGTTATAAAATATTTGATTGGTCGGGGAATATTCGTTTTAACAGGAAATATTTGTACGACGACACAATCATTGGTGGACCCCACAACAGAATTATTATCAGAGTTAGAAAATGACAGAAATATCTTTTTATAAAAATAACGGTAGAAGTTTTACCGTTAACTTTTGAAATACCAGGTGGTAACAGTACAGTAATACGCGTGGTTGCATAGTAGCACACGGTATTTATTATTGATGCTTACATGAGAAGTTACTCAATTATACTCAATTATATCTACAGTAATTGCTGCATAGTATCTCACGTTAATTGATTCAATTATTGTTACAATATTTTATATTATTAAATCAATAATTAAGATGACAAGTTATTCATATTATTATTTGAATAATTAACAATGTCTAGTAAGTTCTATCGAGGAAAGGGGTTTGGTCACCTAATTGCGCGCCAATAGGGAGAAATCCTTATCGGAAAGCCCCCTCTTTCCTGGGAGCGATCTGGTTGTTAATATTGTGAGTTATAATAATGATGAATAAATGTTGTTAAAAATATTGAGGGGATTTTTATGAAGTTATTGTTGTAAATTTTGCTTATTATTTGAACTCCCACCTACTCATTTTTCAAAATAGTGTGTTATGAGTGTGATAATATATATATATATATATATATATATATATATATATATATATATATGCTGATGATGTTGATGGGGGGAGGGAAGATAACGTGTGAGGGAGGGTAGTATTATTATTATATTATAATAAGTTTTATTTTTATGAAAAATAGAATATATTATATTTTATTTGCATAGTATTTTACTATACAGTGCACAGTAAAAAACTTGTGAAATCAGATTCGGCACCCGTGAAATTTTTTCTTCCCACTGTTTGGTCCGTGAAAAACCTTTCTAAATAGTATCCTTCCATTCTCCTATAAATAGGATGCTTAGTTTAAAATTGAAAATCACACCAGAATTAGAGAATTCTTCTTCTATAATATTAAACGTATTTCTTTAGAGTTTAAGGAAGTTTTGAGTGTAGAAAATAGTGAAAGTTTTCTTTAAGAATATATCTGCTATACCAGTCAGAATTGCTCTCTTTTTAAGGTAAGGGGTATTATTTATTTCATATTCGCTTACGATATTATTTTTCGTATTCGTAAGAAATTTTATTTCGTTCAATATTCGCAAGAAATATTATCTTTGTTTAATATTCGTAAGGAATATTATCTTCGTTCAATATTCGTAAGTAATATTATTTTCATTCAACAATAGTTGTAAGTTATATTATGTATTTTTGTTCAATATTCGTAAGAAATAATATTTTCATCCATACTCTTTAATATGTAAGTAATATTATTTCGTTTAAGATTTCAAATTCTACACTCATTTTGTTAAGTTTTGGCTTATATACTCCATGAAATTAGTAGAATATCCTTGATATTTGCGCTTCATCCAGTATCTTTTCATGAAAATATTATTCTGAGCATTCTTGATAAGTTTTAACCTTTTCATGTCGGAGTACTATTCACGGGGTACTATTCCTGAAGTACTATTCACGGGGTACTATTTGTAAGATCCCAAATTTTATGAATAAAGATTTAATTTCTCAAAATATTTTTTTAATATTAAGGTATGGATTTGATATAATGTTATAGTTGTGGGTAGTATTTATAAATTTTGTAAAGTATGCAAGTTGTCATACAATATTCGATTGGTCTGGGATATATTCGTTTTATCAGGGAATATTCGTACGACGACATAATCATTGGTGGACCCCACAACGGAAGTATTGTCGGAGTTAGAAAACGACAGAAATGTTTTTTTATAAAAATAACGGCGAAAGTTTTACCGTTAAACTGTTAAAATACCCGGTGGTAAAAGTACAGTAATACGCGTGGTTGTATGGTAGCACACGGTATTGTATAGTATCTTTGATTATTGAAGCTTACGTGAGAAGTCACTCAGTTATACTCAATTATTGCCACAGTAATTGCTGTATAATATCTCTCATATTATTAATTCAATTATTGTCATAGTATCATCTGCATAATATTTTATATTATTAAATCAATAATTGAGACGACAAAGTTATTCATATTATTATTTGCATTATTGATGATGTCTAGAAAGTTCTGTCGAGAAAAGGAGTTTTGTCACCTAATTGCGCGCCAATATGGAGAAATCCTTATCGAAAAGCCCCATCTTTCCTGGGAATGATTTGGTTGTTAAATATTGTGAGTTATAATATTAATGATGAATAAATTCGTGTTGATTAAAGATGAAATTAATATTTTCATTGTGTTGGGATTATTAGTGTTAGTGAAATTCGACATTTATTTCGATAATAATTGATTGCTGGAGGTTAAATTGACCAATCGGGTAATTAGTCGGATAAATGAGCAATTAATTGCTATTAGTTCACATGCATATAACTATTGATTCACATGCATGTACTATTGATTCACATGCATGTACTATTAGGGAAGGTGTTGCAAGTTTGATAATACTTGTAGGACTAAATTAAAAATGGAGGAAAAGATGAAGGTACTATACTGTAATAATTTGAGCCCCAAAACGTGCAATTATCGAAACTATGTTTTCCTATAAATAGATGCTCATTTTTCTTTCATTCTCACCAATTAAGGTATGGATTTGATAATGTAAAATAAATTATCGTTAGGAAATAGTATGGATTTGATATAATGCTCATTCTTCTTTCAGACTCACAAGAGCAATTATAGAGAGAGAAGCTATAGAGAGAAAGAAGAAGAGTATTCTGCTACTTCACTATTCCAGTATCCAGTCTTCTTCTAAAGTAAGGGATATTATTTTTGTTCAGTATTCATAAGGAATAATATTTTCTTTCATACTCTGTAGTATGTGAGTAATATTATTTCGTCTCGTATTCCTGATTATACCCTCATTTTGTTAAAGTATTGCTTCTATACTCCGTGAAATTAGTAGAATATCCTTGAAATTTGCGCTTCATCTAGTATTGTTTCACAAGGATATTTTCTGCACATTCTTGTAAAATTTTAAGCTTTTCATGTCGGAGTACTGTCCATGAGTAATATTCATTTATACACTACTATTCATAAAGTACTATTCACGGGTACTGTGACGCCCCCAAAATTAGGTATACATCACCCATCTTGGGTAGTCAGATATATGGTACAGAATTTAAATACAACTTACTAATATAACTGTCGTGTACAATATGACATAAACTGTGAGTTTGAATACAAATATTGTCTACTAGATATTATACAAACTCAAAAGGAGTCCTCATTACAATTATTATCACACTATTTCACAGGGTAGTGAGGACTACTAATGCTATCCTCTCGGACCATTACTCTGCTTCCCGACTCGTCCTAGCTATGTTCTCATTTTACAAGAGAAACAAAGAAGAAAGGGTGAGCTCAACTAGCCCAAAGAAGAAATATTATGACTAAGATAATGCGTAATAAATTATCAATAGCCTTCAACAAATAAGTTAAACCGATAAAATATAATAAACATCAAGTTTAATCGGTAATGAACAAGCAATCCATTAAAAGAGTCAAGTAGAAAATAAAATCTACTATCTTTTATGATTTTAAAAGGTTTTTCATCATCAAGTATAGCCGAGACTCACTTTAATAAATATTCCACATCATCGAATCACCCCTGCACTACTCTGACCAAGGATATTCTTTAGTATCACGACCACAATTATTCATGCACTACGGGCCAAGAATATTTTTGTATTCATTAATGGTCATGATCATGCCAACAATCGTCCCATCAATGCACTACTACCATCGAGGATTTTATCACATCATTTGTAACATTACTACGTGATTACAATCAATAGTCTCTGGTCATAATCATACCAAGTCCATCTATGCACTCTGAAAGCCACAGATGACTTTCAACATAATATAAACATGAGGATGATGACAATGATATAAGAATTCAATAAAACAAGTTCAAGAATTATTTTATCCGAGAATTATTAACGTCCAAATTATCAACATGATCTTTGTTTTGTAGAGTAAAATTCAAGAATGATCGTAAGAATATTTCCATGAAAAGATATCTTTGGATGAAACGCAAATATCAAGGATATTCCACTAATTTCATGGAGTATAAAGTCAAAGTTTTAACCAACCGGGTATAATAAAGAATGGAATAACAAAAGAAATCACCATGCATGCGATGATAGATCGCACAGTGCATGTTATTCCAATGAATAATTAATAACGGAACCAGTCCCAAGCGTAAAACGCATGCACGTGATGTTCCAACGTAATAATAATAAAGACTTTTAACCGGTCCTAAAACACACAAACAGGATGTTCCAATGAATAATAATAAAGACGGAACCGGTCCTGTAAAACATACGAGCAGGATGTTCCAACAGAATAATAATAAAGATTTTAACCGAGGTCCCAAAAACACACGCATGGATGTTCCAATGAATAATAGAAGAATGTCACCAAGTATAGGGTAAACCAGTATATACAAAGTTATTCCAATGTAATAATAAGCAATGGAATAACAACAGTTCTCTTTATGAATAAGAAAGAATAACACCCTTACTTTTGGTAGGAGATTGAATACCGCAGAGAGTGTAGTAACAAAATACTCTTCTTCTTTCTCTTTATTCTCTATACTTTCTCTCTCTAAAGCTTGAATGAATTAAGTGAAAATAATAAAGCACTAGGCCTTTATTTATAGAAGATTTCTAGCTTAGCACCTACCATGTGAAAAGGCAAGTGGCTTGACGATGATGATGTGAAAAGAAAAGTGGTTCGACGCTTTTGTAATGTGAAACGACAAGTGGTTCGGCACTCAGAATGTGAAACAAGCAAGTGGTTTGACGTCGTAAAGGTAATTACTAAAGACAAAGTAATTACTATTGACAAAGGTAAATACTATTGATGAAGGTAATTACTATTCACAAAGGTAATTACTATTGACGAAGAGACTCTTAGATGATGACATATGGGCCCCCCCATAAAATAATCAAACTTACCACAAACGTCTCATAACAGACTCTTTATATACATTAAGGATTGAATAAATATTACCACAAATCATTTTATTTTTAATCAACACATTTTTAATCTTTCAACAATTATTAATCATTTATAACTTGTCGTCTCAATTAATAATATAACATATTATACAGATGATACTGTGACAATAATTGAATCAATAATATAAGAGATATGATGCAGCAATTACTGTAGCAATAATTGAGCATAGCTGAGTGACTTCTCACGTAAGCATCAATAATCAATATCGTGTGCTACTATGCAACCACGCCAGATTCTTGTACTTTTTACCACCGGGTAGTTCAACAGTTTTAACGGTAACACCTCCGCCGTTATTTTTATAAAATATTTTTGTCGTTTTCTCAATCCGACAATAATTCTGTTATGGGGTCCACCAATGATTGAGCCGTTGTACGAATATTCCCTAACAAAAAGAATATTCCCCGACCAAACGAATATTTTATAACAACTTGCATACTTTGCAAAATTTATAAATATTACCCACAACTATAACATTATATCAAATTTATTCCATAATATTCAAAAATAATATTTATAGAAAATTCATCTTTATTTATAATAGCTGGGGTCTTACAGGTACTATTCACAAAGTACTATTCACAAAGTACTATTCATGAGTACTATTCACAAAATACTATTCACGGGGTAATATTTCCGAAGTACTATTCATGGGGTACTATTTACCCGGAGTACTATTCTTGACAAAAAATTGATTTATTTTTGGTCCAAATCATTTTTGATACAATATCATTATTGAATTTTACTCCACACAACAGTATCATGTTGGCAATTTGATCACTATTGAATCCTGGATAAATTAAATTATAAATCTTTAAAAATTTATCCTTTTCTTTCTTTTAATTGAATTCTTATATCATTGTCATCATTCTCGTGCTTATATTATGATGAAATTCATCTTTGGCTTACGTGCATAGATGGACTGTTGATTGGTATGATTATGACTAGGGATCATTCGGTATAATCATGACCCGTAATGTTACAAATGATGTGGTAAAAGTCCTCATTGGCCTGTAGTGCATTGATGGATAGTTGCTGGTATGATCATAACCATTGGTGAAAACATGAATATCCTTGGTCCGTAGTGCATGGATAATTTGTGGTCATGATATTAATGAATATCCTTGGCCTGTAGTGCAGGGATGATTCGATGATGTTGTTTATTTATTAAGCTGAGTCTTAGCGATAAAATTGATGATAAACTTTTTAAATCATAGAAGATAATAAATATCATGCTCTACTTGACTTTTCTAATGGATTGCTTGTTCTGCTGCAGGTAAACTTGTTATTTATTAGTTTAACACTGTTGAAGGCTAACGATAATTTATTCTGCATTATCTTAGTCATAATATTTCTTACTGGGCTAGTTGATCTCACCCTTTTGCTTTCGTTGTTCTCTTCAGGAAATGAGAACGTAGCCGGGACTAGTCGGGGAACAGAGTGACAGTTCGAGATGGTGGCTATAGTAGTCCTCACTATTTTATGAAATAGTGTGATAATAAATGTAATAAGGACTTCATTTGAGTTTGAATACTGTCTATGAGACAATATTCGTGTAAAAACTCTCAGCTACGCTGTTGTCGTATTGTATAAAAGAAGTTTGTATTTGATTTATGTACCATGTATTTGACGACTCAGAATGGGTGATGTATACCTATTTTGGGGGCGTCACATTATTCACTCGAGTACTATTCACCCAGGGTACTATTCATGATATAAATTGATTTCTTTTCGGTCCAAATCATTTTTGGTATATTATTATTCTTGAATTTTACTCCACAAAGCAGTATTATGTTGACAATTTAGATATTCTTGAATTATGGATAAGTTAAATTATAAATCTTTAAAAATTTATCCTTTGCTTTCATTTAATTGAATTCTTATATCATTGTCATCATCCTCATATTTATATTGTTATGAAAGTCATCTTTGGCTCGTAGTGCATAGATGGACTGTTGATTGGTATGATTATGACAAAGGATTATTCGGTATAATCATGACCTGTAATGTTACAAGTGATGTGGATTATTAAGCTGAGTCTCAGCGACTGTTGTTGGTATGGTCATGACCATGCGTTCTCTTCGACCAAGGGTGCAAAGATAAATTATTGTTTGGCATGTTCATGACCATTGGTGAAAAAATGAATATCCTTGGCCGGTAGTGCATGGATAATTTGTGGTCGTGATACTAATGAATATCCTTGTCCCGTAGTGCAAAGATAATTCAGTGATGTGGATTATTTATTAAGCTGAGTCTCAGCGATAAAATTGATGATAAACTTTTAAATCATAGAAGATAGTAGATATCATGCTTTACTTGACTTTTCTAATGGATTGTTTGTTCCGCTGTAGTTAAACTTGATGTTTATTATATTTTATCAGTTTAACACTGTTGAAGGCTAACGATAATTTATTCTGCATTATCTTAGTCATAATATTTCTTACTGGGCTAGTTGAGCTCACCCTTTTCTTTCATTGTTCTCTTCAGGAAATGAGAATATAGTTGGGACTAGTCGGGGAACGGAGTGACGGTCCAGATGTTTGCATTAGTAGTCCTCACTATTCTGTGAAATAGTGTGATAATAATTGTAATGAGGACTTATTTTGAGTTTGAATACTGTCTAGAAGATAATATTTTTATTAAAACTCACAGCTTATGTTTTGTCGTATTCTACACGACACTTAATAGTTGTATAAATCAAGTTTGTATTTGAATTGTGTACCATGTATTTGGCAACTTAAAATGGGTGATGTATACCTATTTTGTGGGCGTCACATCCACTACCTCGCATTGATGACCTGTTCGACCAGTTGCAAGGAGCACAATTCTTTTCAAAGATCGATCTTCATTCCGGATATCATCAACTGAAGATTAAAACTGAGGATATTCCGAAGACTGCCTTTAGAACTCGGTACGGACATTATGAATTCTTAGTCATGTCTTTTGGATTGACTAATGCTCCTGCTGCTTTCGTGGTTATAATGAACCGTGTGTTCAAGAAATATTTGGATCAGTTCGTTGTTGTCTTTATTGATGACATTCTCATCTATTCCAAAAGCCGTGAAGATCCTGATCACCATTTGAAGCTGGTACTTTAAAGGCTTTAGAATAACAAGCTATATGCCAAGCTGAAGAAATGAGAGTTCTGGCTTGAGGAAGTAGCATTCCTTGGGCACGTGGTGTCAAAACATGGAGTATCTGTTGACCCGGCGAAGATTGAAGCAATACAAAGTTGGGAGCAACCGAAGTCGGTGACCAAAGTACGTAGCTTTCTGGGCTTAAATGCTTATTATCGGAGATTCGTGGAAGGATTTTTTTAAATCGCTGCTCCATTAACTTAGCTGTCTCGGAAAGATTCAAAATTCATATGGTGCGAGGAATGCGAGAAGAGTTTCCAAGAGCTCAAAGGAGACTTATTTCAGCACCTGTTCTGACAATACCATCTGGTCGGAGGGATTTGTCATATACAACGATTCTTCAGGCAAAGGTTTAGGATGTGTTCTCATTCAACATGGGAAAGTCATAGCCTATGCCCCGCGATAACTCAAAGAATATGAGAGGAATTATCCTACTCATGATCTGGAGTTGGCAGCAGTCGTTTTCGCGTTGAAGATATGGAGGAATTACTTGTATGGGGATAAAGTGGAGATCTATACGGATCATAAAAGCCATAAATATTTCTTCACCCAAAAGGAAATCAACATGCGACAACAACGTTGGCTTGAGCTGTTGAAAGATTACGATCATACCATTCAATATCATCCTGGAAAAGTGAACGTGATAGCTAACGCATTGAGTAGAAGATCATATGCAGGTACGAGTGCGATATTGTCAACGCAAACGCCCATTTGGTATGACTTACAAAGGATGGAGATAGAGTTAAGGACTCCAGGAACCCACGTGATGATGGCAAATATACGAGTTGAACCGAATTTAATCGATAAAGTTAAAGCTTCTCAAGCTAAAGACCTGGAGCTGATGCGTATGAGGAAGAAAGTACAAGTAGGTGCTATTCCGAAAGTAAGAATAGATTTAGAAGGAATACTTCAAACAACTCCAGACTTTGTGTTCCTAACGACCCTGATTTAAAGTATAAGATCATGATGGAGGCTCACAACACACCGTTTGCAATCCATCTTGGGAGTACCAAAATGTATCGTGATCTTCGACATACATTTTGGTGGAGCAATATGAAGAGAGATCGCAGAGTTTATCTCAAGGTGTCTAACTTGTCAACGTGTCAAGGCGGCGCATCAAGTGCCAAAAGGTCAATAAAACCACTTGAAATTCCAGAATAGAAGTGGGAGCACATTACCATGGATTTCGTTACTGGTCTTCCCAAGGTTTCTCAAGGCATAGATGCAATTTGGGTCATTGTTGATAGATTAACCAAGTTTGCTCATTTCTTACCTATACGAGAAACTTATTCACTTGAACGTCTTGCTCGTATATACATAAATGAGATTATAAGACTACATGGTATGCCAGTATCCATAGTTTCTGATCGAGATCCAAGATTCACTTCACGATTTTGGGTTAGTTTGCAAAAAGCTATGGGCATGGATTTATGATTTAGTTCGGCATATCATCCTCAAACGGACGGGAAGTCGGAGAGGACTATTGAAACTCTTGAAGATTTATTAAGACTATGTGTCCTTGACTTCAAAGGAAGTTGGGACAAGTTCTTGCCATTGGTGCAATTCTCCTACAATAATAGTTATCAAGAAAGTATCGGCATGGCTTCATTTAAGGCGTTGTATGGAAGAAAGTGTCATTCTCCAGTATATTGGGATGAGGTGGGTGAAACAACGTTGTTGGGACCGGAATTGGTACGCATGATAATGGAAAAGATTTGAATGATCCGACAACGTATAAAAACCTCACAAGATCGACAAAAGAGTTTCGCTGATCTTCATCGAAAGAACGTAGAATTCAATGTTAGAGAACATGTGTTGTTACGTGTTGCTCCATGGAAAGGAGTTACAAGATTTGAAAAGAGAGGAAAGCTCAATCCTCGATTCATTGGCCCATTTGAAATCCTCAATTGAGTAGAAACTGTGGCCTATAGACTCGCCTTACCACCAAGTATGTCTCGTGTTCATAACGTTTTTCTCATATCTATGTTACATAAAATGTGGAAGAACTGAACAACATTATTGATTTAGAACCAGACGAGATAGCGGAAGATTTAACATATGAAGAGGTACCTGTTAAAATCTTAGATAAGAAGGAACATATTCTACACTCCAAGGTTATACCTCAAGTCAAATTTTTGTGGAGAAACCACGATGTTGAGGAAATGACCTGGGAGTTAGAGTCTGAAATGAAATCAAGGTATCTTCACCTCTTCGTCATACCAGGTACGTACACCAATTTCGAGGACGAAATTTCATAAGAAGGGGAGGTTGTAAGACCCCAACTTTTATGAATAAAGATTAATTTTTCTCAAAATATCATTTTTGAATATTAAGGTGTGAATTTGTTATAATGTTATAGTTGTGGGTAATATTTATAAATTTTGCAAAGTAATTTAGTGATAGTAACATCTAATATGCTCCGCAGTGATAGTAATTTATATATTGTAAAAATTACAGAAATGAATTTAATTAACAACATTTTAACATACATTCTTTTATTAATTATCAAAATAAATTAGGTCTTGTTTTAAATTGATATCTCCCACTATTTTCTTCAAACTATATTACCCTCACTTATATAGTTTAACAAAATCTAATTAAAGATTTGCTAGTGAGAATAAAGATCACATTTCAAATGTATATAGCCTTTGTGGTGACACAACAAACTATATATAAATAAATAGGTAGACAACTCTTGTCAGTTACATCATGTAACTCCTTTTATTTTGATCAAGTGGTGGCACATCTGAATCAAAATTATCCAAGTTAAGTCCATCCTAGCACTCCATATATTCAAAAAGAAAAATATTGTCTTTGTGGGGACACGACAAAATAACATTGTTCAATTTTTTTATAAGCATCAAATGTGATAAAAATAATATCTCAAAAAAGTAAGAAAAGCCTTGTGGTGACACAACAAACTTATAATAATTAATTGATACTCTATTATTTTTATCATGCTAGAAGGCGACATTCGATATTCCAAATATTTTTGAATGTTTAGGACTTAATATAAAATCTTTGAGGGGTTTGTTATTATTATGTTTCATCCTGTTTAGCGCGCGCGTGCGCGCGCGCACACACACACACACACACACACACACACACACACACACACACATATATATATATATATATATATACGCGTCATATTGATTAACATGCGGAACATGTTTGCATAATATATATAGTATAAGCATGCACATATAAAATACTATATTCTACCCAAATTGATTATGAACTTTATTTTAGTTTGGTTCACTAGAGCCACCAAGTGAACCATAAGGTCAAACCTAGGGTGCAAGAATAAAATTTAAATATAACTATTACATTTAAACCCTAGTTCGATTACAAACGAGGTCTTCAAGCACTCCTTGATCTCCAATTCTTCAAAATTAATTCTAACTATTCTTATTTCAAAACTATTTACAATAAGTAGAAACCTTGATCATCAGTCAAGGGAATTACATAGGAGAGAGATAGAATTTACATTAAGAAAAATTAGAGAAGACGAGGTACGCAGACCTAATTTAATAAAACTCATACATTCATGCATCCAACTAAAAATAAAATTTAATCACATTGGTCAATAGCCCATAATCAATCACATTTATTATCATACACATCATCATATGCATCAATAAATAGCATTCATCTCATCAATAATAAATCCATTCCATATATGCATCGATGTCAATTTAATGGGTAATTTCAAATTTATTAAAAATTCATTGTTGAGATAAAAATAAAGTCCTTTATTTTAATCAAAAATTAAATCATAATAAATTTCTTTATTTTATTTTATCCAACTTTGAATTAAAATAAACTCCTTTATTGTTAATCAAATTTCAAATCAAAATAAACTCCTTTATTTTAATTAACAAGAATCCAATTTCAAGTACACAATAAACTCCTTTATTTTAACTTAAAATTGCTAGAAAAATAAAATATGTTGAATCCTATTCCTTATCAAAATTAAACATCTTTAATTTTAGAAAACATGGAATCCTATTCCATATTTGAATAAACTCCTTTATTCTAGGAAATATGGAATCCTATTCCATATATGAATAAACTCTTTTATTCAAATGAACGTAGAATCCAATTCCTAGTTAATATAAAACTTTTGAATAAACTCTTTTATTCAAACGAATGTGGAATCCAAATCCAAGTTATTATAAACTTTTGAATAAACTTTTTTATTCAAACGAACGTGGAATCCAATTCCAAGCTAATATAAAACTTTTATTTTAAAAATATATTCCAATTAAAAATAAACCTTTTATCTTAACTGAAATAAATAAATAAAAATAAAAATTTTAAATTCTGGTGTTGGGGCGCGGTTGCGCCCAGAATGAACTGGGACACGGCGAGTCCACGCTATAACCCCAGAAATGTTTTTTGGGTTAGGGCACGACCATGCTCTAGAATAAACTGGAGGCGGCGCGGCCGCGTAGAAGAATTATAATTTTTTTCCCCCAAAAAATCCGATCCAATCGCATACCATACATACATGGAAACATCAAGATTTATTATTAGCACAAAGTTAGGCTCTAATACCACTGTTAGGTTTGTATATAGCCCGATCATGCAATCAAATTACATAAAAGGTGCGGAAGCACTGATAAGTAGTTTTTACGCCTAGTTATCTGGTATCTATTAGTTGAATTAGTTGCTTAAACCTATGTTTCGTAGTTACTTTTCATGCATTTTGAATTTATTTTGTAGATCTTATGCTTGAGAATTGTGTGAGCGACTATTGGTATGAAAAAGTAAGGAAATACAATCCGGATATCATTTGGGCTTTCATGTTCATTTCATGTTCTTGGCTTGGAACTTGGATTTTATTGTATAACTTTTTTTTTATTATTTCGGAACATCTTGAATCATCTCCAATCAGAGTTCGGATGTGAGAGTTGTGACCTTTTTACCTATGGATGTTGAACCTCAATGTTTTGGGTTGCCATTTGCACAATAGTCACTTGAAGACCAATTTCGACCTTTATCCATCTATTATCTCTCAAATCTCAGAGAAATAAAGTTGTAGATCTCGTCGAGATCTACGATTTGACAGGTGGCAGGACCCGTAAATCCTCCCGGATCAAAAGTTATGGTCGTTTTACCAAAGGACAGTGCAATAGATTTTTTTCACATATGGTGTATGGTGCAGCTGTGCCCATTTTGACCTATGGGGCATCGCGGCTGCGCCCAAACCTGTATGACTAGCAGTTTGACTTTCATTTAATGGACCAATTGAGTTGTAGCTCGAAGTAGGGGTCAATTAGGGATTATATATGGAATGATATCAGTATGTAAACATATATTCCATCCTTTAGGATCATCATCTTGTATATATCGTCATTACATATTCTACTTTTCATTAGATTAGATTAGGTTAAATTAAATAAACCCTAGATTAGATTAGATCTTTGAAGATTGAAGCTATTAAGGAGCACTGGAGATTCAGATTGGAAGCAAGAGAGATTAGATTTGCAATTTCAATCCCTAACTTTTCTTTCACTTCTATTTGTATTCTTCTAATGTATAATCAATTGTGGATTGTGGATTTCATTTCAATCATGAATTAAACTCTATTTTGGGATTACAATGAATCTTATTGAGTAGTTTACTTTGATACGCTTCCTTGTTAGTTTAATTAATCATCATTGGATTATCTATTATGATTTGTGATTAATTGCTTAATTGATTGGCCATCAATTACCGTGATAACCTATATGAAATTGAGAAACGAAATATGGATTTAGATCTAATCATAATAGCATGCGTTTGTGTGTTCTACATGGCGTTAAAATTCATGATTCGGATAGAGATATTCCAAAGCACCGCATGTAATCTAATAAGAACTTGCGCTTAAATCCTCTTTAATTGTAATTCACATAGAGATATAGTGATTTAGTTAATTAGGGTGTTCAACTTGATTCTATCATTTGTGGATTTGATTTGATTTGGGTATGGTACATCGAGAGGTGGCCATATTTTACCTTTGTGTTCTTAATTAACAATTTGGTATGATTAAATTGACTTAACAGAAAGTGTATTGATTTAAATGAAACAATATGTGAAATTCTAGTCTCGAGTCTTCATTATCTAGTTTTATTCTAGGGGTAGATAACATTAGTTTAATTACATAATTTTCAATATAAAATACTAAATCATTCGTTTAAATAAGATTAAGTTGGTTGTGGGTTAATGTTTGGTGATTCTTGTTAAATAATTCTCTGTGGGATCGATACTCTACTTACTCTCTATTTCTTGTTAACCGTGTATACTTGCACGAATATATTGATCGCGAAATACGACCCAACAAGAGCGATAAAACAAATTTTAAAATTTTTCATACAAACCATCACCATGATCATACATTGCGCATAATTATCAATCAATAGAAAAGAGAAGGAGATCATATTCTTCCCCTTATAGAAACTAGCTTCCTTAGGTACGAGTTCACCTCCAATTCTTTTTCACGTTTAACTTGAATTCACCAGGTTTGATTCCTTCATTTGATCAACGTTAGCCACCCAAGTGTTTGGCCTCTAAAGGTGATCCACCAAGGAAGAACAAGTATTCAAGAAGATGGATGTTTGACAAAATCCTAGTTTTTCTTTCTCTATAGAAAATGTGTAATCTCTCAACTCTTGGAATTATCAGTAACGTGTGTTATGAAAAATATCCCTCACCCATAATAAGACTCCTCTTATTTATAGATGTAGACAACCCTCTATAATAATTAAGGAGTTGCGTTTTATTTAAATTAATTAAACTCCTTTAATTAATTAGGCTCGTAATCTTATTAGGAATAATTAATTAAACTCTTTTAATTAATTATTCTCCTAATCTTATTAGGAATATATGAGAGTACTTTTATTAATTAATTTCCAAACTCCTTTAGGAATTAAATAATAATAATAATAGTAATAATAATAATAATAATAATAATAATAATAATAATAATAATAATAATAATAATAATAATAATAAGACTCCTCTTATTAATTTTAAATAATAAATATTAAGCTATTTAATTTATTTTATCACCATAGATTAAATTAAATACATTGAACTTATTATTATGATTATGACATTTGCTTCTTAAATAAATATTTTTTCTTTCATGGTGTGACCCTTTAGGTTCTCCATATTAAACCGATTGTGAATAAATCGATTAGAACAATTCTAATTTTATTTAAATAAATAAATTAATCTATTAATTTATTTAAATAAATAATATTTATTCTTCAATAAGGATAAGCCTCCTTAGCGATCAACGATTTTCCATATAATATAGATTTTAACATTAATCATAAAAGAACCTTTGAGTAAATAATTATTATACAATTCAATCCTTCCACCATACAATGTCCCAATTAAATATAAGACATGAAATTACTATCAAGTCTTATTTTATTTAATTATATATATTTTGATTCTCAAATGCACAACACCAAATAATGCAAATTAGAAACTCCTATCTAATTTCATTCTGCCTTTTCCAAGACTACTGGGTTGTCATTTATTGAATCACATAAGACAATTCTCTTCTTTTACTAGAAGCGGTAGATTCCTTATTGATTATTCATTATCTTCATGCACAACTTATTATACTCAAGCATACCCTTTGATATACCCTTAGGGTCTTAAGGAATATGTTAAAGTATAATTCATTATCACAAGATACTATGATGATATCAAGTCTAAGGATCACTTGTACTACTATCACTACAAGAATTCCTATTGATAGACAAGTAAAACTCCATTAGCTATTTCTTAGCGAGCCACGTTCAGTGAACTTATTTTCCAATAAGCACCTACATACTTGCTTTAGTGTCTCCACACAAATGATCATGAGATCAATCATTCTCATATAATAAGCAAGCAACGTATGTACCAATCTATCTGGATTCACTAATCCCCTTTTTAGTAATCCAACGATTGGGAACAATTTTAGTTTGTGAGCTATCTAAGAATTTAGATCTCATTAGCATGATCATCATCATGATTCTAAAATCATTGCTCAAAACTATAGGTTTATCACATATTATAAAACAACACCGTGTACATAAACTAAAGCCTTTTAAATTAAATAATTCTTTTATTAATAAATGAATAAGATTGTTACAAAATATATGCTTTATTATCAAACATGATTGACTTGTGTGCATACTACTTTCAAATTTAACATATGTGAAACTCCTGTAACAACTTATCCATAAAGGTGGAATCGTATAACAGATGCTACGAAATGTGCATGTAGTCGGTGTATTTGGCGTGGATAGTCTCCTTAGCTGTATAGGTCAACATACTACAATAAAAACAAAAATATTTAGTTATATATTGTTCCATCAAATGAAATTAGTAAATGAAACATGTTATCAATGACACATACTGATGAGAGCCAACAACTAAACAACAAATATGTGGAGCTGCCGAGGGACAACCAAATAAATCGAGGTTAGTCCCCCGATGACGTCGACGACCACTATTTGAAAATATAAATATAATATTTAGGTAAATGAAATGTAATAACAAATAAAATTGATAACAAATGGAAAATTTATTAGATGAGGACCCACCCTGACTACCATTAATTGAACATGTACGATCACCATTGCAACGACCACCACCGTTATGCCTAGCCATATATACTACTGAAAAAATCAAATGCACGTAATTAATTTGAGTTACAAAAATAACTTAGTAACACGAATTATATATATTACATAAAGCTCTTAAAACTTACTATAATGAGAAGATATTCTAAAATCTAAGCTATGTCATCAAACCTATCAGAATCAACATCATTATCATTATATGATACTGTCTCTTCCTATTCATTATCAGTTTCCTCGTCGTTATCATCTTCAATAATGACATAGTCATTGACGACCGATTCTTCAGTTTCCACATCATCAGGTATATCAACAACATCATATACGAGCACATCATCATCATTTAGCACTATCTGACTAGGGTGACTAACATTTTCTTACATTACCTCATAATGCTCAGACATACTAGTACCATCAAATGCTCGAGTCTTTATTGTCACAATTGTATACCACAAGCTTCTAGAATTAACGACATTATGCGCGTAGTACACTTGAGTCGCTTGACTGACTAACACAAATACATCATCAAAGTTGAGCTTTGACTTTATATCTACTGTGATGATTCTATTATGATTAACTTTAATACCCTTCTCAGTATCAAACCAACAACACTTAAATATAACTATCTTTCTACCCCTAAGATAATTGAGGACAACCATTTCTTCTAAATATATATAACAATTGTACTCAAAATCTTGGTAACAATTTCCTAACAAGACATTGCCATAATTCATTGATGTCAAGTTATTCAAGTCATTGACCTTGAATATGTATCCATTCACAATGTATCCAAGAAATGAATTAACAATTTTATAGAGAACTTGAATGATATGTCTAAAATGCTCATAAACTTTATCTTCTAAAACCCTTCTCCTTAACCACTATTGGATATTTTCTATAGCGAATGCTTCTAATTGTGCTGGAGTTAACCTCGGGTTAGAAGCATAGGCTTCATCTACGAATGTACTGAAAGATTAATCACACAATTTAATATCATATACACGTTTATGCTTTTAATTAAAAAGTTTTATATATACAGATATAAACTCACGTTTTGTATGATGATACTTTAAGCATATTTAGAAGCACATACAAAGATATAATCATCAAATCTTTTTCACTCAAGTAAAGCTTCGTCTTACGGCCAAATAGTTTAGCCAAATAGATGAATACAACTAACTTACCATGAGATGGGAGTCCAATAACCTCATTCCAACTTAAACGATCGATTATGCTTCATTGATACAACATCCTCGAAGTATAAGGAGCTGAAGTTGACAAGCTTTTCCTTCGTATAGGGTTTAATAATTGAACCCTTAACACGAGCTTTATTTTATTTTTTTATCACTTTTTACTTTAATCGACACATATACCTGAAATATGATGCATTGATAAGAATTAAATATAAAGATGAGAATTAAATATCATAAAAATGAAGATATATATGATATTACCTCTCAAAGGGATACAATCATTGATACTGCACCAGTCCTCCAAGCTTAAGTTCGTATCTAGATGAACAAAATATTTTTCTATCGAGTCAAAGAACCCTGGGGGAAGATTATTTTGAGTTTGCATATTATAAGCATAATTTTTTTCTCCATTTGCTTCACATCACTATATATACCATATAACTATAGAACATAAATCTTGAAAGAAATTTGAAAGTTTGGTCAAGGTATCTGCAACTTTCTTGATTAACATCTCACTAAATGCAATTAGAATCAACTTCTACATGAATATATGACAATCGTGACACTTAAACCCATTAATTTTGAACTACTTAACCTTACTACACTAATATATGTTAGAAGTATATCCACTTGGGAGCTTCAAAGTGCTTACCTACTTACAAATTTCTTCAACTTGTTGCTTGGTAAGAGAAAATGAAGCTTTAGGTTTTGACTTGTCAGATTGCAGCCACAATTCTCGCATTATGTTCAGTGCCTCTAAATTAAATCTTGCCTCATCATTGTCTTTTCTTTTACTCGTCACATTTAGCACGGTGTAAAATAGGTTAACAAAAATATTTTTCTTTGAATGCATGACATCTATACATTGATGAACTATCAATGCGACCTATTATGACAACTCAAATAACATACACGAGTGTGTCCAGTTATGAGTCTTCCCATAACCTATTATTCTCAATTTACTGTACTCCTTCCTTGTTGGTGAAAATTTTAACTCGTTTAACCAACCCAAGACCTCGCTACCCGATAATCGACTAATAGCCTCCTTTTTCTTTATCTTTTTGTTGAACTGTGCATCCATCTTTTTGTAACTATGATCAACAGGTAAAAAACTACGAGCAATTCCAAAGAAACCAACTTTCCCACCATGTTTTAGTTGTGTGTTTTGAACATCTCCTATATAGTCTGGACATGAAAACTTCCCGTGAGTTAACCACTCACTAATTCTTCCCAGTATTGGAAAGTCAATGATAATTCACAACAAGACTGCATTCATCACAAAGTTTTCTTTCACAGATTTATTACGTCTAGACCTTTGTCTTCAACATCTTCAGTTCATAGACTAATAGTCTGATGTACATTTTTATGTCTTTTGTATGACTCTTATCCCCTCGGTATAAATAAAGCCAAGAATATATACAGATCTTTCATGCACATTGACGGTGGAAGATTATAAGTTACCATGATCACTGGCCAAATAGAGTAGGTTGGTTAAAACCATTAAAGGGGATAAAACCATCAGTAGTCATGCCAAGCTTGACTTTACGAACCTCTTCAGCAAATTCTGGAATTTTTATTATCAAAATTCTTTCATTCATCTCCATTTCCAGGTGAGTCAACTAATCAGGCACAATGTCCTATATTTTATGCTAACTCATATGCTTAGCAGTGTATAATGACGTGAATAGTTGAAGTCTTAGTATAAGAGGAAAGTACCGTAAGATCTTCTTAGACACATGTTTCTCTTCCCCCCCACACGTTTTATCGTCTTCTATTGAACTAACTTGCATATATCACATTTCACCTTATCTCTGTCATCCCCGTAGTATAACATATAATTTTGTGTTCACGTATCAATCATCTTATTACCAAGATTAAACCCCTTCACTATCTTCTTCATTTCATAGTAATTCGGGGGAAAGGTATGGTCCTTGTTAGTACTTGCATTTATATGGTCTCTTATTTAATTTAATGATGATTGAATTAATCTATATTTGTAATACCAAGTAGTTTTTGTAAAGTTCTTATGCAAGTATTATGTAAAAGGACTCGGTTAGGGACAAAATTTATTAGGTTGATTAAAATCGTAGAGTAATTCCTTGTAATAGCTAAGTTGTCTCTAGCTAGAAGACTTTTCGTAAAGCTAAGAGAAAACTACTCTAAGATAGCATAATGAACAAAAGACTATCAAAGATTGTAGAGTATAAGCCAGATCGTAAAGCCAAAATCGCAGAGCCACTCAATTTTGTAGAGAAAATGAAGAAAGTCAAGTCACTCTACGATGTTACTCTACCTTAGCCAAAATCGTAGAGTAGTTTTCTGACAAGTTAGCTGCAGGTTATGACAATGGTCATCAACTTTAAGCATACAACCCTCAAGGTTGATCTTCATATGTTTTTATGATAAGGACAAGACATTTTTAAAGTTCTATCTAAAAGCTATATGAGCAAGGACATAGGACACATGGTTGCTACTGTACTGTTCATAGTACAAAGGAAAACGACTTGAAGTGGTCTAAGCAGACACCAATTCAAAGTCAAACAATTAGAAATTGAAAAGTGTTCTGAACAGAATGGAGCAACGGTATGTAAATTTCCAATAGGAAGAACCCAAGAGAACTCTATAAATGGATGACAACTTCAAGCATTACAACTAAAAAATTTTAATAAGTCGAAGTGTTGACACTGAGTTCTAACTGTTTTATTCTACGATTTTGAAACAATCCACTACTGTTAAGATAATTAAAGAAATGTTTAAAGTCACTTGACAGAAACTCAAAATAACTCTTTTCTCTAAGATTTGATCTCAGGGATCTTTTACTAATCTAAGTCTATGTGACTTGAAGGATTCTTTATAAATCATTGTTGTAATAGTTTTGTGTGAACTGAAATCTTAATGACTTCCCTTCCTTAGTGAAATATCTCTACTCTCGAAGTAGAAGAGAAGATTAGGAGACTATTGAGCTCCGAATCTCTTAAAAATCTTTGTGTTATTTATCTTTATGCACTTTTACAATTTGTGTCATTCTACATTTTTGCTCATGTGACTTAATTTCACATTATTAACTAAATTTAAAACTGTGAGTTTACATATAATCTTTTAATTCATGAATTTCAAAAATTTATTTCGTTGTGCATAACTTAACTAATTAAATTGCTTAACTTATATGGTAAACAATCTTTTAATTTTTTTATTTGATCTATTCAACTCCCTTTCTAGATCTCTTGCAGTGCCTTTGTGAATAACAATTCTTAGGTAAGAGCTCGTTGATAAGAGCAAGCAATCATTAAAGCCTCTCTTGCTGCAATCATACTTATTTTTGAAATGTAAGAGCTTCGTCACTGTAGATAGTCTGGTGTGCTTATCATTTCCCTTTTACAATGGGACCCCAGATTCAGATACCATCTTGTAAAAGGCAGTTATCGTGTCATTTGGTTCTTGCTGAGCATTATTAACAAATGCTTGTTTGTACACCAATCAATATTATTAGAGCCATAAACATCGACCAACATCGGCACAACATCATAGTTATCACCATTTAATTCACCCTGAACTAGTTGGTCTACATTGCCGATCATTTCCCGTATATCAACAGATTTCGTATGATGAATTCATATGAAGTACCCATTGATAAACCCACGCGAAAAATAAGTCAAATTTGATGTCGTCGACTTTCTTCCAGATCAAGTTTTTACATTCTACACACGAATATTTCATCTTTCCGTTTGGATAACAAGAATGTTCATTTGCAAACTTTAAAAACTTACGTATCCCATCACGACACTTAACAACTCATCAGGTGGTATCTTATAGTACATCCAACTCCAGTCGCCTGACATCTTTAATTGAACAAAACCCACAATTAGACCAATATTAGCGTATGTGCTCCATGTATGAATCTTGATGTCTTCACCTACGGTCTAAAGGGGCCAAACTTCTATCCCGTTTCTATATACGTCTCCTTACTATTGCCAACATCTTGAGCATGCTTATTCTATTTCAAGAAAATTTCAGCACCATCTCCCCATGGTCTCCAAGTACATGAAATAAAACAAGCTAACTTAGTCTAAGTATGCACTCAGAGAACATGTAGAAGATATCAGCCAAAAAATTCTCAAAACAGAAAAAACGTACTTAAGTCGTTGACACCCACCTAAGTGAGAAACATAATATCTAAGAACGTACAGTCCCAAACTAGGGACTATTCCACATTCACTCATCATGAAATGTGGAATAAGTTTCTAAATTCCCAAGTAAGCTACATGCATACGGAGTTAGTTTATTTTAGTAGCGAAAAACTAAGTAAATGCTATTTAGTTTTTTTTTAATTTAATTATATTATTTTAATTTATTTTATTTAGTTGTAGAAACTAAATAAATGCTACTTAGTTTATTGTAGTAATGGAAAGCTAAGTAAATGTTACTTATTTTATTTTATTTATATTTATTTTATTTTTAATTTAATTTATTTTAAGTTATTTTTTTATTAAATTATATTTTATTATATAATATTCTATTTCAATTTAATTTTAATATAATTTATTATGTTGCATTTTAATTACTTTTAATTTATTATATTATATTATAGTTTATTATATTACGTATAATATTGTATTATGCATTAGTGACAAACTAAGTAAATGCTAGATAACTTTTTTTTCTTGAAAAAATAAATTTCCCCCTATTTTTGTTTATTATATTATATTATATTATTTGATTTTAGTTAATTTAGTGTTAGATTAGTACTAGATTACTTATAAAATTAGTTAAGTATTAATTTGTTTATTCTCTTTAATAATTTTCATGGAAATTCTATCGGAAATAAAATATCACCCCAATTGGCAATTCTCATATGAAAAAGCTGTCGGTTATGTAAGCCCCAAGAACCCTTGTAAATTCACAATTATGAACGAAAACAATAAACTTAACTCAAACAATAAAAAATCCAAAGACAAAAGGCAGTATATATATCACCAAGTATATATTATTGAAGTTCAAGACCACCACAAATACATGAGCAATAAGTATATATCCAAGTTCAGTAATTATAAAGCAAAAAAATCAAGTAATATATGGGTTAAATGCAAAGTCGACCACTGAACTTATTTAATATTTGGGTATTGAACCCCTTTCTTCTGGTCAACGCAAACTGAGCCCCTTTCTATTCAAAAATTTGGACTTTGAACCCCAGGCGCCACATGTGCGTTGACCTGCTGACGTGGCGCCTATGTGGCAGATCTGATATGGACATTTTTCATTTTATTTTACAAGTAGACGAGCTGACGTGGCCATTTTTGAAATTTTTTCCAAAATCATCTGATATTTGGGTATTGAGCCCCAGGCGCCTATGTGGCAGATCTGATATGGACATTTTTTATTTTATTTTACAAGTGGACGAGCTGACGTGGTCATTTTTGAAATTTTTCCCAAAATCATGCAGATGCACAGATTCGAAAATAGAACATCTAATTTGGAACATTGGTCCAATGACCAACTGAGAACCATGAGTTATTGTTATTATTTTGCAAGGATTTATATTTATAACTAAACAATTAAATCACCAAATTAAAAGACAACAGATCCCAAGCGGTTCTCATAGCAATAATAATAATAATAATAATAATAATAATAATAATAATAATAATAATAATAATAATAATAATAATAATAAATAATAATAATATAAAAAAAATATAATAATATTTTAATTATAATAATAATAATAATATTTTAATAATAATAATAATAATAATAACAATAATATTTAATAATAATAATAATAATAATATTTTAATAATAATAATAATAATAAAAAATAAAAATAAAAATAATAATAATAATAATTTTAATAATAATAATAATAATAATAATAATAATATTTTAATTTTAATTATATAATAATAATAATATTTTAATTAATAATTAATTAAAATATATTTTAGGTAAATTAAAAAAAATATTTAACGGAAATTATGTAATATTTAAAAAACAAATATGGGGCTAAAATATTAAATATAATATTTAATATTTTACTAAAAATATAAGTAAAATATATTTAATATTTTAATATTAAATATATTTTACTGGAATATATTTAATATTTTAATTAATGATTAATTAAAATATATTTTAGGAAAATTAAAAAAAATATTTATCAGAAATTATGTAATATTTTAGGTAATATATTATTATTATTATTATTATTATTATTATTATTATTGCTATAGGAACCGCTTGGGATCTTTTGTTTTTTAATTTGGTGATTTAATTGTTTAGTTATAAATATAAATCCTTGCAAAATAATAACAATAACTCATGTTGCTCGTCAGGTCGTCCACTAGTAAAATAAAATGAAAAATGTCCATATCAGATCTGCCATATAGGCGCCACGTCAGCAGGTTAACGCACATGTGGCGCCTGTGGCTCAAAGTTCAAATTTTTGAATAGAAAGGGGCTCAGTTTGCGTTGACAAGAAGAAAGGGGCTCAATACCCAAATATTAGATAAAGTTCAGTGGTTGACTTTGCATTTAACCCAATAATTTATTGCTACCGAAATCTGAAAATATCTAAGTATCCAAGTTCATTTGTTTCATACCCTAAATATGAGACCCTAAAAACCCAACTGGATTGAAGGGAGAGAAAGGAAGTATGTACTTTACAAATTGGCAGAGCCGGCCCTGGGCCAGGTCTACCAGGGTTACAGCCCAGGGTCTAAAGATAATGTGGGTCCAAATTTTTTTAAAAATTATATATATATATATATATATGTGTATAAAAAAATAAAAAAAATAATTATAAAATATAATATAAAAAAATCAATAAATATGGAGAATCAAAATAGACTCTTAGCCACAAAAAGAAGGAAAAACCCTTCAACCATCTCAGTTCATAACGCAACGCATCCAATTTTTTTCCCGATGATTTTCCTCTTCTCCAACAAAGTTGGAAAATAAACCATCCACCAGCTAGATCAGTGCCTTTCTTTGAAGGTGATTTTTTTAAAGATATATATAGAATCTAGATATATATTTTGTAAATTGTAATATATATTTTTGTTAACTTTTTCTTATTTATTATTTGATTCAATAGAAAACTTAGGATTCTTGTTCTTCATTTTTAATGCAATGTTTACAATTCGGGGTACTCTTTTCCTTCGTTTGGTGTTTTGTCCCATTAGATTTTTCCCAAACAAGTTTTTTTAACGAGGCCCCAAAATGTTCTTACTTATCTTTTGTAAATTCTTATAATTTTAATAAAATTAATTAGTTGATAATTTATTTATTTTTTTGTTTAATTTGTATAAAGGGCACTTATTTTTGTAAATTCTTATAATTTTAATAAAATTAATTAGTTGATAATTTATTTATTTTTTTGTTTAATTTGTATAAAGGGGCCCACTTGAAATTTTTTGCCCTGGACCTTACAAAACCTAGGACCTACCTCAAGAAATTGGTTCTGCAATTCACGCCATTAGGACTGAGAGTTAATGCCGCCTTCATTGGTCCCGAAGAATTGAGTTAGTTATTTCTGTTCATTAATTGTATTCTATATCCGTACTGGGCACTTGGCTCATCTTTGTATTTTCTTCCCAGTAATCAGGGGGATCAAGGGCAAGTGTGATGAGAGCTCCATTCATTCCAATGATTTAGAAATATTCTGTTTAGACTTGATGTGTCAGTTTACTTGGAATTGTAATAATTATTTTAGATTGTGGTTTGAGACAGTTTGAGATATATTATGGTTGACTTGTGGTATTTATCAGTTATTAAGACTATTCTTTTGTGGCTTTGAGCCTTGCTATTAAATTCATCAGTTTTGTTATGTTTTGAGTAACCTCTCTTTCTATTTTGAAAAGGGGGTGTTACAAGTAATGCATGAAGAAGTCTGGATGCTTGTTGCGAGTTTTGATTCTCTATCTCAGTTATGGAATGAGCTTGAATTGATTTGCAAGAATTATAAAGGTTCATCATTACCTAAAGAGTCTTGGTTTTTGGAAGAGGATGAGAAACTTGTAGAAGAAATTGAAGAAGAAGAACAAAAGAAAAATGAAGACTTTGAAGACATGTATCGGGAAGAAAAAGAAATAGATCATGTCGAAAATAAAGAATTTGAAGACACAATAATTAAAGTATCTTTTGAGAAAGAAGAACCTGGGAGTGCGATGGAAGAAGAGAATGAGACAAATTTGAATAATGAGCTGGAGGATAAGGATGTTGAAGAAAAGAGTGCACACTCAGAAGTTACTAGTCAATTAGACGTCACATCATCTAATCCTGCTGTTGTCAGAACTTTTACAAGGAAGAAGGTTGCCAAAAAGGTTCAAGTCACAAAAACTGCTAAAGAAACATCATATACAAAGTCCAAGTTCGAAGCAGAGTGCAAACCAAAGGTCAAAAATGCAAAGACCAAGAAAAAAGAAACATAAGTTGTGGAAGGTATTGAATGGGTTAATATGGAGAAGTATTTTGATCAAAATGAGTTCAGAAATAGTGAAATGGAGAAGAAATTATACAAGCATATAAAATGTGAGAAGCTAGTAAGCAAGCTCAAGAAGAACAAATGGAAACTTCAAGCATTTGTGTCATATACATCAATGGTGATGACAAAGGAGTTTCTTGCGTTTGAAGGAATCGGAAGATCAAAATGTTTTACGACATTATGAAAAATAAATTTGGTTTACGGGAGGCCTTGTTAGCAACTAAACCAAATTAATTCTAGATTATTCATGAATTAATATTAGTACATGAATGGATAATGTCTAAGTACATGATACATGTATTTGAAATGTCTTGAAACATGTAATGGTTAGGTTCATGTATATGAATGTGGTCATGTAGTAATTATTAATGTGGTTCTAGAAGTATCATATGAGTCCTATAAATAGTCATGTACTTGGATCATTTTAATCAAGTAAATGAAAATATTATCTAAAGTTATATTTCACTTCTTCTATAATTTATCATCTTCCATAAATTTCCAACAGTTTGTTGGTGTATCTATTCGATTAAGGTTTTTTTGGACTTGGCAAAAGATAATTAGTTTTCATTATTGAATCGAATTGTAAAAGTGCCTCAAAGTTACAAAATTTCAAATAAGTTTTTCAAGTGGCCAATTTGATTCCATTGGGTTCGTCATGGCAAAATTCTCAATTGAGTTGAAGCCAACATCAGAGTCAATTGGATCAAATTGGCCATTTGGAGGACTCAATTGAGATTTTTACAATTTAAAGGGCCAAAATAAAATTGAATGGCAACTTGAAAGCATACTTTTACTATTTTTGGCCTCAATATTGTTACCAACTTTGGGATTTTTATTTCGTTCTAGGTGTGATTTCATGACTTGGATCAGAGTATGTAGCCTCTACATCTTGTTCTCCATCAGTAATATAAGTTGATTTTATGTGGCCAATTTTTTTTAGCAATCAGAAGGGTTGTATCTGCAATTTATTTTTTAATATATCTCTTTTTGCTTAAAAAAACAAAATAGCTTTTACCTCACTTCTCTTCTTTATTACTAGTGTTGACTAATAGTGGTTACTTATTAAATGAGCCGCTCTATTTGTTAATTACTTGACCAAACCTAAATTATTTTGAAAATGATTTTTGAAAATTAGAGATGGACTATTTGTGTTTTAGTTGTAATTACCCAAAAAAATACCTAAATCAAATAGGTGACTGTAATCAACATAATCATAATCATAAATACCTAATTTGGCTAAACATAATCATGAAAAAGGTAATCAACACTTTTCTTGATTACAAGTTTAACATTAAAAGGATATAAATATATGTGATATATGGTATAATGAGGTGTACATAAATCAAATAGGCGACTGTATGGGATTAGGCCTACAAACGAAGCAATCGTTCGCGATTAGATTCGATTCGGATCGGTTCGGTTCGGTTCGGTTCAGTTCAGTTGATTCGAGTTCGGTTCGATAAGATTTGATTTGATTAATTTGTCAAGTCGAGTTCGCACATGGTATCGTGTTTAATTGCTCGATTGAACATGTTCGCCAACCATGTGGTTCAGTTCGACTTTGTTAGAGAACAGTTTAGGTTCGGTTCGATTCGATTGGTTTGCGAGTAGTTCGTGATATACTCGAGTTCGAATTGTATTTCTTACATGTTTAATGTTTTTAAATTCTAAATACAAATAGTTAGTTATTTCATATTAAATTTTAAAATTTATCAATAATTGTTAAATTTGTAGTAATTTTCTTTTTTATTACTTAAATATCTTTTTTGTTTTTTTAATAATTGATTAGAAATAAATATTTTTATTAAATAATTTATAAATAATAATGTGTATTTCTTCACCTCTAATTAAAATAATTTTAATATTTTCATAAATTTTTAACAATGATTATTGGATTATTACAATTTACATCACTAATAATTTAATAAATTATAACTCATGTCATAAATCACATAAATAAATTCATTAATCATCATGTAATGATAATTTGACATTAATTAAAGAAGGATACAATACAATTGCTTACATTAAAGTTATTGAAATTACCAAATCGAGATAGAGAATAGAGAAATCAAGTCATCAATGTATCGAGACTTCAGTACTAATAGTCATTGTATAATTAATATTGTACATTACATCAACTATCAACTATATAATTAAAAGTGCAGATTTGATTTTACCAGTTTTTGAATTTTTTAGTGTTACAAACTTACATGTATTCTGAGATAGTGAGAGAGTGCTTGACTAATTTTGATTTATTCAATTAAGTAATCATATTTAGTGTAGTGTTTAATAATCCAATTTTATAGCTTATTTTCGGATGAATTACTTAAAGACAGTTTTGTTATTTATTTAACTGTTCTTTGCTCCGTGCATGTAATGAGTTGATGTGACGCCCCCAAAATAAGTATACACAACTCATTCTGAGTCACCAAATACATGGTACATAATTTAAATACAAATTTTTTTTACAATACGACAAAAACGTAGCAGAGAGTTTTAATACGAATATTGTCTCGTAGACAATATCCAAACTCAAATGGAGTCCTCATTACAATTATTATTACTCTATTTTATAGAATAGTGAGGACTACTATAGCCACCATCTTGGACCATCACTCCATTCTCCGACTAGTCCCAACTATATTCTCATTTTCTGAAGAGAACAATGAAAGCAAAAGGTAGCCCAGTAAAGAATATTATGACTAAGATAATGCAGAATAAATTATCGTTAGCCTTCAACAGTATTAAACTGATAGAAAACAATAGACAATAAGTTTAACTGCAACAGAATAAATAATCCATTAGAAGAGTCAAGTAGAGCATGATATCTACTATCTTCTATGATTTAAAATTTCATCATCAATATTTTATCGCTGTAACACAACCCAATAAATAATCCACATCCACGAATTATCCATGCACTACGGGCCAAGGATATTCGTTATTATCACCAATGATCATGATCATGCCAACAACTGTCCATAAATGCTCTACGGGCCAATAAGGACTTTTACCACATCATTTGTAACATTACAAGTCATGATTATACCGATACATAATTCTTGGTCATAATCATACCAATCAACAGTCCATCTATGCACTACGGCCCAAAGATGACTTTCATCACAATATAAGCATAAGAATGATGACAATTATATAAGCATCAATCAAACAAAATCAAGGATAAATATGAAAGATTTTTAATTTATCTAGAGTTTAAAAATGTCTAAATTGTCAACATGGTAACTGCTTTGTGGAGTAAAATTCAAGAATAATATTCATGTATCAAAAATACTTTGGACATAAAAGAAATCAATTTTTATCGTGAATAGTATCTTTGGGTGAATAATACTTTAGTGAATAGTACTTAAGTGAATAGTACCCTTAGCACTTGAAAAAAAGATTAAAATTTAACAGGAATGTTCAGAAAAATATTCTTGTGAAATGATACTAGATGAAGCGCAAATTTCAAGGATATTCTACTAATTTCAAGGAGTATAGAAGTAATACTTATGAAAATGAGTGTAGAATTAGGAATATGAAACAAAATAATATTACTTACATACTACAAAGAATGAAAGAAAATATTATTTCTTACGAATACTGAACAAAATAATATCCCTTACCTTAAAAGAAGAGTATTTCTGACTGGTATGGCGGAGATATTTTTGAAGAAAAATTATACTATTTTCTACACTCAAAACTTCCTTAAACTCAAAAGAAATACACTCAATATTATAGAAGAAGAATTCTCTAATTCTGATGTGATTTTCATTTCTAAACTAAGCATCCTATTTATAGGAGAATGGCATGATACTATTTAGGAAAAATCACGGACTTGGCTTCACTAAACACATTTTTAATAATATTTATTCATCATTAATATTATAACTCACAATATTAACAACCAGATCATTCCCAGGAAAGAGGGGGCTTTCCGATAAGGACTTCTCCTTATTGGCGCGCAATTAGGTGATCAAATCCCTTTCTTCGACAGAAGTTTTTAGACATCGTCAATAATGCAAATAATAATATGAATAACTTTGGTGTCTCAATTATTGATAAAATATTGTGCAGATGATACTGTGACAATAATTGAATCAATAATATGAGATACTATATATGCAACAATTACTGTGGCAATAATTGAATAAAATTGAGTGACTTTTCACGTAAACATCAATAATCAAAGATACTGTACAATATCGTGTGCTACTATGCAACCACGCGTATTAATGTACTTTTATCACCGGGTATTTTAACAGTTAACGGTAAAACTTTTGCCGTTATTTTTATAAAAAGTTATTTCTGTCGTTTTCTAACTCTAACAGTAATTTCGTTGTGGGTTCCACCAATTTCCTGGCCTAGCCTCAGAGCGTGATATTGAATTTCGTATCGACTTTGAACTCGGTACAAAATTCATTTCTAAAATCTCCTATCGAATGGCTCCTATTGAACTTCAGGAGTGAAAAACCCAACTATAGAAGTTGGTACCCGAGCCTCTATTTGGTGACTTCCTTTGTGGAATGCACTGAAGCCAAACTCTCCGTAGGGGGCATCATATTCGTGCGGTGGTAAATTGATAGGTGCCATTGTGACGTGCTATCCAAGATTAGGATATGAGTCACAGTTGAGAGTAGCTTAAGTTAGTAATCGAAATACGTAGCTTTCAAGGCTTATCTGGTTATTATCGGAGATTTGTGTAAGAATTTTCTCAAATCGCTACTCCATTAACTCAGCTAACTTAAAAAGATATAAAATTCAAATGGAGCGAGGAATGTGAGAAAGGCTTCCAAGAACTTAAGAGGAGACTCATTTTGGCACCTGTTCAGACCATACCATCCTGGAATGGTAGCTGACGTATTGAGTAGAAGATTGTATGTGAGTAAGAGTGCGATATTATCGAATACAAAGACCCATTTTGTATGACTTGGAAATGATAGAGATAGAGTTAAAAACTCTAGGGACCAACATGATGATATATGAGTAAAATCAACTTTAATCGATAAAGTTAAAACCGCTCAAGCTATACACCGGAGCTGATGGATATAAAGAAGAAGGTGCAAGAAGGCGTTATTCTAAAAGTAAGAGTCTAGAAAGAGAAGAAAGCTCAAACCTTCGATTTATTAGTCCATTTGAAATTCTCGATCGAGTAGGAACTGTGGCCTATAGACTCGCTTTACCTCCAAGTATGTCGCGTGTTCATAATATTTTTTGCGTATCGATGTTACGTAAATATGTGGACGATCCGAACCACATTATTGAGTTAGAACCAGACGAGATAGCCGAAGATTTAACGTATGAGGAGGTACCTGTCAAGATCTTGGATATGAAGGAACATGTCCTACGCACAAAGGTTATACCACAAATTAAGGTTTTGTGGAGGAACCATGTTATTGAAGAAATGACCTGGGAGTTGGAATCAGAAATGAAAGCGAGGTATCCTCACCTTTTTGAAATACCAGGTACGTACGTCAATTTCGTGGACGAAATTTCATAAGGAGGGGAGGTTGTAAGACCCCAACTTATTATAAATGAAATTGAATTTCCTCTATTTATTATTTTGAAATAGTAAGGGTTGATTTGATTAATGTGGTTAGTTATGGGTAAAATGTGCAAATATCTTAAATAAGCAAGTGGTTATAAAATATTCATTGTTGTTAGGGAATATTCGTTTGGTCGTGGAATATTCTTATTGTCGGGGAATATTCGTATGATGGCGCAACCTTGTGTGGGTCCCATAACGGAAAGCGATTGGATGAAAAAAATGACAAGTATGAGTTTTTTTTATAACTAACAGCGTAGTTGTTATCGTTAACACTGTTGGAATACCCGGTGGTTAAAATACAGTAATACGTGTGGTTGCACAATAACACTCGGTATTGCACAGTATTTTTGAATTATTGATTCTTACGTAAGAAGGTTGTGATGCCCCCAAAATAGGTATACATCACCCATTCTGAGTTGTCAATATATGGTACATAAACAACTACAACTTTATTATTACAACAGTAAAACTGTGAGTTTGAATACAAATATTATCTTCTAGACAATATCTATACTCAAATAAATCCTCATCACATTTATTGATACATTATTTTACAAAAATGGTGAGGACTACTAAACAACTCTCCCTAGAACCTTCATTCCATACCCCCGACTAGCACTTTCGCTTATATTCTCGCCTCCCGAGAAAAATGGAACAAAAAGGAAAAGGGTGAGCTCAACTAGCCCAAGAAAGAATATTATGACTAAGATAATATACAACAAATTACCGTTAGTCTTCAACAGGAAAAATCTAATAGAATACAATAGACAACAAATTTTAAATCAATATTCGCAATGAAATAATAATTCATTAGAAGAGTTAAGTAGAGAATGCAAACTACTATCTTCTATGTATGAATTTAAAAGTTCATCGCCTATCTTTTATCCCCAGTAACATCAATCAATATATATCCGGAATCACATATTCATTTTTTTACAGGGCCAAAGATATTCATCACCGGTCATGTTCATCTAAACACCTGCTCATCTTTGCACTACTGGGCCAAAGATATTCTTCAGAAATCATTCATCTTTGCACTACGTGCCAAAGATATTCAATAATATCATCATTTAAAACTGAAGATGATGAAAATATTTTAAAGAAACGAATCCAAAGGAAACAAAATGACAAGGATTAAGGATTAAGGATTCGTACTTTGTTTTATCCATGTCCTAAAATACCTCAAAAATAATCATAGTGGTGTAAAATTCAAGAATGATCAAAACATGGATACAATCAAAGCTAGTATCCGTAATAAATATTTTGGACAAAAAGAAAATTTTTATTTTTGATGAATAGTGTCGTATTCATGAATAATGTCAGATATCGTGAATAGTCAGTATATCGTGAATAGTAACTCCGACACTAAAAGTTCCAAATTTGATAAAAACTTCAGATCAATATTTCAACATAATGATATCAAGAAATAATATCATTACGAAAAAAAAATAATATCCTTTACCTCGAAAGATCGATCTTTCTAATGAAACACCTGGATATAGGCTTTGACTTTAACTTGCAATCGTATAGCAATACTCAAAGTATACTCAAAATACTCACAAGAATACGCTTGATAATATAGAGAGAAAAAACTCAGCTTACGTGTAATTTTCAATTCTAACCTAAGCACCTATTTATAGAAATTGCTTAGAATACCAAAGCAGTAAAATTTAATAAAATATTAATATATATATAAAATTTTCTACGTATTCATACCAAATGATTTCCAACTCTTAACACATGCCTACAAATAACAAAAACATTTTTCTAACTAAAAATATTTTAAACTTCCAAAAATCAATTATTTGAGCTTGAGCTTCAATAATTCATAATAAATAGCCCTTTTACCGTAAAATTTGAATCTCAGAACTTTTTATAGGAAATTCAATTCTCTACAACTTTGCGTAAGAAAGTTTTCCAAATTCCAAACAAAAATTGACCAAAATCCATAAACCAAGCGATTTTACAAGCTATAATCAAATTTCACTAATAAATGGGGTCCACCAACATGTTTAACATGTTTTAAACATTTATTGCAACAAAAATACTCTTCCTCCTCAGATACTCATATATCCCACATTCGTTGTAAAAATATCACCATTATTATATTATTAAAATATAATAATATATTTAAATGAATTATCTTATCGAAAAAAGATAAAATTTCAATTTTCAACAATTGTCACATTAAAATTTTTCTCCATCTATATCCACATAAAATTAATATTTTCCTCATCATATGAATCAATAATTAATTATTCACAAATAATATTACAGAATCACAATATTGACAACCGTGCGCCTCCTAAGAAAGAGGGGCTTTCCAATAAGAATTTCTCCTTACTGGCGCGCAATTAGGTGACCAAACCTCTCCTTAGACAGAACTTTCTAGACATTGCCAATAATGTTATCTAATAATATTATTAATTTGAATTATTGCATCGATAATGGAAAATCTTGTGTAATGACAATTTATTGAAACAACAATAATATAAAATATCAATGCAAAGAATTATCGAATCAATAAAATAATTGAATAAAGAATTACTGTAACCATTATTAAGTAGTACCTTCTTACGTAAGAATCAATAATTGGTACAATACCGTGTGTTACTGTGTTTTAACCACCGAGTATTTTAACAATTAATTGAGAATAACTACGTTTGTTATTTTTAAACAACTTATATTTATCGTTTTCTTCATCCAATCGCTTTTATGGGGGCCCACACATGGTTACATGTTGCATTGCATTTAATATTCTCTCGACAGATTTAATATTCCACGACCAAACGAATATTCTCAGGCAATAATGAATATTTTATAACCACTTACTTATTTTGAAATATTTATGTATCTTACCCCTAACTATCCACATTAATCAAATCAACCCTTACTATTTCAAAATAATAAATAGAAAATTAAATTTCATTAATAATAAGTTGTGGTCTTACAACCTCCCTCCTTATGAAATTTCGTCATCGAAATTGACGACGACGTGGTGTGTTTTGAAAAGGTGAGGATACCTTGATTTCATTTCCATTTCCAATTCCTCAAAGTCATTTCCTCTATAGCATGATTCCTCCACGTAACTTTAACTTGTGGTATGACCTTTCATGCGTAGGACATGCTCCTTCCTATCCAAGATCTTGACAGTACCTCCTCATACGTTAAGTCTTCTACTATCTCGTCCGGTTCTAACTCTATAACGTGGTTCGGGTCTTTCACATATTTACTGAAGTACGAGATATGTGAAACACATTATGAACACGAGACATACTCGGAGGTAACGCGAGTCTATAGGCTACGCTTCCTACTCGGCCAAGAATTTGAAATGGACCAATAAATCGTGGATTGAGCTTTTCTCTCTTCCCAAATCTTGTAACTCCCTTCAATGGAGCAACTCGCAACAATACATGATCCCCTATACTAAATTCCACGTCCTTTCGATGAAGATCCGCATAACTCTTTTGTCGATCTTGTGCCGCTTTGTATCGTTGTCGAATCATTTGGATCTTTTTAAGTAGTCATACGCACTAACTCCGGGTCCCAACAATGTTGCTTCACCCACCTCGTCCCCAACATAATTGGAGAGCGACACTTTCATCCATATAATGCTTCAAATGGAGCCACACCTATACTTGCTCGATAATCATTGTTGTAGGAGAATTCCACCAATGGTAAATACTTATCCCAACTCGCCTTGAAGTCTAGGACACGAGTCTTAATAAATCTTCAAGAGTTTGAATAGTCCTTTCGATTGTCCGTCTGCTTTGAGGATGGTATGCCGAATCAATCGTAAATCCGTGCCCATAGCTTTTTGCAAGCTAACCCAAAATTTTGAAGTGAATCTTGGGTCACGATCCAAAACTATGGATACAGGCATGCCATACAACCTCACAATCTCATTCACGTACATACTAGCAAGACGTTCAAGGAATAAGTCTCCGTGATCGGCAAGAAATGAGCGGATTTGGTTAATCTATCAACAATAACCCAAATAGCATTGATGCCTTGAGAAACCGTAGGAAGACCCGTGTGAAATCCATGGTAATGTGTTCCCACTTCCATTTCGAATCTCAAGTGGTTGCAACGGACCCTTAGGTACTAGATGCTCCGCCTTTACACGTTGACAAGTTAAACACATCGAGATAAACTTTGCAATCTCTCTCTTCATATTATTCCACCAAAATGTATGTCAAGATCACGATACATTTTGGTACTTCTAGATGGATTGCAAATGGTGTATTGTGTGCCTCCATCATAATCTTGTACTTTAAATCGTAGTCGTTAGGGACATAAAGTCTAGAGTGGACTCAAGTATTCCTTCTTCATCAATTCTCGCTTAGAATAGCTCCTTCTTGTACTTTCTTCTTCATACGCATCATTTCGGCCCATGGCTTGAGCAACCTTAACTTTTTCTATTAAAGTTGGCTCTGTCGTATACTTGACATCATCGCACTCATTCCCATATATTATCTTCTACTCAACGCGTGAGCTACCACGCTCGCTTTTCGGGATGGTATTGAATAGTGTGGTCGTAGTCTTTCAATAGCTCGAGCCAACGTCATTGCCGCGTGTTGAGTTCTTTTTTTGAGTGAAGAAATATTTAAGGCTTTTATGGTCCGAATATATCTCCACTCTCTCCCATATAGATAGTGCCTCCATATCTTTAGCGCTGAAACGATCACTGCTAACTCTAGATCATGAGTAGGATAATTCCTCTCATACTCTTTAAGTTGTCATGAGGCATAGGCTATGACTTTCCCACGTTGCATGAGAACACATCCTAACCCTTTGCCTCAAGCATCATTTGAGATAACAAATCCATCCGAACCAGATGGTATTGTTAGAACAGTGCCAAACAAGTCTCCTCTTAAGCTCTTGGAAACTCTTCTCGCATTCTTCGCTCCAAACGAATTTTGTATCCTTCCGAGTTAGTTGAAGTTAATGGAGTAGCGATTCGAGAAAACCCTTCCACGAATCTCCGATAATAACCACTAGACCCGTAGCTTACGTGCTTTGGTCACCGACTTGGTTGCTCCCAACTTTGTATTGCTTCAATCTTCACGGGTCCACTTGATACTCCATGTTTTGACACTACGTGCCCAAGAAATGCTACTTCCTCAAGCCGTAACTCGCATTTCTTCAATTTGGCATATAGTTTGTTTTCACGAAGCCTTTAGAGTACCAACTTTCAAATGGTGCTCATGATCTTCACGACTTTTGGAATATATGAGGATGTCATCAATAAAGACAACAACAAAGCGATCCAAATATTCCTTGAATACTCGGTTCATCATATCCATGAAAGCCGCAAGAGCATTAGTTAGTCCGAAAGACATGACTAAAAATTCATAATGCCCATACCGAGTTCCGAAGGCGCCTTTGGAATATCCTCGGTTCTAATCTTCACCGATGATATCCGAGCGAAGATCAATTTTGAAAAGAATTGTGCCCTTGCAACTCGTCAAACAAGTCATCAATACGAGGTAGAGGATACCTATTCTTGATGGTGACATGGTTTAATTCCGATAGTCAATACAAAGTCGCATACTCCGTCTTTCTTCTTTACTTAATAAAACAGAACACCCCAAGGAGATGTACTAGGACGAATGAAACCGATGTCCAACAATTCCTATAGTTGGACCTTTAACTCCTGAAGTTCAATAGGAGCCATTCGATATGGGGTTTTAGAAATGGGCTTTGTACCAGGTTCAAGATAAATAAAGAATTCAACTTCACGTTACGGGGTAGGCCGGAAGTTCTTGAGAAATACGTCGGGAAAGTCAATAACAACAGAATATTATTCAAATTTGACATGTCTTTATTCAAATCCATAACATGGGCTAAGAAAGCTTGACATCCATTTTTCAATAAACGAATAGCTTTATGATTAGATATAGACGGTGATTGATTTTAATGGTTTAGTTGCTTGAATTCGCATACAATGAGTTGGTTAGAATATGAAAACTAACAACCTTACGAAAATAATCAATTTTGGCATGATGAGTAGTTAACCAATCAATCCCTAAAATCACATCAAAAGCAAGTATCTTTAAAGAGATAAGGTCAACAGTAAGGTGATGGTGCCAACTTGAATCAAACAAGATTTATAAACGATGGATGTGATGAAAGTTTCTCCTAACGGAGTTTCCACAGATAGGTCAAAGTCTAATTTCTCCCGAGTCAAGTTTAAACGTTGAGCACATGCGGGAGAGAGATAAATGAATGGGTAGCACCGGTATCAAGTAAGGTATAAACATCGCAAGAATTTATAAATAGCTTACCCGTGATCACCTCGTTTGGGTTCCTCGCATTTTGACCGACCACAACAAACGCTCTTCCGGAATCGTTGACTTTGACTTTTCTAGGGCGATCTTTTGAGTCACCGTCCCCATTGAACTAGGTTTCGCTACTGCATAATCTCGAAAAGCGATATGTCCTTCCTTTCCACAATTATAGCATACCTTGAATCTGTTGTGGGCGCTTTGAATCGATATGTCCCTCTTTTCCGCATTTGTAGCATATCAACGGTGGTCGTTCTCCTCCCTTAGAACCAGATTCTTTCACCAAAGACCGCTCGTCTTCACATGGTCGTTGTTAAATCTCCTCTTTTAAAATCTCCTCCCGACTTCGCTTCTTCTATTTTCATGGCCATGATTACCACCATGTGGTTACCATTTTTGTCCGTCTGTTTCTTTCTCTCTCGGTTATCATTATTACATTGCTGATCGCTATCTCCGTACGATCCTCGGTTATGGTCCCTCATTGAACATACTACGTTATCTCGCTCTAACAATTGAGCCTCATTAACAACATCTGAATAGAGAAAAATTTATGAGAAATGAGATATTGTCATTATCTGGGTTTCAAACCTCTCGTAAAACATCCGCGTCATCGTTCCTTATTCTCCACCAAATGAGGTGCAAACACGGATAACTCGCAAACTTTGCCTCGTGCTTAAGACACCGCCATGTTGTTTTGTTCTAATCGATGAACTCCACTTCCTTCATATAACGAACACTTTCGGAAAGTATTTGTCATTAAATAATTCTGAAATGTCTCCCAAGACATGTTGAGTCTTGGTTGGATGGGTGCACGCTTCACGACTCCCACCGGTGAGTCGCCTTTCGCCACGGAACATAAAGGTGGCGAATGGAACCTTCTGTTCCTCCGTGCATCCCAAGACATCGAATATCTTGGTAATTTGCTTGACCCATGTTTCACGCCGTGATCGGATCCGCTTTCCCTTAAATTCGTGGTCCCAACTCTTTGAACTGGCTTGTGATGACAACCGTGAATTGCTATCATTTCCTCCTCAGTATTTTGAACACGAGTCTCCCTCGCGTTCGATTTTGCATGAATCGCAAAAAGCTTCTAAACATCCCCTCGTTCATCATCTGCTCATTGGTGTTGTTCACGGGAGGAACATTGCCCGACTGTTGCTGCACGTTCTCCTCGTTGGTGAGTACAAGCGTCTCCACAGTCTCATTTCCATTGTTAATATTCTCGGTTGACATTCTCAAATCTTCATCATAAAACAAGGGTTAATTAAGGAAATCAATATATCACATAATATCCTTATATACTTGACCAACTAACAAATAAGCTTAGGTAGGACACACTAGCGAAGGATTTACTGCCTCTCCCCTCCTAGTTCTATTCCCCGATCTCCGCAGGAGATCATATCCTAAGCTCGATACCAACCGTGGCGCCCCCAAAATAGGTATACATCACCCATTCTCGAAATACAATACATGGTACGTAAACAACTACAACTTTATTATTACAACAAGAAAAGCGTGAGTTTGAATACAAATATTATCTTCTAGACAATATCTATACTCAAATAAATCCTCATCACATTTATTGATACATTATTTTACAAAAATGGTGAGGACTACTAAACAATTCTCTCTAGAACCTTCATTCCATACCCAGAGCTAAATGCTACGCTATATTCTAGCGCCTCCAGAGAAAAAAATGGAACAAAAAGGAAAAGGGTAAGCTCAACTAGCCCGATAAAGAATATTATGACTAAGATAATATACAACAAATTACCGTTAGTCTTCAACAGGAAAAATCTAATAAAATACAATAGACAACAAATTTTAAATCAATATTCGCAAATGAAAATAATAATTCATTAGAAGAGTTAAGTAGAGAATGCAAACTACTATCTTCTATGTATGAATTTAAAAGTTCATCGCCTATCTTTTATCCTGTAACATTAATCAATATATATCTGAATCACATATTCATCTTTGCACTACAGGGCAAAGATATTCATCGATTAATTCATGTTCATCTAAACACTGCTCATCTTTTGCACTACGGGCCAAAGATATTCTTGAAATCATTCATCTTTTTCTACGGGCCAAAGATATTCAATAATATCATCATTTAAAAGCTCAAGATGATGAATTTTTTTAAAGAAACGAATCCAAAGTGAAACAAAATGACAAGGATTAAGGATTAAGGATTCGTACTTTGTTTTATCCATGTCCAAAATACCTCAAAATAATCATAGTGGTGTAAAATTCAAGAATGATCAAAACATGGATACAATCAAAGCTAGTATCCGAATAGATATTTTGACGGAAAGAAATTTTTTATTTTTGATGAATAGTCTTCGTATTCATGAATAGTGTCGTATATACATGAATAGTGCCGAGTATCGTGAATAATAACTCAGACACCAAAAGTTTCAAATTTGATAAAAACTTCAGATCAATATTTCAACATAATGATATTGAAGAAATAATATCATTCTGAAAAAAAAAAAAATATCCCTTACCTCAAAGATCAAGATTCTAAATTTGAAACACCTGGATATAGGCTTTGACTTGAACTTGCACCGTATAGAAATACTCAAAGTATACTCAAAATACTCACAAGAATACGCTCGATAATATAGAGAGAGAAAACTTCAGTTTTTGGTGTAATTTTCAATTCTAACCTAAGCATCCTATTTATAGGAAATTGCTTAGAACACCAAAGCAGAAAATTTAATAAAATATTAATATATATAAAAATTTTCTACGTATTCATACCAGCTGATTTTCAACTCTTAACACATGCCTACAAATAACAAAAACGTTTTTCTAACTAAAAATATTTTAAACTTCCAAAAATCAATTATTTCGGAGCTTCGGAGCTTCAATAATTCATAATAAATAGCCATTTTGCCAAAAAACTCGAATCTCACTATTTTTTATAGGAAATTCAATTCTCTACAACTTTGCAGAAGAAAGTTTTTCCAAATTCCAAACAGAAATTGACCAAAATCCACAAACAAAAGCGATTTTACGTGCTATAATCAAATTTCACCAATAAATGGGGTCCCGACATGTTTAACATGTTTTAAACATTTATTGCAACAAAAATACTCTTCCTCCTCGTATACTCATATATCCCACATTCGTTGTAAAAATATCACCATTATTATATTATTAAAATATAATAATACATTTAAATGAATTATCTTATCGAGAAAAAGATAAAATTTTAATTTTCAACAATTGTCACATTAAAATTTTTCTCCATCTATATCCACATAAAATCAATATTTTCCTCATCATATGAATCAATAATTAATTATTAACAAATAATATTACGAATCACAATATTGACAACTAAGCGGTTCCGGGAAGAGGGGCTTTCCAATAAGAATTTCTCCTTCTTGGCGCCTGAATTAGGTGACCAAACCTCTCCTTAGACAGAAACTTTCTAGACATTGCCAATAATGTTATCTAATAATATTATTCGGATAATATGAATTATTGCATCGATAATGGAAAATCTTGTGTAATGACAATTTATTGAAACAACAGTAATATAAAATATAAATGCATCAATTATTGAATCAATAAAATACTGAACAGTAATTACTGTAACCATTATTAAGTAGTACCTTCTTACGTAAGAATCAATAATTGGTGCAATACCTTGTATATTCTTGTGTTTTAACCAAGGTATTTTAACGATATAATCTGTAATAACTACTGTTGTTATTTTTAAACAACTTATATTTGTCGCTTTCTTCATCCAATCGCTTTCACATGGGGCCCACACATGGTCACATTTTGGCCGTCATTTAATATTCTCCGACAAAGCGATCTAATATTCCACGACCAAACGAATATTCCCAGACAACAATGAATATTTTATAACCACTTGCTTATTTTGAAATATTTGCGTATCTTACCCCTAACTATCCACATTAATCAAATCAACCCTTACTATTTCAAAATAATAAATAGAAAAAATTAAATTTCATTAATAATAAGTTGGGGTCTTACAAAGGCATTATTTAATAGTTGTTACATTAATTACTATTCAATATTTTATTTTATTGATTCAATAATTACTACGTTGATATTTTATATTATAGTTATTTCAATAATTGTCACTGCACAGTATTTCTCACTATTAGATCAATAATTCATATTATTTGAATAATATTATTAGATAGAATTATTGGCAATGTCTAAGAAAGTTCTATCTAAGGAGAGGTTTGGTCACCTAATTGCGACCAATAAGGAGAAATCCTTATTGGAAAGCCCTCTTTTTCCTGGGAATGACCTGATTGTCATTATTGTGATTCTGTAATATTATTTGTGAATAATTAACTATTGATTTATATGATAAGGAAAATATTTATTTATATGGATATAAATGGAGGAATTTTTAGAAAATTGACAATTGTTGAAAATTGATATTTTATCTTTTCTGATAAAATAATTCATTTAAATATATTATTATATTATAATAATATAATAATGGTGATATTTTTACAATGAATGTGTGATATATGAATAAATGAGGAGGAAGAGTTTTTGTTATAATAAATGTTAAAAATATGTTAAACATGTTGGTGGACCCCATTTTGACTGAAATTTGATTATAGCCTGCAAAATCACCCGTATGTGGATTTCGGTCAATTTCTATTTAGAATTTGGAAAAACTTAAAGCTACAAAGTTGTAGAGAATTAAATTTTCTATAGAATGGACACAAGATTTGAATTTTTTTGAGAAAAGGGCTATTTATTATGAATTATTGAAGTTCTGGAATATTGGGCTGAATTGATTTTGTTACAAAAAATGTTTAAAACATGTTTTTCATTTTGGTAGGCCCAACTTGCATGTGGTAAATGTTAAATTCAGATGGTAAGGTGTGCGTAAGAAATTAAAAATAAAATATTAATATTTTATAAAATTTTCTACTTTGGTGTTCTAAGCATTTTCCTATAAATAGAGTGCTTTGGTTAGAATTGAAAATCACATCAGAAACTGAAGTTTTCTCTATATTATCGAGTGTATTTTTATGAGTATTTAGATATTTTGAGTGTTGCTATACGGTGCAAGTTTCCTTCAGCATTATATCCGATATTTCAGTCAGAAGTACTGTCATTTTGAGGTAAGGGATGTTATTTTCTTCGTAAATGATATTATTTCTTTTAATATCATTATACCAGAATATTGGTATGAATTTTATTATGAAATTTTTCCCTTTTCATGTCTGGGTTACTATTCATGAGTTACTATTCACGAGTTATTATTCATGAGTTACTATTCATGAGTTACTATTCACGAGTACTATTCACGAAGTATGATAATTTTTCTTATGGAATTTCTACCTTTTAGTGTTAGGATTACTATTCATGTATACGACACTATTCACAAAAAAATAAATTTTTCTTTCTTTGTCCAAATTGTCTATTGCGGTTACTATCTTTGATTGTGTCCATGTTTTGATCTTTATTTTTGAATTCTGCTCCACAATTAATTATTATGGAGTATTTTTGAACTTGGATAAACCAAAGTACGAATCCCCAATCTTTGTCTTTTTATCTCTCTGAATTCGTTTTCTTGAAAATATTTTCATCATACTCAGTCCTAAATGATGATATTACTGAATATCTTTGGCCTGTAGTGCAAAGATGAATGATTTTCTAATGAACATCTTTGGCCCGTAGTGCAAAGATGAACAAGTGTTGAGATGAACATGACCAACTGATGAATATATTTGGCCTGTAGTGCAAAGATGAATATTTGATTCAAGATGTATATTGATTGATGTTACAGGGATAAAATATCGATGATGGACTTTTAAATCATAGAAGATAGTAGACTTCATTCTCTACTTAACTCTTCTAATGAATTGTTGTTTCTGCTGCAGTTGTTGATCTAAAACTTGTTGTCTATTATATTCCATCAAATTTTTCCCTGTTGAAGACTAAGGATAATTTGTTGTACATTATCTTAGCCATAATATTCTTTACTGGGCTAGTTGAGCTCACCCTTTTCCTTTTTGTTCCATTTTTCTTCTCGTGAGGCAAGAATATAAGCGAGGGAACTAGTCAAAGGGTGTGGAGATGTTTCAAGATAGTTGTTTTAGTAGTCCTCATTATTTTGTAAAATAGTGTATTAATAATTGTAATGAGGACTTATTTGAGTGTGGATATTGTCTAGAAGACAATATTTGTATTTAAACTCACAGTATATGTGTTGTTGTATTTTGCAGGACAATTGTAATAATGATGTTGTAGTTGTTTCTGTACCATGTATTTGGCAACTCAGAATAAGTGGATTGGACCTATTTTGGGAGCGTCACATAGTTAACCAATCAATCCCTAAAATCACATCAAATGCAAGTATTTTCAAAGAGATAAGAGCATTCATAAAAGTTTCCTTATCTATATCCTTACTCTGCAGTGCTATTTAATCATTCTGTAAAATAGAGATTTAATTTTTTTCACAATGTACCAAACATGTTCCTTATATTGATTCCTCAAATAATGAAATTTAAAAGTTAAAAGTTAAAATTTATAAGTTCCAACAGTCAAAACATCAAATTAATAATAATCTTATAATTTATAAGAGAGTATAATTTATCAATTGTATTCCACTATAAAATAATTTTTATTTATTTTAAATTTTAAGTAATTTATGGAGTGAGTATTGAATGGATTGTAGGCTATGAAATGTACATAAGATCAATATTAACTTTTAAAAAGTTAATTTGTAATGTTTTAAATTTAAAATTAATATAATTCATTTAAAATTTGAAAATAATAAATTTTATAATTAATAATACTTTTATAATATTTATAATTATATTGACATAAATTAAATAAATTTATATCAATTTTAAATTTGAATATGTTTGAAATTAATTTTTAAAAAATAATTCAATATTAATTTTATAATTTAAAAATGAAGTAGTAAAAAAATGTCAAGATGTGTATTATTGATGAGTTGTTCACTTAAATGAGAGTGTGAAATGTCATTTTGCATATATAGGGAATAATTTTTTGACTCCCTCACACTGGGGAGTAAAATCATATATATGGATTAAAATAGAGAGTCAAATAAGGATAATGAAACTGTTGGATAATGATTTATTGATATATTCTTTAAAATTGGGGATAAAGAGTTAATTGGGAAAACTGTTGTGAATGCTCTAAGATCGACAGGTAACGTGAGGGTGCCGATTTAAATCAAACAAGATTTATAAACAGTGGATGTAATAAAGGTTTCTCCCAACGGAGTTTCAACAGATAAGTCAAAGTCTAATTTCTCCGAGTTAAATGTAAACGTTGAGCGCAAGTAGGAGAAATAAAAGAATGGGTAGAACCGGTATTAAATAAGGTATAAACTTCGAAAGGGTTTATGATTAGCTTACCCATGATAACTTCGTTCGGGTTCTTCACTTTTTGGGAGGTCACGACAAACGCCCTCCCTTGAACTACCGGCTTTGACTTGTCTGGGACGACTTTTGGTGTCTCTATCACAGCTGGACTTGTCTTCACTATACGATAAAATCGGGCTAGGTGACCTTCTCTTCCGCAATTGTAACACGTTTTGGGTTACTGCATACAGTTTGGACTGATGTGTCCCTCCCCTCCGCATTTATAGCATACGACCGGTGGTCGTTCTCCTTCCTTGAAAACAGGTGCTCGTGTTGCTGTCTTTCCATCATTATTGAATCTCCTTTTTTTGAAATTTCCACTTCTATTATCTTGGCCAGGATTACCACCGAAGTAGTTACCATTTATGGCATGTTGATTTCCTCCACGTTTGTTGTCATTGCTTTGATGACTGCTACCATTGGTATTATCATTATGCCGGCTGCTATCTTTTGGTTCGGCTGACTCATTATCGCGCTCCAATAACTGAGCCCTATTCACAACATCCAAATACAAGCAAATTTTGTGAGAAATAAGGTATTGACGTATTTCGGGTTTCAAACATCTTAGAAACATCCACGTCATACGCTTCTCATTATCTACCAAATGGGATACATACCGGGATAACTCCGTAAACTTAGCCTCATACTACGATATGATCATATTATTTTGTTCCAGCTTGATGAATTCTACCTCCTTCATGTGACGAATACTTTCAGGAAAGTACTTGTCATTGAATAATTCTTGGAATTTCTCCAAAGACATCTTCAGTGCGGCAGACTGAGTACGTTTTACATATTCCCACCAATGATATGATGCCCCCAAAACAGGTATACATCACCCATCTTAAGTCGCCAGAAAATACACTACTGACAAATCCATTTATACAACTGTCGTGCAGAAAACGACCACAGTTAAACTATAAGTTTTAATACAAATATATATAACTCTCGTGGTGCCTTGACCACAAGACCTTACAATGGTACCTTACATAAAGGTACAGTCAATAACTGTTTTAGAAATTAAAATCTTTGGAAAATACTAAAGGAAACCTTCGTACATGGGAGGCCATACGTCTAGGTTATGATAGATATCATATGTCCACAAAATTATCCTTGGTTGACCCAATAGTCCCCAAAGAAAAACAAGAAGATTGCTATCATCTTCTTTCCAATGGTGAGTCTTCTCTTAACATATAAATATCTCCGTTGTCTCCAAGTGAGAATTATATTTCAAATAAACTCCAAGATTATATAGGTAATGCTCGTAGATATACCCAGCAAGTGGATGTGCACAACCCTGTCTTATGATAACACAAAGTCGTCTGTCATTAGACATCTTGTATGATAATGGCAAAAACGCCCTTCCAAAGTTGGGTTCACCTAACCCTATTTGGTTCACCAAAATCAACGATTAAAATGACGTATAAAATATGACACACTTATCTATAGTTCTCAATAAAATTATTTCTATCTTGCTTTTAAGAAACCTCAATGGCTATTTATTACCCCTTTAATCCCCTCTACCCCCGATTACACTCTTAATACCTGAAAGGAATTGTGTAGAAAAAGGGTGAGCACAAATAGCCCAGTAAAGAATATTATGACTAAAGATAATTTACATCATCAATAGCCTTCGTCAGTGATAAATTAGAGATTTAGAACATATGGTAGGTGATAAAACTTTTCAACCATAGTTGCAGCGGAATGAACAATCCATTAGAAGAGTCAAATAAACCATAAAGTCTATTATCTTCTCCACGTTAAAAATCCACCAACAATATTTTATCCCTGTAACATCAGTCAATAATTCATGTCCACAATCAGGTGAATAACTCATAATCATAATTGTGGTTCTAAATTCCTCTTTGCACCCAGGACAAAGATAATTTTCATCACTTGTCTTTACCTGAAATATCAAAGACCATGGTTATACCAAATCAAAATTCCTGTCCATAATCATACTAATAAATTCATCTTTCTACTACGGGCCAAAGATATTCATTAACAGTTCATCTTTCCACTCCAGGCCAAAGACATGCAACTGTATTTTAGAAGAGTAAAGTAGAGCATGATATCTACTATCTTCTATGAATTAAAAGTTTTTCATCAACTTTATCGCTGAGACTCGGCTTAATAAATAAACCACATCATCAAATCATCCCTGCACTACAGGCCAAGGATATTCATTCGTATCACGACCACGAATTATCCATGCACTACGGGCTAATGATAATCGTGTTTTCATCAACGGTCATGATCATGCCATAAAACAATTCTTCTTTACACTCTTGGCCGAAGAGAACCCATGGTCATGATCATACCAAAAATCATCCGTCAATGCACTACGGGCCAATGAGCACTTTTATCACATCATTTGTAACATTGCGGTCATGATTATACCGAATAATTCCTGGTCATAATCATACCAAGTCCATCTATGCACGTAAGCCACTGATGACTTTCATCACAATATAAACATGAGGATGATAACAATAATATAAGCATTAATCAAACAAAAACAAGGATAAATATTAAAGACTTTAAATTTATCCGAGTTTAAAAATATCCAGTTATCAACATGATTTGCTTTGTGGAGTAAAATTCAAGAATAATATTGTATCAACAATGATTTGAATGAAAATAATATTACAATGAATATTTAACGAAGATAATAACATTAAATTCATTTACTTATATTATTAATCGTTAAATAATATTTTAAATCAATGACTTCATAACACCTTAATCCAAATGTTATCAATCACTTAATAAACTCATAATCTAATATTATTAATATGATAATAATATTTTAATCACTTCTTAAACTTATAAACAATTTATCTTAATTGTTTACACTTTACCAAATAATGCATTTAATCATTCAAAAATGCCATACTCATAAGATTTCATCACCAATGATCAAATCCCTCATCAAAAATCTGCCTATACCCTATATAGGATTTTCAAACCATAAAGTCCTATTTACCAATTTTTCAACTTCACATAACATATTTAATTTATATATTCGTAACTAAACCATTTTCTTGAAAAATAACAAATCATTCCCAAAAGGTTTTCTTTTCTGGGATTTAGTAGAATATAGCCCCATATTGAACATATATTTTTCTCAGAATTTTTAAAATTCATTTACTATTTTTCATATGGCCAAAACTGTTGAATATTTAGACATTTATCATAAACTGTACATATATGAGTTAACCACAAGGAGTTAAACTTTACATATGAACATATAAACTGCCGAAATTTATAGGGTATACTCCTGTGATATACATGTACTAATAAAAATTTTACCAATTTTGGAGTTAACCACAAGGAGTTATAAGGGTTTACTTTTAAAATAGTCTTTTCCCATAAAATTCATAACTCTAATCTATACATCCAAAAATCGCCATTTTGGACACAATCTAGAAAACTCATCAAATTATCATTTCAAATTTTTCTGAATTTTTTGAGGTAAGAAAAATTACGAAACTAAAAATGGATTTTCACCGCCATGCGGTAATCACGTAGTATGAGATCATTTCCACAATTTAATAAGGAATGAATATGAAGGATCATTCACCATGTATGCGGTAATCCACATGATAAAGTTATTCCAATAGAATAATATAGAATGGAATATCAGAAGAATTCACCATGCATGCGGTAGTCTGCGTAGACAGGTTATTCCAACAGAATAATAAAGAATGGAATAATAGAAGAATTCACCAGGCATGCGATAGACCACATATACAAAGTTATTCCAACGAATAATAAAGAATGGAATAATGAAAGAATTCACCGAGCATGTGATAGACCGCATGACGAGGTTATTCAACGAATAATAAAGATTGGAAAAGTTCAGGACTAAATTAAAAATAAAAGAAAAGTTGGAGGTATTGTCTTTGTAATTTTTCGAGCCCCCCAAAACGCGTGCAATTATCGAAACTATATTTTTCTATAAATAGAAGCTCATTCTTCCTTCATTTCTCACCAATTCACTAAAGTTATAGAGCAATTATTATAGAGAGAAATTATAGAGAAAGAAGAAGAAAAGTCCTGCTACCTCTCTATTCCAAATCCGACTTTATTCTAAGGTAAGGGGTATTATTCTTTCGTATTCATGAAGAGAATTATTTTCTTTCAATACTCGTAAGAGTTGTTATTCCATTTTTCATTATTATGTTGGAATAACCTGTTTATGCGAAGTACCACATACATGGTGAAATTCTTCTATTATTTCGTTCTTTATTATTCTGTCGGAATATCGTATCTGTGCATTTACGCATGACCTGGTTCCATTATTTATTATTATATTGGAATAACCTGTCTGTGCGGTCTATCGCATGCATGGTGAATTCTGTTGTTATTCCATTCTTTACTATTCTGTCGAAATATCCTGTCTGTGCGTTTACGCATGACCTGGTTCCATTATTTATTATTTTGTTGGAATATCCTATCTGTGCGTTTACGCATGACCTAGTTCCATTCTTTATTATTCTGTTGGAATAACCTGTCTATGTGGATTACCACATGCATGGTGAATGATCCTTTGTATTCATTCCTTATTAAATTGTGGAAATGATCTGTTTACGTGGATTATGATGAAAGTCATAATAAAAGCATTGGACTAATGAAAATCATGGGTATATGTAGTATTAGTAAGTGTTATGAAGAGTTATGTGGGTTATTATGTGAAAACATGAAATTTTCTTATAAATCACAAAGGGTTGAAAATTAAATTTTGGTGAAAATAGAACATGAAATTCAATTGACCATATCTCCTATTATATTTTGCATTTTTGAGTGTGGTCAAGTTCTAGAGTTAGATCTATGAGTTTTGTAACTTATCCAAGTGAAATCACTGGAAAAGATGTTGTAGATTTTCGTGTGGATTGATTTTAGCAAAGGAGTCAAAAGTGCAAAATCTTAGTAAAAGCTCTTCGCCCCAAAAATTTAAAAGGGCATTTTCGACCACTTAATTTGTGAGAAAAATTTCGGCCTTTTGGGACATGGAAATATATGGTATAAAGTACCTCCTGTCCAAAAATGAGCTCATTCTGACTTAAAATGAGCAAGTTATGATTATTTCAATATTTAAGTTTTTTTGACAAAAAACGCTATAACCAGAGTTCTATAACTCCGATGACAATAAAATTTAAACTGAAAGCTCACGTTAACATGTGTAAGATCCTGCCAAGATTTGGGAAGTTTTGGAGTTAAACTTGAGGTAGCTAATTTCTTAAAGAATTAATTAGAAATTGATTTTTGAAAAATAGTAAATGAATTTTAAAAATTCCGAGAAAAATATATGTTCAATATGAGACTATATTATGCTAAATCCTAGAAAAGAAATATTTTTGGGACTGATTTGGTATTTTTCATGAAAATAATCTAGTTATGAGTAAATGAGTTAAATATGTTATGTGAAGTAACAAAATTGAAAAATAGGATTTTATGACTTGGGAATCCTATATAGGGTATATCTTTGATTTTTGATAAGGGATTTGATCATTGGTGATGAAATCTTATGAGTATAGCATTTTGAATGATTAAATGCATTATTTGGTAAAAGTGTAAACAATTGAAATAAATTATTTATAAGTTTAAGAAGTGATTAAAATATTGTTATGATATTAATAATATTAGATTATGAGTTTATTAAGTGATCGATAATATTTGGATAAATTTAAAGTCTTTAATATTTATCCTTGTTTTCGTTTGATTAATGCTTATATCATTGTCATCATTCTCATGCTTATATTGTGATGAAAGTCATCTTTGGCTTACGTGCATAGATGGACTTGGTGTGATTATGACTGGGGATTATTCGGTGTAATCAGTACCGTAATGTGATGAATAATGTGGTAAAAATCCTCAGTGGCCTGTAGTGCATTGATGGATAATTTTTGGTATGATTATGACCAAGGATTATTCGGTATAGTCATGACCATTGATGATTTAATGAATATCCTTGGCCCGTAGTGCAGGGATGATTCGATGATGTGGTTTATTTATTAAGCTGAGTCTCAACGATAAAAATTGATGAAAACATTTTAAATCATAAAAGTTAGTAGATATCATGCTCTACTTGACTCTTCTAATGGATTGCTTATTTCGCTGCAGTTAAACTTGATGTCTATTGTATTTTATCAGTTTAACATTGTTGAAGACTAATGATAATTTATTTTGTATTATCTTAGTCATAATATTTCTTACTGGGCTAGTTGAGCTCACCCTTTCTTTCACCGTTCTCTTCAGGAAATGAGAATATAGCTGGGACGAGTCCGAAAACGGAGTGACAGTCCAGATGATAGCATTAGTAGTCCTCACTATTTCTGTTAAATAGTGTGATAATAAATGTAATGAGGACTGAATTTGAGTTTGTATACTGTCTATGAGGACTCCATTTAGAGTGGATATTGTCTAGAAGGCAATATTCTTGATCAAACTCTCAGTTTATGTTTTGTCATATTTTATACGACAATTGTATAATTAAGTTGTATTTGATTTATATACCATGTATTTGGTGACTCAAGATGGGTGATGTATACCTAGTTTTGGGGGCGTCACATATTGTCACGTTGACAATATCTAAACTCAAATGGAGTTCTCATTACAATTATTATCACACTATTTCATAAAATAGTGAGGACTACTATAGCCACCATGTTGGACCATCACTCCATTCCCCGACTAGTCCCAACTATATTCTCATTTCCTGAAGAGAACAATGAAAGCAAATGGTGAGCTCAACTAGCCCAGTAAAGAATATTATGACTAATAAAATGAAAAATAAATTATCATTAGCCTTCAACAGTGTTAAACTGATAATAACAAGTTTAACTGCAGCGGAATAAACAATCCATTAAAAGAGTCAAGTAAAGCATGATATCTACTATCTTCTATGATTTAAAAGTTCGTCATCAATATTTTATCTCTGTAACACAACTTAATAAATAAACCACATCATCGAATTATCAATGCACTACGGGCCAATGATATTCGTTAGTATCATATCCTCAAATTAGCCATACACTACGGGCCAAGGATATTCATTATTATCACCAATGGGACTTTTATCCACAAATCATGCCAATAATTGTCCATCAATGCACTACGGGCCAATGAGGACTTTTACCACATCATTTGTAACATTACAGGTCATGATTATACCGATACATAATTCCTGGTCATAATCATACCAATCAACAGTCCATCTATGCACTACGGGCCAAAGATGACTTTCATCACAATATAAACATGAGGATGATGACAATGATATAAGAAGCATCAATCAAACAAAATCAAGGATAAATATTAAAGATTTTTAATTTATCTAGAGTTTAAAAATGTCCAAATTGTCAACATGATAACTGCTTTATGGAGTAAAATTCAAGAATAATATTCATGTATCAAAAATACTTTGGACATAAAAGAAATCATTTTTTGTCGTGAATAGTACCCCAGGTGAATAGTACTTCGTGAATAGTACTCCGGCATGAAAAGATTAAAATTTAACAAGATGGTTCAGAAAAATATTCTTGTGAAGTGATACTAGATGAAGCGCAAATTTCAAGGATATTCTACTAATTTCAAGGAGTATAGAAGCAATACTTATCAAAATGAGTGTAGAATTAGGAATATGAAACGAAATAATATTACTTACATACTACAGAGTATGGAAGAAAATATTATTTCTTACGAATACTGAACAAAATAATATCCCTTACCTTAAAAGGAGAGTATTTCTGACTAGTAAGGCGGGGATATTCATGAAGAAAACTTATATTATTTTCTACACTTAAAGCTTCCTTAAACTCAAATGAAATACGCTCAATATTATAGAAGAAAAATTCTCTGATTCTGGTGTGATTTTCATTTCTAAACTAAGCATCCTATTTATAGGAGAATGACATATACTATTTAGGAAAAATCAAGGACTGCACAGTAGGAGAATTCACGGATGAATTTGCTGAAATAATTTTGATTTTACTATGTTGCACTATGCAAACACTATGCAATAAAATATAATATATATTCTATTTTATATAAAAAATAAAACTTATATAATATATATATACTACACTACGTACACATATATATATATATATATATGTGTGTGTGTATATATATATATATATATATATATATATATATATATATATAAGTAAGAAAAATAAAACTAAGATAACTTTCTACCGATGATTTTAGAAAAATGGGTAAGTGGGGGTCCATGTAATAAGCCAAATTTATAACAAATACTTCATAAAAAACTCCTCTATTTATTTCAATTCACTTGGCTTCACTAAACACATTTTTAATATCATTTATTCATCATTAATATTATATCTCACAATATTAACAACCAAATCATTCCTAGGAAAGAGGGGACTTTTCGATAAGGACTTCTCCTTATTGGCGCACAATTAGGTGACCAAACCCCTTTACTTTCGATGTAACTTTCTAGGTCGATAATGTAAATAATAATATGAATAACTTTATGTCGTCTCGATTATTGATTTAATAATATAAAATATTGTGTAGATAATCTTTGTGACAATAATTGAATCAATAATATGAGATCTTATCACGAATTATTCGTGGCAATAAATAAAAAGCGAATAACTTTTCACGTAAGCATCAATAATTAAAGATACAATTATAATACTGTGTGCTACTATGTCTTTTATTATAGACCCCAACTTATTATTAATGAAATTTAATTTTCTCTATTTATTATTTTGAAATAGTAAGGGTTGATTTGATTAATGTGGATAGTTAGGGGTAAAATCTGTGAAATATTTCAAAATAAGCAAGTGGTTATAAAATACTCATTGTTGTAGGAGAATATTCGTCTTTGTCGTAATATTAAAAAATATCATGTGGGGCCCCATGTGAAGCGATTGGATGAAGAAAATGAAAATATAAGTTGTTTAAAAATAGCGAGTTGTTACTTTAACCTTTGTTGGAATACCAAATTGGTTAAAACACGATGTCTGGCGTTGTTGCGATAGCACGGTATTGCACCAATTATTGAAGGCCTTTACTCAATAATGGTTACGATAATTCTTTATTCGATATTTTATTTTATTGATTCAATAATTGCTACGTTGACATTTTATATTCTTTGTTGTTTTAATAATTATCATTACAAGTATTTTTCCATTATCGGACAATAATTCATATTATCTCAGAATAATATTATTAGATAACATTATTGACAATGTCTAGAAAGTTACATCTAAGGAGAGGTTTGGTCATCTAATTTATGCGCCAGTATTGAAAGCCCTACTATCCTGAACTACTGAGTTGTCGATAATGTGATTACGATGAGGAAAATATTGATTTTATGAGGATATAGATGGAGAAAATTTTAATGTGACAATTGTTGAAAATTATTATTTTATCTTTTTTTATAAAATAATTCATTTAAATATATTATTTTAATAATATATTAACGATGATATTTTTATAATGAATGTGGGATATATGAGTATATGAGGAGGAAGATTTGTGGCATTAAATGTTTAACACATGTTTTGTATGTTGGTGGACACAATTCTTGATAGAAATTTGATTATACTTTGTAAAATCGCTTGGTTTGTGGATTTCGGTCAATTTACATTTGGAATTTGAAAAAACTTTCTTACGTAAAGTTGTAGAAATTGAATTTCCTATAAAACTCGTGAGATTTGAATTTTTCTGATAAAAGGGCTATTTATTATGAATTATTGAAGTTTCAAGTTCAAAATAATTAATTTTGGGAGTTTTAGTTAATTATTTTGAGAAAAAACGTTTTTTGCAACTAAGTTGGCCTCACATGTGATTCAAATGGGCTGAGATCAGTTGTCTAAGGTGGGCTAAAGAAAATGTAAAAATATATTAATATTATATTCAATTTTACTCTTTGTCGCAAGCATTTTCCTATAAATAGGTGCTTGGGTTAGAATTGAAAATCACAATGAAACCCAAGTTTCTCTCTATTTCTCTCTCGATATATTGAGCGTATTCTTGTGAGTATACTTTGAGTATTGTTAGATCGGTGCAAGTTTCCTTGACTATAATACGGTATTCCAAATTAAAGTACTAATCTTTCGAGGTAAGGGATGTTATTTTCTTCTCGAATGATATTATTTCTTCAATATCATTATCTTTGAAATATTGGTTGGAATTTTTTATCAAATTTGGAACTTTTTCATGCCAGTTACTATTCATGAGTTACTATTCACGAGTTACTATTCATGAGTTTACTATTCACGAGTTACTTATTCACGAGTACTATTATTCAGAAGGCGTGAAGATGTTTTTTGTGGAATTTCTATCTTTTGGTGTCGGAGTTACTATTCACGTATACCAAGCACTATTCACCAAAAAATAAAATTTCTTCTTTTTGTCCAAAATAGCTATTACGGATACTAGCTTTGATTGTATCCATGTTTTTGATCATTCTTGAATTTAACACCACTATGATTATTTTTGAGGTATTTTTTGAACATGGATAAAACAAAGTACTTTAATCCTTAATCCTTGTCATTTTGTTTCAATTGGATTCGTTTCTTTAAAATATTTTTCATCATCCTCGGTCTTAAATGATGATATTATTGAATATCTTTGGCACGTAGTGCAAAGATGAATGATTTCTGAAGAATATCTTTGGTAGTAGTCAAAGAAGATGAGCAGTGTTTAGATGAACATGACCAATCGATGAATATCTTTGGCACAGAGTGCAAAGATGAATATTTGATGAATATTTGATTCCGGATGTATATTGATTGATGTTAAGATAAAAGATAGGCGATGAACTTTTAAATTCATACATAGAAGATAGTAGTTTGCATTCTCTACTTAACTCTTCTAATGAATTATTATTTCATTGCGAATATTGATTTAAAATTTGTTTGTCTATTGTATTCTATTAGATTTTCCTGTTGAAGACTAACGGTAATTTGTTGTATATTATCTTAGTCATAATATTCTTTATCTTTGGGCTAGTTGAGCTCACCCTTTTCCTTTTTGTTCCATTTTTTCTTCTCGGGGAGGCGAGAATATAAGCGTACAGTCGGGTATGGAATGAAGGTTTTAGAAAGAATTGTTTAGTAGTCCTCACCATTTTTGTAAAATAATGTATCAATAAATGTGATGAGGATTTATTTGAGTATAGATATTGTCTGAAGATAATATTTGTATTCAAACTCACAGTTTTTCTTGTTGTAATAATAAAGTTGTAGTTGTTTACATTCATGTATTGACAACTTCGTAATGGGTGATGTATACCTATTTTGGGGCGTCACATTTATCACTTGGTATTTAATGTAATAGTAAAATTTTACTTAGTTATTTTTATAAAAAGTTATTCTAACTTCGACAGTAATTCCGTTGTGGGTTCCACCAATAATTGTGCCGTCGAATGAATATTTCTTGATAAAATGAATATTCCCCGACCAAACAAATATATATTTTATGATAACTTGCTTACTTTGCAAAATTTGTAAATATTACCCACAACTATAACATTATATCAAATCCACACCTTATTATTCAAAATAACATTTAGAGAAAAAATAATCTTTATTCATAAAAGTTGGGGTCTTACAATTAATTCAAATGTTCGTGAACTTGATCAAGTTCAAATATGTTCATGAAGTTGTTTGCAAATGAGTTTGTGTTCATGAACGTTTAGATGTTCATGAGCATGATGGTGTTCGACTATGTTTGCAAACTGTTCATGAACTCGAGCATGTTCGCAAATAGCTAACGATCCGAAATCGCACATGTGTGTTGGTTCGATCATGTTATACAAACATATTCAAATTTGACTAATAGTGTTTCAGTTCGTCAAAGTTTGGATCGGATCGAATCATTCGCCGCCCTATATGAGAGGAATATTGATCTTATAATTTGAAATTGAGGGAGTACATAATTTTGTCAAAATTATTTTAGTATGTTGCTTCCCAAAGGGCATTTAGAGATCTAGAAGCGGGGTTTGAATAAATTCTTTTAAATCTTTTCTTTTTAAGGAAGTATTACCAGATAATAAATTAAACATAGTTAATTATGCACATCGAAATATTAGTTTAAAAACCCCTTCAAAGATTTAAATAAAATCTCAGCTCTGAATTTAGTTCACTTCTAGAATTAAGTCACTAGCAGATATAACAGATAATGGCAGAAATATAAATACAGGAAAGTAAATGACATGTGGAATTTTAAGTGGTTCGGAGTATAAATAACTCCTCTTCTACTCTACGAATAGGAAATCCATTACGGATACATGATGATCACTAAGATTTATTATATACAATGATGAATCACTAAGATTCCTTCAAGTTATTTAAACTTGGAAGATGTCACTAAGACAAAGGGTCACTGAGACCAAGTCACTAAGAACTCTTTAAGTAACTTAGACTTGGAACAATAGGTCACTAAGACCAATCAATAACAAAAGATTAGATTATTTTCTGAGGTACTACTAAGCAACGTTAAAGCTCTACTTCTGAAAGACTTAATACCAGAATAAGTCGCTCTAATTTTGTAGAGTATAGTCCTTGAGACTTGGGCAGAGGTTCAACTTGTAATTCTTGATTCATACTGTTGGATTAAATCCTCATACTCTTTTATAGACGACCTTGAGATGTTTCCATTGGAAAGTTATCGTTGCTTCATTAAATGCTCCGATCCTAGAAGATCTTTGATGCTGACTTTTAGGGTGGATGTGTTAACTTACTTTCAGCTCTGATACGTCACATCAAACTATTGCGGTAACAACTACGTGGGTGCTGCCACATCGCCAAATTAGCTGAGACACAACGCACGATCTGATCTTCATTTTAAATTTAGGATGATTAGTAAACATCTCAAAATTCTCACTCTGTAAGTCTTCCTAATTTCAGTCTAATGTTAAACTTGACATACTCTACGATTTACTTGATCGTAGACTTCAATAGTGATCATATACTTCCATGATGATCGTAGACAGTTTGACTGAGCTGACTCTACGATTTTCTCTACGATTTTTGATATGCTCTACAATATTTGTCTTGCCTTATGAACTTCAATAAGCTTTACAATCCTTTGACAGACTCTACGATTCTTCTGCAGACTTTACAATCTTGATTTAGCTTTATGATTTTCTGGCTTACTCTGCGATCTTAAATCTGAATGCTCTACAAAAGACTGACTGACTATACGATCTTCAAATAAACTTTACGATAACACAAATTAATCATCTTAATGATCGTTTAATCAACTCCACGATCATTTTATTTCCTATAATCTATACATTTAATTCTTTTGATAGATCAACCTAAAAAGCTTGATCTTCTACTTTAAATCCTTTTATATCAATTACTTTTAAGGAATTCACAAAAACTACTGATCACACATATACATTATCTAATCATCATCAAATCAAAATATGCAATTGTCCTAACATAATATACTCACAGTATAGAAAAGAAAAAAGAAAAAAGAAAAAAGAAAAAAAAAAAAGAAGCACCATTTTTTATTAGGATGTATAAATTGTTCTATATGTAGGTCAAATGTTGAGAAGTTCGAAACTATTACATAAACAAATTTAAAATTTGTGACCCAAAGAATTCATTCATTGGTTTAAATGCTAACAAACTGATTTAGGTATTAATTGGTCTCTTGAACTTAATGAAATGACAATTTAATCCCTTCCAGTAAGCACCTGCACTTCCCCTATAAACAAAATTAAACAAAGAGCCCCTTACCTTGGTTATTTTATGTAAAACCCCGACTTTTATAAAATAAAAGTCTAATTTAATTTATGTTTATTATTCTAAAATTTTAGAATGTTAAATTTATAATTGATCAAATGAACATTTAATTGAATAAGTGAGTTAATAAAAGAGTAAAGGATATAATTTTTAGCCATGTGAGGAGTATGCTAAAATTATTTTTCATATACTTCCAAGCCATTTCACATTTGTCTCACCAAAATTATTTGGTTGATTTATTAATGGGGGGAACATGTGGGGGAGATAAAAGAAAAAGAAGAAGAAAGAAAGAAAGAAAAGGAGAAAGAAAGGAAGAAAGGAAGAAAGAAGAAGATGAAACCATGGAAGCATGAAGGTAGAATATGAACTCAAAAGGTAAAACCAAAACTTTTCATCTCTTTAATTTTACTAAGAGTTTGATTTGTTGAAAGTTGGGTTATAAGGGATCATGATGGATCCAAAGTTATAAGGGAGTATATGATAAAGATTTGATATTTAATCCATGTCATAATAGAATTTAAGAACAAAAAGTTGGGCATATGTTTGAGGATGAACAAAAGTTATGTTGAGGACTTAAATTAAACTTGTAAAAGTGTTGATGGTTGATTTATGTGTAAAATCTGAGGAGGAGGATCTATAGATTAAGAAGTTACGGAAATAATTCAATTTGAACGGACTAAAAATGATTTAAATCGAAGTAGTGGTGAAATTTTTCGTAAAACATGTTAAACGATGAAAAACTTAGTCTTGGGGGACTTTTGAGCCAAATTTCATAATAATTAATGAATCTGAAAATTATGAAATCATGGGGGTTTTGTAGAGCATGTTACAAGCTTTCCATAGCCTCAAAAACAGACTAATTCTGATAACGGATGAAGAAGTTATGAAAATTTGAAGTATCTGTGTCAAAAGTTGCAAAATCTGAAAAATTGGAGTTAAGGGTCAAAGGTCGAGCGCCTAGGCACTAAGCTCGGTGCTTAGAATCTGTTCTTGGGTGCCTAGGCGCTTGCCCAAGGCCACATTTGGGCGCCTAGATGCTGGTCAAGTGTTAAGCCAAAATCTGTCCCGACATCCTTTAGTAAATTGGGCATAACTTTTTTATATGAACTTCGATTGAGGTGATTCAAGATGATTCGGAAAGATAACGAGTAGACCTAAAACTTTCATTCTTTATGTTTTGAGTTTTGAGGTCAGTATCAAGGCCTAAAATGGCTATTGTAGGGACTGATGTGCATTCAGAGGCAATCGGAGGACGTCGGGCATGCACGTATGCAACGTGTAATGTTTTCGACGATAAATGATGTTGTTATAAGTTGTAAAACATGAAAATTATTAAATATAATGATATTATGCGATAAATAAAGACAAATTAAATGAATAATGAATTATTAGTTGGTGTATATGTTATTCAAGATAATTATGATTTGATGTTGATCCGTTTATAAGTAAGGTATTAATTTGATTCTCACGTAAGAAGTCACTCGGTATTTATTTAATTAATTGCCACAGTAGTTATTACACAGTGACTCATATTATTTGATATGATATAATTAAACCAGTTGGAAGTATTGTGGATCTATGTTAATAATTGTGAATAATTATTGCAAGATTAAAAATGTGTAAATAATTGATGAATAAAAGGTGTTGATTAAAGATGAAATTGATAGTTCTATTGTGTTGGAATTATTAGTGTTAGTGAAAATTGACATTTATTTAGATAACAATTGATGTCTGGAGGTTTTATTGACCAATCGGGTAATTAACCAGATAAATGAGCAATTAATTGCTATTTATTCACATGATTATAACTATTTGTTCACATGTGTGTACTATTGATTCACATTCATTTACTATTAGGGGAGTTGGTGCAAGATTGATAATACTTGCATGACTAAGTTAAAAATGGAGGTATAGATGGAGAGTCTATCATGTAATTCGTATTTTACATGTCTAGAACTATTGATTCACATGATTTACTATTAGGGGAGGTGGTGCAAGTTTGATAATACTTGGATGACTAAATTAAAATGAAGAAAAGAGGAAGGTATTATCTTGTGTAATATTTTGAGCCCCAAAATGTGCAATTATCGAAACTATATTTTCCTATAAATAGAAGCTCATTCTTCCTTCATTTCTCACCAATTCACTAAGTCTCACAAGAAGCAATTATTATAGAGAAATTATAGAGAAAAGAAGAAGAGAAGTCCTGCTACCTTATTATTCTAATATCTAGTTTTTCTTCTAAGGTAAGGGTTATTATTCTTTTGTATTCATAAAAGAGTTATTTTCTTTCAATACTCGTAAGGGATGTTATTCCATTCTTTATTATTATGTTAGAATAACCTATTTATGTGAAGTACATCATAGTGAAATTCTTACATTATTCCATTCTTTATTATTACATTGGAATGACACATGCATGCGATCTATCGCGTGCACGGTGAATTCTATTGTTATTCCATTTTTATTATTACATTTGAATATCACATGCATGCGGATTACGCATGACACTGGTTCCGTTCTTTATTATTCATTTGGAATATCACATGCGTATGGATTACGCATAACTTTGGTTCCATTCTTTATTATTTTGTTAGAATAATCGTACATGCATGCGATTATCGCATGCCCGGTGAATTCATTGTTATTTTATTTCGTTGGAATAACTTTTGTCTCACGCTGACTACGACATGCATGGTGAATTCTTACATTATTCCATTCTTTATTATTTTGTTGGAATAACTTTGTCTACGCGGACTACCACATGCATGAAATTCTTACATTATTCCATTCTCTATTATTCTGTTGGAATAACCTTTCTATGTGGATTACCGCATGCATGGTGAATGATCCTTCGTATTCATTCTTTATTAAATTGTGGAAATGATCTGTCTATGTGGATTACTACATGGCGGGCGAAAATCCATTTGCAGTTTCATATATTCTCTTATACTCAGTTGGTTAAAGCTTTGGCTTCTATACTCCATGAAATTAGTGGAATATCCTTGATATTTGCGCTTCATCCAGTATCTTTTCATGGAAATATTCTTTTGAGCATTCTTGAATTTTACTCTACAAAGTAGTATCATGTTGACAATTTGAACGTTATTGATTTCTGGATTAATTAAATTATAAATCTTTAAAATTTATCCTTGAACTTGTTTTATTGAATTATTATCTCATTGTCATCATTTTCATGCTTATATTGTGATTAAAGTCATCTTTGGTTTACGTGCATAGATGGACTTGGTATTATTATGACCAGGGATTATTCGGTATAATCATGACCGTAATGTGACAAATGATGTGGTAAAAGCCCTCATTGGCCTGTAGTGCATTGATGGACAGTTTTTGGTATGATTATGACCAGGGATTATTCGGTATAGTCATGACCATTGATGATTTAATGAATATCCTTGGCCCGTAGTGCAGGGATGTTGTGGTTTATTTATTAAGCTGAGTCTCAATGATAAAAGTGATGAATAACCTTTTAAATCATAGAAGATAGTATATTTTATGTTCTACTTGACTCTTCTAATGGATTGCTTATTCCATTGCGATTGTTGATCTAAAACTTGTTGTCTATTATATTCTATCGGTTGTTATACTATTGTTGAAGGCTAAGGATAATTTATTCTGCATTATCTTAGTCAAAATATTTCTTACTGGGCTAGTTGAGCTCACCCTTTTCTTTCACTATTCTCTTCAGGAACTGAGAATATAGTTGGGACGAGTCGGGGAACGGATTGACGGTCCAGATGGTTATTTTAGTAGTCCTCACTATTCTATAAAATAGTGTGACAATAAATGTAATGAGGACTCCATTGAGTGTGGATATTGTCTAGATGACAATATTCTTATTAAAACTCTTAGATTATGTTTTGTCGTATTTTACACGACTGTTGTATTATTAAGTTGTATTTGAATTTTGTACCATGTATTTGGCGACTCAAGATGGGTGATGTATACCTATTTTGGGGGCATCACATTTTACACTTTGGTCCTTCATGTGAAAAACTTAACAAAAGATCTCCTAACCTATGGATTTTTAATACTTATCACTCAATTAGATGAGATACCAAGTATATTTGTATGCTCTCTAAAAGGGACAAAAGTTTGAAAATATCATAAACAAGAGGCTCATTTCTTTAATTTGTACTTGAGGTACCAAACTGTTAATTGTAGTTTAAATGCTCCTTAGTACTGAATTTGTTGGGACTTGTGACTCATAACTAAGAAGTTCCTAAAAAAGGCTGAGTGCAGAGCGTAACAAAGTGAAGCACTGACCCATCAGGTTGTAAACTACAGGTAAAGTACGAAGTTTCTCGAGGAGCAGCGCGGGTCGCGCCAGTCTAAGCTGTGACGCCCCCAAAATAGGTATACATCACCCATCTTGGGTCGCCAGATACATGGTAAAGAACTCAACTACAACTTAATTATACAACTGTTGTGCAAATTACGACAAAATATAAGCTGAAAGTTTAAACAAGAATATTGCCTTCTAGACAATATCCACTCTCAATGGAGTCTTCATTACAATTATTATCACACTATTTTATAAAAATAATGAGGACTACTAATGCAACCATCTGGACTGTCACTCCATTCCCCGACTAGTCCCAACTATATTCTCATTTCTTGAAGAGAACAATGAAAGAAAAGGGTGAGCTCAACTATCCCAGTAAGAAATATTATGACTAAGATAATGCAGAATAAATTATCCTTAGCCTTCAACAGTATAACAACTGATAGAATACAATAGACAACAAGTTTTAGATCAATAACTGCAGCGGAATAAGCAATCCATTAGAAGTGTCAAGTAGAGCATAAAATCTACTATCTTCTATGATTTAAAAATTTTTCATCAACTTTATCATTTGAGACTCACAATTAATAAATAAAATCGAATCATCCTCGCACTACTGACCAAGGATATTCATGTAATCATCAATGGTCATGATTATCTTAAGAATAATCCTCGTCATAATCATACCAACAATCGTCCCATCAATGAACTACAAGACAATGAGGACTTTTACCACATCTCTCGTTACATTACGGTCATGATTATACCGAATAATCCTCAGTCATAATCATACCAAGTCCATCTATGCATCGTAAGCCAAAGATTACTTTCATCACAATATAAGCATGAGGATGATGACAATGATATAATAATTCAATAAAACAATTTCAAGGATAAATTTTAAAGATTTATAATTTAATTTATCCAGAAATCAATAACGTCCAAATTGTCAACATGATACTGCTTTGTAGAGTAAAATTCAAGAATGCTCAGCAGAATATTTCCATGAAAAGATACTGGATGAAGCGCAAATATCAAGGATATTCCACTAATTTCATGGAGTATAGAAGTCAAAGCTTTAACCAACTAAGTATAAGAGAATATATGAAACTTTAAATAGATTTTCGCCCGCCATGAGGTAATCCACATAGACAGATCATTTTCACAATTTAATAAGGAATGAATACGAAGGGTCATTCACCATGCATGAGGTAATCCACATAGACAGGTTAATCCAACAGAATAATAAAGAATGAAATAACAAAAGAATTCACCATGCATGTGGTAGTTCGCGTAGACAGGTTATTCCAACAGAGTATTAAAGAACGGAATAATGCGAGAATTCACTGGCATGCGATGAAAAGCGCGATGCATTATTCTAACGAATAATAAAGAATGGAACAGTCATGCGTAATCCGCTTGCAAACGAGATATTCCAACGAGAATAATTAAGAACGGAACTGGTCATGCGTAATCCGCGCGATGATATTCAACGAATAATAAAGAATGGAATAACAACAAAATTCACGAGGCGTGCGATATCAAGATGCACATATTATTCCAACGAATAATAAAGAATGGAATAACAAAAGAATTTCACCATGTATGCGGTACTTGATGTATGCAGTTATTCCAACATAATAATAAAGAATGGAATAACAACCCTTACGAGTATTGAAAGAAAATAACTCTCTTCATGAATACGAAAGAATAATACCCCTTACCTTAGAAGAAACTGGATACTGGAATAGTGAGGTAGCAGACTTCTTTTCTTCTTTCTCTCTATAGCTTCTCTCTCTATAGCTTCTATCTCTATAATTGCTCTTGTGAGACTTAGTGAATTAGTGAGAAATGAAGGAAGAATGAGCTTCTATTTATAGAAAAATATAGTTTCAATAATTGCACATTTTAGTGCTCAAAATATTACAGTATAATACCTTTATCTTTTCTTTTATTTTTAATTTAGTCCTGCAAGTATTATCAAACTTGCACCACCTCCCCTAATAGTAAGTCATGTGAATCAATAGTAAATCATGTGACTCAATAGTTCTAAACATGTGAAAAAATTAATTATAGTATAGTGCCTTCATCTATACCTCTATTTTTAATTTAGTCATGCAAGTATTATCAATCTTGCACCAATTCCCCTAATAGTAAATCATGTGAATCAATAGTACACACATGTAAACACATAGTTATAAGCATGTGAATTAATAATAATTAATTGCTCATTTATCCGGTTAATTACTCGATTGGTCAATATAACCTCTAGACATCAATTATTATTGAAATAAATGCCGATTTCCACTAACACTAATAATTCCCACACAATGGAACTATCAATTTCATCTCTAATCAACACGAACTTATTCATCATTATTATTATAACGCACAATATTTAATAACCAGGTCATTCCCAGGAAAGAGGGGGTTTTCCGATAAGGATTTCTCTCTATTGGCGCGTAATTAAATTATCTAACCTCTCGATTGTGAACTTCTAGACATTGTCAATATTGTAAATAATAATATGAATAACTTTGTCGTCTCAATTATTGATTTAATAATATAACATATTATCTGATTATCTTGTGACAATAATTGAATCAATAATATGAGAGATATGATGCGACAATTCTTTGTAATAATAATTGAGTATAACCGGTGACTTCTCACGTAAGCATCAATAATCAATCTGGTATTGCTACTATGCAACCACACGTATTACTATACTTTTATCACAAATTATTTTATGACAACTTGTTTACTTTGAAAAATTTTCACATATCACCCTTAACTTTAACCTTTTATCAATTTAACCATTTAATAAATAGAATAATTATAAGAAAATTGAATACTTTCATTTCATAATTTCGAGATCTCACAATCTCCCCTCCTTATGAAATTTCGCCCTCAAAATTTACGTACTTGGTAGTTCGAAGAGATGAGAATACCTTGCTTTCTATTCGGATTGTACCTTCCCGGTTGTTTCTCTCTATCATGATTTTCCTATTTCTCATCTCCTGTATTTCAAATATCATTATAGAATATAGTTTCAAAATAAGGGTTAATTGACATGCCACATATTATCCCTATATCCTGACCGACCAATTAAATACCAAATGTAGACACTCAAAATTTTCTGCACTCCTATTACTAACATTGCAGGAGGGTAGATTTGTCTTTTGGAGATAACCCTGAAATATAGATTACATCCATTCCGGATACTATCGGAAGTTCGATTCCAACCCGAACACAAATCAGAACATCATCTTAAACCCGAACACACACAGGAATGTCATTTCCAATCTCGAAAGATAACCACGAGATATCTGAGATCAAAAGACCAAGAATAACACCGGAGAGGGCGATTCTATCTCGGCAATAACACCATGACCTTTCGGTTCATCCCAGAGAAAACACTTTGTAGCAACCCCATCCTTGGTGATAGCCCTAAGAGATGCCATTGCAGTTCCGACAATAACCCCGAAAATGCTTGTTTCAAACATATGCAATTAGCTTCAACCTCAGACATCCTATCGAGGCACACACACCTCAGACCCGGAGTTGACAATGGGCAGACAAGAACATACACAGATGACAGTGATACATACAAACAAGCAGCAGTCCAATCTCAGTTGTAACCTTGAGCAACGTCTGCTTTTCGCTTAAACCGGCGATAACCCCGGTGAAAAGTCACAACGTCATCTTACTATCTCAACAAGATGATATCGCGGCATACCAACAAGTAGTCTAATCTCAACTGTAACCTTGAGAAACGTCTACTTTCAACTCAAACCGGTGATAACCCCGGTGAGGAGTCAAACGTCATCTTGTTCCTTCGACAATGGCACGTCGTCTCAACACTTCATATATACATACATCCAACAATGTCCCACAAGAGCCAAGAATTGACAATCCCGAGTGACTATTACGCGTGGCAGTACTTTGGATAGAATTTGAAGCTTGAAGACCATGGGCATAGACCCCTCTTTCTGACTTCGTACAACCTCTAATCCATGTCATTGCGTAACTCTTGACACAAGTAGTCTAAAGAAGGTCAGATATACCTCGTTCAATGCTCGGTTGAAGTTCGCAAGTTCGAGCGGACATTACAAATGCATGAGTGCACGTCTTCACGAGACGATAGGACCGCATGAGGCTCGGATGCACCACGACCGGTACCGCGGTATAATCTGCGGCCGTCCGCGTGTACCTACTGACCATCCGTCTATATATATCTGAGCCTTGGGATCGACCATTTGAGAAGAAGAGGGAGGAAAAAGGCGAGGAAGCCTGTCCATTTTGCTCTGCATACACATCTTTTGAGTGTTTTCTCACTTCTAAACACTAGTTAGCTCACATATAGCTATCTTTTTATCCGTGAGGAGCAGAGTGTTTATCCATTTAAAGTCATAGAAGTCTACTTTAGCGACCCAACGTAAGTCTTCTTATATTCTATAAAGCCTTCTTCTCATATTAGCACACACCTTTGTTGTACGTTGAAAGTCGTGTGAGTGTGTGTTTGCCGGACTTCGATCAAGTGGTTTTCATTTCATACGTATATATATACTTATATATATGTATATATTTCATATATGGACTAACATTATCGAAGTTATGCCTCGATTGAGCCTGAACTTGATGCAGGCGTTTAATTTCTTATATATATATATATATATATATATATATATATATATATATAAAAGCGTAACTACTTTATACGATGAGCTTGAATTTTATATCCATGCGTTTAATTGTTTATATATATATATATATACACTTATATATATATAATTGTTGTCGAATATATCCGATGAGCCTTGATTCACATCCATTGCGTTCTTTGCTTTTATATATATATTTGTACATATATATATTTTACATTCTGTCCCACACAGAGTTTACTTAAGTGGCGATTGATCGCTTTTACTGACTTTATTTACATTTCGTCCCACAGAGTTTACTTACGTGGTGGTTGATCATGTCCATCGTATATATATATATATATATATCTATCATTAGGATGAATGACAATCGCCGAAACCTGGACTTAAGGTCAAATTCTTTGAATATTGTGGCGTTACTTAATCTATTGATAAGGTCGTCTTTGTTGGGAAGGGGATACCTAATCCACTCTAGAACCTTATTCAATGGTTTGTAATTAATGACTAGATGAGGTACACCTCTTTCTTTTTCTGCTTCTTTGTTAACATAGAAGGTAGGACAAGACCAAGGGGATTTACTGGGTTTAATTAAACCTTTACTAAGGAGATCATTAATTTCCATTTTACATAACTCTACTTGTTCATGATTCATTTGTATTGGCCCGGCCTTAGTAGGAATTAGGTGTTCTTTGAATTCCTTAGCATAAGAGAGCCTTCTGACATGTTTTTTCGATGCCAAAAGGCATTAGGAGAATCGAACAAAAGATTGTCTTTTAAATAGATTTTAACTCTTGAATTTTTTGAACTTCTTTAATCATGTGTTGTTCTTCAACTTGTTTGTACTTAATTTCTTCCTTTAAGAAATTCAAATGAGTGGATTTACAATTTAATAAATTTAATGATTTGAAATAGATTCTTCTTGAATAAATTTTAAATCTCTTTCTTTTGGTTTAATAAGAAATTTAAATGTTATTTTCTTTCCTAAATGATTACAACTTAATCCTTCATTACTGGTAGTAAAAGGGTAAAGTAAGTATATAAATGGTAATCCTAAGATGATCTTATCCATAAGATTGCGGATTAAAACAAACGATGTTTTAAAACACATTATCTTGACAGACATGAACATTAGGTAACATATATTTAATTTCCATTTGACTACCATTGGCTGAATTCAATTTTCATTAGTTTTCTTATAGTAAATAGTTGGGATTAAGCCTTCTTGAATACTGATTTAAATCTGCTTGTAGTTATCAACTAGAGGCGGTAAGTCGTATTGAAAAGGTTTTATTGACAACTAGATTAATGGAAATATACCATTTCTGGATGGTGATATCCTTAATTCTTTTAAGTGAAATACCTTGAACAAAAAGATCGGTTTCTTCCTTAGTACCAGATGATTCAGGTTCATCGTGATCTTCATCACTAGAGGAAGAATCTTGAACATGAAAGTCGGATCTTTTGTCATCAAAATCTTTTCTTACATTAGAGACTTCTAATTTTAGGTTAGAAATTTCCTTTTTTAGTTTATTGACTTCTTGATTTAATTCTGGAAGGGTTACTTCCTTAACCGGAGTTTTAAATCGTTCTAGGGTTTTATTCAGACTAAATACTGGTTTATCTTTAGTCTTAACAATTTTATCCTTAACTCTATTATCTTTAGTCGATAAATCTTTTAATTGTTTAGTATCTTTGAGATTTTAACTCGGGATCGAAAAATTTCTTGATTAAATCGATTAGCGAGAGCTTTCTTCTTCATCTTTATTAATTACATTGATTTGCTTAATGAACACTTTTCGTTGCAATTGTTAGTACAAATAGTGACTTCGTCATTATCACTATCTATTTCATGATTACTAGAATGCTATTAGAAGAATAAGAAATATCGAACCTTCATCATTCTTGACATTGTTCTCTATTCTCATTAGTTCTAATAATTGTTCAGTATCTTTGCTAGAGATATTTAATTGAGATAATTTCTTTTTTATTTTGCATTCATTTTTGTAATGCCCTTTCTGCCTGAATTGTGGCAAACAATTTTACTTTTATCAAATTTTTAGATGATTTTTTATTATATTTTTATTTGTGGGTTTGGGTTTACTATAATAATCTTCTTGATTTTTATCTTTTCTATATTTGCGTCTTTGTTTATGACGTTTGTTACTTTTATGATAATCAATATGTTTATCTGGTGCTTCCTTACGGAGGGAGCAACTGGTGATAAACTCATATTGTTCATGAACGAACCTAACTTCGTATTTAGCTTTCTTTTTGTCTTTCTTGGCTTGTTTAGCTAATTTAAAAGTCAATACATTTTAATCCATTTTTTGAATATAACGATTATGTCACCATATGTTAGGTTATCATAATCGATATATCCTAAATCTTTGCTTAACTCTTCACGAACTTTATGTGCGAATAATGAAGGTAAACCATTGACGAATTTTTCTTTCCAGAATGGTTTGTTACTATCAGTTCGCAATATAACTCGGGAGGTAAACACATCTTTATACCACCTAAAATCACTTAGGGTGGGACAAGTGAGGTTACTTAAGCGGTGTGTGAATTCTCTCGATAATATTCTTTGGGAGTACCAACAAAATGTTTAATAATGGTAAAAATTAGAGTATTAACACCATCTGGCGGACCAATACCAACATCTTCATCAAAGATGGGATTGCCGTCATTGTCTATCTGAATAGCATGAATTATTGATAATCTAGTATCTTTAGTGAGATGTTTTTCCCACCAAGATCTGAGAATACCAGTGAATTCACTAGCTAATAACTCAACAATATCTGGCTGAGACAGGTTGTTGAATTTAGTTATATAGCTGTTTGCTACCATAGACATATGGTTCAATTTATTTAATATCTCTTGTTCACTGAATCCATCAATATTCCATTCATAGATTTTATTAGATGATACAGAAAACTGTTTATCTAGATTTCTCTCTTCGAACTGTAAATCCGGAGGAGTAGGTCTAGAATACCAGTTTCTGGTTATACTAGTGTTTTTGACTGTTAATTTATTTAACTGATCATTAAAGTTCGGAATTGAATCAATATCAGAACGATCTGACTGACTACTGCTTTCAATATCAGTTTCAACTTGATCAATAGTAGCAATAGTGCCACTTGGACCGGGTTCAGTTTTTAATTTTTTAAATAACTTATCAATTGATCGAACAAGTTCACTATCATCATTAAGCAGACCTAATTTACTTCTATTTTCTGGTAAACTTATTAAAGGATGTTCAATTTTTGAATCGGGTTTTTGATAATGGTTTCTTCAAACCTTTTTTCAATCCTATCTAGTTTGTCTTCCCTACGATTTGCTAGATATTGATTACTAAAATTTAATTGTTCAATTATTTTTTTATCATCTTTGTTACCATCTGAAATCTTAAAAGGGCTGGCAACAACAGATGTATTTTTAAGCAGGGATTAGAAACGGTTTCTAATGGGGATATTAGAAGAAATTTTGACTTATCTTCTCGTATCCATTGAGTTTTAGTAATAACACTACATTTACCTTGATATTGATCATACCAATCATAAAAGTTAATGTTTATTTTTTCACTGTTAATAAAACGTTTCCATCTATTAACCATTTTATCACATTCCTTTTCAGAAGGGTGATTGGAGCGAAACTGGTGTCTTTTTTCTTTATTAGATTTAGAATTAAAATCCTTTACAAGATTGTCCCACTCTAGTATGAATTCTTTTTTAATGACTCTTAGTTGATTATTAATAGGGATTTCAAAATCTGATTGAGTTGGAAATTCAGAAGAAGTAGAAGAGGAGGATTCCTCTTCAACAGGGTCAACATGTGCATAGCAAGGGTGACTAGGTTGACCTTGATTAAGGATTCCCTTTAATTTAATATCCCTAACTGAAGGATTACTGAGTACTTCAGTATCTCTTCTAGTGTGAACTGAAGGTGCTAAAGAACTAGTAAAATCTTCAATAATAACTGGTCTTCGGGTACGCTTAAAACTTATCTTGACCATTCCATCAGAAAATTGCTTAACATTTTCAATATTTAACAGATTATTGACTACAGGTTGTTGTGGAATTTCATTGGGTAAAGTCCATTGACTAAGTAACGTAATATCCTTCCAGAGGATGGTTCTCAGGATTTGAATATTAGCATCACTAGTTGAACTCTGAATTAATACAGTTTGATCCTTAGGACTTTTATTAAGAGCATGAATGTTTAAATTCGTTTTCATGGTCTTATAATAAATCTCAGAAATCAAAGCTATGGGTTGAGAACCCTCGATCATATGAGTGATCTCACCGAGATGTTTTAATGTTTAATGTTAAAGCTTTTAATAGATGTTGATCACTAAGGCTTAGTGTGAAATCAGGAAAGTAATTAAAATGGATAGGTCCATTGTGCAAACTTGATTCCATCGCACCTATCATACTGGGATAGTAATTCAGGAACCTAGCATCTCTAAGACAAAGGTAGATGCTTGAATTAATTCCCTTAATGTTCAATGGTTTAACTACAACTTGTACTAGAACAATGTGGATAAAATTGTAACCTTTCTTCCTATGTTTTTAATGACATCAGGAGATAAAAGACTATAATTTTCATACTCTTTGTTAATTGCGTAAACGTTTTCTACAGTTTTAACATTATAATCGGTTTTGAAGTTATCAAAAAATGTTGACTGGTAAATTTCTTTAGGAGATACTCTAAGTATGTTCCAATTATGTAAAGCTTGACTAATGTTTTCATAAGCGTGTGATTCTTGGTTAACTATATGCGGAGCAGGAGGCAAAATCGTAGGTTACTAGTTGAGGAGTTAGACTGAATAATCTACTCATCTTTTCTGATTTTCAAAATAAATTTTTATTCATTATTCTTCCATTCATACCCTCTTACCTTAGAACGCAGACTCATACACGTGTTCTATACAAAACCTTTGCTCACCCAAGAGACTTACAAAAAAGGTGAACACGAACAAGGTGGATTGAAGTAAGTTAAGTGACTTGAATAAGAATAAAGAAAATTTTGAAAATAGTAAACGAATGAACAGACTACTAGATCTTACTGGCAACTAGAAACAAATAACTTGGCTCTAATACCATTTGGGGACGGAAGCAAAATAGAAAAAAGAAATAGTACAAACAAATTAGTGCATGCAACTAATCACAATTTTGATTACTAAATAAAAACAAATTTATTGATAATTGAAATATTTACAAACAAAGCCACGAAAATAAAAGCGACTTACTTATTAAAGAAACATTTAAAGAAGAAGAAGAGGAGGTTAAGTAGGCTAAGCGATTGGTAGAAACCTAAGATTAAATACGAGAAGGAACTCGAGTCTTACTAAGTTTCGAAGTCTGCCTTGCCAAATAAGTTCAATTTCCTTTTATAGATCAAGGAAAGGGAACTATTACATTAACTGAGGTAAAATAAGAAACATTTTACATAAGGAAAAGTAAAATACAGACACTTTACTATTGATGAATAATAATTACTTTTGACTAAATACAGACGCTTTTGGCCAAATGGTCGACAACATTTGACTCATTGATGCTTTCGATGGAAAAGAGATCATCTTTTATCTTTTGGAAGCGGACGAGCATGTGATTTGAAATTTGCTTTAAATTGGAAAAAGTAGGAGATTCTTCCGATTGATTGGTGAGCTAATTTGGGAAGGGGCGGTGCAAATAATTGAGGACATTAGACAAATGGATCCCGAAAGCGTCACTGTAGGTTGATGGTCTTTGTATGGGTCATTATCATCATTGAGGTTCTTTGGGAGAACCATGACTGGAGGATGAAGAACATATTGAGGCTTCTTCATGTATGGCCCGTCAATCCTTTTGTTGAGTGCTTGGGAAATTTTATTAATTCTTTCTTTGGAACAATCTTTAAAATCGAAAATTTTACTAGAACACGTTGAACGATGGGAATGACTTTAGACTCTTTTGACTTAGATTTTGACTCTTTTCTTTATTAGCTTTGAGGAATGGTTTGTGACTAAAAGAGGGAAGCTGGAGCAACAAGAAATTCTGCTTGAACGACCAACTATTACGGTAATGTCAAATTTATCCCACCACTTAACATAAAGAGGCGAGACACTCGAGGAGTGGATCTGTTGAATACCATTATTTGGAGTAGCGGAGGTGGAATTTAAATCTTCGCCATTTAAGAATCCGAGGATCTTATATTTACTAACAAATA